>JAZKJV010001869.1:0-590058 GCA_037367405.1 Ottelia alismoides | reverse complement strand
TGAGAACTCACCATTGTGTCTAATGATGCATGCTTAGTTAGAAGACTTGCAACGCCTCCCAGCTCTCTCCATGCAGGATGCAAGATAGAAATTTAAATCTACACTACATGAAAATGCAAGCTGGTGAAATCACTCTAAGAAGGAATTACTATTAGCGTGGGAAAATTTTAATTTGATTTAGGTCCAAAAGAACTCAGACATGGCCGGTCCCAAGCCCGGGTAAATGAGGAGGGTTGCGCGTTAGGTAGCCGACAGCCATCGCAGGAGAGATAAATTCTTAAATAGTGTTCTTAAAGTTCTCCTAAGAACATTATTTATGAATTTGTCTCGAAACTGTTCGGATAAATTCCTAATCAGTGTTCTTTTAAGAACACTATTTAGGAATTTATCTCGAATTCGTTCGGATCTTTTAAACATGGATTTAAGAAAACATACATATTTCGTTGGGGTGTTCCCTACTTGCGACGCGTTGCATCACCCAAATGTAATGAAAAATTGTCAAGGACCGCTACATCGTAGCTTGGATGTAGTTCAAAATTTGCAAGGGTTCTCGCATGAGGAACGCATGCAGGTAAATAAGCTACTTCCGCTGCATCACTGCCTGGATGCAGTCCAAAATTTACAAGGGTTCTCGCATAATGGACGCGTGTGAGTAAAAAAGTTAGTCCAAAAGAGATTGCAAAGGAAGTTACGGATTGTTAGTTGGAATATCGATACTTTAACTAGAAAACTGATGGAGATAGTGGATACGATGGAAAGAAGGAAGATTCATATATTATATCTTCAAGAGACTAAATGGGTTGGAGAGAAAGCAAGGGAGATCGAGAAGCCATGCTTTAAACTTTGGTATTTAGGTAAAGATAAGGGCAGAAACGGTGTTGGAGTGGTTGTTCATAAAGATTTAAAGGATTGTGTGGTTGAGGTGCAAAGATTTGGGGATAGGATTATCTTGCTAAAGTTAACGCTTGAAGAAGAAATTATGAATATCATCTCAGTTTATGCATCGCAAATTGGTTTAGATGAAAGGACTAAACAAGCTTTTTGGGAGGATCTGGATAAGGTTTTACAAGGAATCCCACAAAGAAAGATGGTTTACATAGGTGGAGATCTTAATGGACATGTGGAAAAATATGTTTCAGGGTATGCAAGTGTGCATGAAGGACATGGTTTTGGGGATAGAAACGAAGAAGGAAAAGTCATTCTGGATTTTGTAACTGCATATGATCTTTTCATAGAAACACTCTTTTCAAGAAGAGGGAGGATGATTTAGTTACTTACAAGAGTGGCTCAACTAGAACACAAATAGATTACTTTGCGTTGAGGAGAAGAGATCAGTTGTGTTGTAAAGATTGCAAAGTAATCCCTGGAGAGAGTTTGACAACCCAACATTGCTTGTTAGTCTTAAATTTGCAAATAAAAGGGTTGGTAAAGAAAAGGAGGGTTCCTAAGATCACTAGAACTTGGTGGTGGAATCTTTCACTGAAGCAATCAAGCTTCAGGGAGAAGGTTTTAGAATACTTATATTGGGATTGTAGCGGTAGTGCAAACGAGATGTGGGAGGCAGTAGCATCTTGTATCCGAAAGGTAGCCAAAGAGATGCTAGGAGAGTCAAAAGGAGGAGCTCCAGGTCAAAAGGAGGCTTGGTGGTGGAGTAAAGGGGTGCAAGAGAAGATAAAAATTCAAAGAGCTTGCTTTAAAGCTGTGTCTAAGGATAGAACTAAGGAAACTGTCACAGACTATAAAATAGAAAAGAAAGAAGCAAAGAAGGCTGTAAGGGAAGCTAAGTCAAAAGCTTATGAAGTTTTGTATAAAAATCTCGAGTCTATGGGGGGCAGAGGGATATATTCATGTTGGCCAAAGCAAGAGAAAGAAAGACCAAAGACCTTTCTCAAGTGAGATGCATTAAGGACGACGAAGGTCACGTTCTTGTTACTCAGAAGGATATAGAGACTAGATGGGAGCAGTACTTCCATAATCTTTTCATTGGGGAAGGAAATAGAGAGATCATTTTGGGTGATCTAGCTAGTAGTGAAAGTTACTTGAATCGTGCATGCTATAGATGAATACAAAGAAAGGAAGTAGAGGAGGCTTTGAAGGTTACGAGACATGGGAAAGGTGTAGGACCGGATGACATCCATGTAGAAGTATGGAAAGTTTTAGGTGAGCGTGGTTTGATTTGGCTTACGAATCTATTCAATGTTATTTGGCGAAGCAAGAAAATGCCTGAAGATTGAAGGAGGAGTATCGCGGTGCCTCTTTAGAAGAACAAAGGAGATATTCAAAATTGTTCAAATTACAGAGGTATCAAGCTGATGAGTCACACTATGAAAATTTGGGAACATGTGATCGAAAGAAAGTTGATGCAAGTTTCCCAAGTAAAAGAAAACCAATTCGGATTCATGCCAGGTTGCTCAACTATTGAAGCCATTCATTTACTGAGAAGAACAATGGAGATCTATAGAGCTAAAAGGAAGAATCTCCATATGATCTTTATTGATTTGGAGAAGTCTTATGATTCCGTCCACGAGAGATACTATGGAGAGTTTTGGAGAAGAGACAAGTACCCGTCCTATACATTATTCTCATAAAGGATATGTATGATAGGTCTTTACCTTGTGTAAGGACCCTTACGGGGAAGACTAACTATTTTGATATCAACATTGGTTTACATCAAGGTTCAGCTTTGAGTCCATTTCTTTTTACTTTGATTATGGACGAGTTGACAAGTCACATTCACGATGAGTTACCTTGGTGTATGTTATTTGCTGATGATATTGTGTTGATTGACGAGACTAGAGATGGAGTAAATGAGAAGCTTGAGGTTTGGAGACATGCATTGGTGACTAAAGATTTTCGTATAAGTAGGGCTAAGATGAAATATATGGAATGCACCTTTGATGTAAGCAATGGTGAAGGAATCGAGGTGAAGATTGGTGATGATAACATTCAGAAGAGAGATTCTTTTAGATATCTGGGATCTATTTTGCAACATGCTAGGGAAATTGATGGAGATGTTACTAATAGAATAAATACAGGCTGGCTAATGTGGAGAGGAGCCTCTGTTGTTCTCTATGATAAGAAAATTCCTTTAAAAATTAAAGGAAAGTTTTACAAAGCAGCTGAGAGACCAGCCTATGCTTTATGGATCTCAATGTTGGCCTGTGAACCATAGACATGTGCAGATAATGGTTGTAGCAGAAATGAAAATGCTAAGACGGATATGTGGACATACACGTAAAGATCGGATTCGAAATGATGCAATCCGAAAGAAAGTTGGTGTAGCTCCGATCGAGGATGAGATGCGAGAAAATCGCTTAAGATGGTATGATCATTTGCAAAGAAGGTCAGCTGATGCACCGGTTAGGAGATGCGAGTGTTGGGAAGTTGAGCTGGCTAAGAGAGGGAGAGGACGGCCCATGAAGTGTTGGAAAGAGACTATACGAAGGGATCTTAGTTTTTTGGATATAAGTCCGAGATTGACCCAATATAGATCTGAATGGAGGCGAAGAATCCATGTAGCCGACCCTACTTAATTGTGGGAAAAGGCTTTGTTGTTGTTTTTGTTAGGTCCAAAAGTATCAAAGACTATAGGAACATGTGGATATTAGGGATTTAGACCTAAATTTACGGATAAAGTAGACCTTAAAATCTAAGGGCTCATTCACATAAAACAAATAAAAAGAATGTCGAAAACACAAATCGCAGAAAACAAATAAATAAAAGTGGAAAAATAGGGAGGACAAAAGGTAGAAAGCAAAGAAAATGTGAAGAAAACTGAGTGGGCCCCCAAGTGAACATACACTTGGAAAAATAGGCTCGCGAGAATTTGAATGTCCAAATGTCATTTACTTATATTATTATAATTTAATAACGCAAAAATAAAAGTCTCTCTCTCTAACAAAAATGAAAATAAAATCTACATTGATGCTACGATGTTATTCTCTCTCTCAAGCTGATTTTGAAGCTCTCTCCAATCAGCTCGTGAACATGGAGCTGATCTCCACGTGACTTGGATGCACCGACTTCCTAAGAAAGTTGCCCTCGTTTTGCGGTCCCTCAAAAAAAGTCAAATAAGAGAGTGGTCAGAGCAGAAAAACAATTATTTAAAGAAATAGAAACATGTTATAAAATAGTTACTATGTACAATATCCTATCCTAAGTATTGCTCCTCGATAAGGGTGTCATTTGTTTAGTCAACTGATGAGCGGTATCTAACATCCAGTCTTGGAGGAACTTGTTGTGTCCAACAAATTAGATCTGGCAATCACTATATAGGCCCTCTCTCGACTCTCGCCACTTCACCAATTAAACCAAGACAACAATAAATCCACTATATAGATAAAACAATGAACAAATATAGGGTGCAATTTATTATACCCTACAAAATGTGTATAATGACAAAGTAGTAGGGGTCGAACCAATGGAAGCAAATGGGGATATTTATAATAATTATTAAAGAATTAATAAAAATCAATAATAATTATTTTTGTACTTTTTCTATTTTGATTTTTTTGAGTTTTTAATTATATTTATTTTTATGGATTTTTAATTATTTCATATTATTTTATATTTTCAAGTTTAATTTTGTATTTTCTTTTAAATTTTACAAATGTATAGCTTTTTTTGTTTTAAAGATATAATATATATAGTAATAATAATAATAAGGATAGGTAATTAATATATGTACAAAATATAAGAAAATATATAAAGGAGCATTCCTTTTTATTTTTTTAAGGTTATATATATACTAGGTATTTATAAATAATAATAATAATAAAGTATATAAGTAATATAAGATATATATATACTTTATATGGGGTTTTATAATTTTAAATATAGCTATAAAGATTCAAAATTTAGAAAGTAAACTATTTTTGTATTTTCTTATATTTTTGTGTTTTTATTTTTATATAATTATGCTATTTTTTATGTATTTTTGATGCATTTAATATATCAAAATAATGGATATAATATATAGGCTGAATTGCTTTGGGTATTAAAAGTAAATAATATGTACAAAAATTCCAAAAACTTTTTCATATATACTATATAATAATAATAAAAATAATAAAATTATACAATAAATCCTATTTTTTAGAATTTTATATACTTTTAGTGATTTTTATGGTTTTTAGGGTTTATAATTTTTAAAGTTTTCTTTTTACATTTTTTGTGATTTTTGGTATGGAGTTCGAATATATAGTAATATATACTATTTTTGAATTTTAAAGACAATTTAATATTTTTTGTATTTTTATCTACATACAAGGAATATTAGCTCCTATTCTATTTTCAATAAATAAAAAAATACAACAAAATATCAAATAAAAATAAGGACGTGAACAAGCATTAGATCATGCATCTACCATATTTTCCAAAAAAATTAAGGCACATGAGTTTTTTAATAAAGATAGAAATGCAAATAAATAAACATACTAGCTAGCAGTGATATTTTTGTAATAAAAATAAATTACAAGGGGCATCTTATGAATATACCCAAAATATTACACGTATATTACAGCTTTATAGAATAAAACAAAATAAGAGAAGACAGAAGGGCTTCTATGCAAATACGCCAGGTGCGTCACGTGGGTGTCCACGTGAGGTGACCTGGCATAGGACTTATACGTAATATTAAAGAAGATAACGGGGTTGTTAGCCATGTGAGCCTGAGGCAAACCATTTCTACGATAAATATTATTGTAATATTTGATATATCAATAAAGATAAATATTTATTTTACTCCATGTCTGAGATTAAATGAATCAATGCACTATAAGGTCCCTTAGTATAAATAGGGTTATGTACCATGGCCATCTTAATGATCATACAGTTGATCGTTCATTGGTTGAATCATAGAGGCTGGTGCTTGGATGAATATCTAAAGAGTTAGATTGAAGACTCATCAAGCACTGTCAAATGATTAGTAAGAGATGATCTTCAGCCTGAGAAGGAGATGGCAACCCTTCATTAAAGGTTGTTATCTGACCGACATTTTGATGCAGGTCGTCTGCATAGGAATAGAGATTCATGGGTGTCAGATAAGTTGGGTCAAAGATTTGACGTAACGAGATCGATATAACCAAGACCTATGTCATATACTGTCATGATATAGGCATGCATCCTCTGACCGAAGACAGATGTATTGCTATATGTCTAAGTATGTTAATTTGGCAGACTGATAGGTTGATGGCCTAATCAAGGTCTATACACCAGCAAGCTGGTTTGCATACAAGGGTATATGAGTACTATGATCTCTCAAAGGGATCATACAGGTTCCCTAGTGAATCGGAAGACATGAGCTTAACCATGAGGTATTGGGACCAATCAAATTCCATGCATGATCTTCTTGATTTAGAAGTGTGACAAGAATTTGTAGGTATGATATATCCTTTTGGAAAGCACATGATTGATACCAAAACCCAATGACCGAATGAGAAACATAAAGACAAAACCTTGAAGAAGACAATGTAAATTTGATCTAAATCTGTGGGTTTATTCTAGGTCTTCCAGTATGCAGGATGTATGGATATCAAGAATACTTGAGGGTGATGTGATAATAAATGATTATATAACCTTGATGCTTCAATTACGAGGGAGTGATGAAACTTGTTTGGATTACTCTCAGTAGAGAAGTAATCTAATCTTAGTCCAAATGATGGACATTGATCTAAATGTGATTTAGATACAATGAGAAGATTAGATATACGACTTTGATTTAATCAAGCATCTATGAGAGGTCCCTAAGATCTAGATTTGACATATTATCTCAATATCTAAGTCACTACATATATAACGTACAATCACCATGTCCTTATCTTCAAGTATCCACGGAGAGAGCACATTTCTCTTGAAAGAGTTCAAGATTAATTCCATTGTTAAAATGTATATCTGAGAATTGATAAATTGATAATTAAATGTGATTTAACTATCATAGATATGAATAATGTAGATAGTACTACCATATTAATCATATATATATTATAAATGTTATTTATAATATATTAGAGAGATCTATTTGTAAATAGTATTTAAAAATTAAATGTTGATGTGATTTGGATTCACATTGGATAATTAATTAAAAATACAATTTACATTTAATTTTGGGTTTGTGAGTATGATTCACAATTTCCATTGGCATGACTGAAATTACCACAAAATAATTTGGAATTATTTTTGTGAAATAGTTTGCAATACAAGTTGTTGTAAATAATTAAAGAATCACGTGAAATACTTGATCTCAAATAATTGGAAAAGAGGGCTTCCCTTCCATATAAAGGGGGTGGACGACCACCCTTGAATCCTAATTCAAGGTGGTCGTCCCCCTATAATAGGAAGGAGCTTGCCTCCTTTCCTACTCCTTTAGTGATTATTGATTTGATTGAATTAATATATATTGACAATTATTCAACATATTTAATTTAATTAAATTATTTTTTGTTGTTTTTTACAACAAAATCGTGGCCAATGAAAGAAACAAAAAAATCTCAACCATTGATTTTGTGTTGTACATGGATTGTGATCCATGGACTCCCAAAATACGATAAGAGAAGAGGCAACCCTAGATCTTTTACAAAACATAATTTCAAGTCTCTCTCTCTCTCTCTTTCATTCTCATAATACATGCCCCCTCTCTCTCTCTAAAGTGTTCGTCCATTTTTTACCTAGAGAGAATCGTCGTCATCACTACGCCGTCATGCCACCACTTCAACTGCTCGTGGATCTTCATCTTCCTTGGTGCTCCTCATACGGGAAGAAGACCTCAAATTTTGTGCAATGAAATCAGGATATCCATCACTTGGATCTATATCTTAGATTGCAAGAAGGATGCGTCTCATCAATGCGTTCGTAAGTGCCTCCTCTGTCGGGTCATACTTGCGACATGCGGTCTTTTACGTTAAAGACCTCATTCGCAACCACACTTCAAGAGGTATTCTTATATCTTCTTTGTATTATAGATGAAACTATTTGAGAAGTGTTCTTAGATCATGTGGTCCCATCGCTTTAAATTTTTATATTCTGATGCCCCGAGCAACGAGTATGACTAGTCGCTCCCAATCGCATATGATGCAATATTCAAGCTTCTGTGATGCACTTAAGGTTTTCTCCACAAACTTCAAGTGGTATCAGAGCCTAGGCTGAGGTCTTGGATATGATCTAAAACCCCATGCAAACAAGGTTTTGTAACTCGGATGCGCTGGGACTCGTTGTCTTACATTGGATGCAAGTTTCGAATTGGTTTTTCAATACAATAATAACCTATTGTTTTGCACTATTTGAGCATGTTTTTTGGTTATTAAAATGTATTTAGAAAGTCTAAATATGCCCCCAAAATAGTAGTCTTTTATTGGTACCAACAGTATATGAATTTAATTCGAAAAGTTCCCATCACAATATTATTTTTGCATGTATTCATGGATATCTAAGAAAATGATTTTTGCTTGCTATTTTCCCAACATGAAACATATAATAAATACTTGGATTAAGTATATAATCAAATCAGCAAACCGCTTGAATTTATTTCGTGTGATTCCTACTCCACTTTCCCTAGATATTCCATATTTAGTGGAGATGGGTCGGATGATGGTTGGATCATCAAATCTCTTTGCTTAATGTGTTTACCATTCAATGGAAATCACGGAATTATGAATTTAACTTGATTAATTTGATGCTTAATAATTATGAAACTAATTGATTAAACATTATTGACCATTGAATGTTTGTTTCATGAAAGCCCTAGTTTATCCTACAGTAGTTGTAGGACAACTTTTACATGCAAAACATGGTTGCTTGATATGCTTAGAAATTTTAGGATCTCAGAAAATGTTTTAAGATGCCTAATATTTATAAGTCATTAGTATATAGTATAATGCATGCCATCAAAGTTGATCGTTAAAACCACAA
Source organism: Ottelia alismoides (assembly GCA_037367405.1). NCBI lineage: Eukaryota > Viridiplantae > Streptophyta > Magnoliopsida > Alismatales > Hydrocharitaceae > Ottelia > Ottelia alismoides. The sequence continues at coordinate 581,154 of JAZKJV010001869.1, read as the reverse complement.
GTACATTGGCATTAGTTTGTATTTTTCTTAATCGGAATAGCGAAGGTGTCTAGCCTGGGTATGTTGGCTTGGTTTACTAACTAGTGTCTTGCATGTCAAGGAAATGCTCCCTCTTAGCATAACTCAAGTGTACTGGACGGATCCATTTCTGGGGAAAGAATTATAAGAGTAAGTCAAGTTGTACTCTAATTATTAAAATACAAATAATACGTACTTTTGAGGGTGTATATTGTAGTAGTATTAAACAAACCCTAATTGTCTGTTGGTTGATAGAGCTGGATTGAATATAAATTTATTATAATTAAATTAATTAGATCCAATTACAATAAACACTCTATTATGAATAGTGTTATAATTCCCTTGGAAGAATTATTTACGTGAATATGATTCATAATAATTAATTAAAATTTGAACATGATATGGAGGATCATATAAATGACATACATCGTCTCCCGCCAAGGCAAAGGGTTCTGTCGCCATGGATTATACGTAGGCGATGCATGTCCAAAGTGATAGCTCCTGCATACAATCACACATGGATCGGGTTCTTTGCTTCTCAAAATTGTAAGGTTGTATGCTTAGTGACCCCAATATCGGTTCCTCTTATTATTGGGGTGATATTGGATTGTGCACAATGAGTTCTAATCATGTTGATGGTTGGTTCAATTAACAACGGGTTAACATCACCTTAGGGGTGGTGGGCCCGGGTGTTGAAGATCAAATTGGGAAAGAAAGTTGGACTTGCAAGGAGGAATGAGTTCCTGCTTCTTTTTTGGGTTACAGATTCTAATAATATTGGGATGTAACAAATGTAGAAAAGGAGATCCTAGATCTTGCTGGAGATATAACATTAGGTATATCTCATGCTTTGAAAGTGATTAAGGGAATGAATATTCAGATTTGAAAAGCAGACTAATTTGATTAAAAATCCTTAATCAAATATTAATTTGAATAAATAATTATTTATATATTCTAATATAAAGCATTCGTAATTTCAGACAATGAAATCCTTGAACCCACTCAGTAGGATCCTGGAGGTCAATCAATTGACCAGACTAAATTACTCAGTTTGGATACATAATTTGGATCTTGTCCTTTTTGCATACCATATTTCTTATGTGCTATCTGAGGACAAGTACACTAACCCTGCTATACCGGAAGAAACAAAGTTCAATGAAAAATATGATGATGATCATATATTGGCTCGTTGTTATATTTTGGGATCATTATCTAATTGCTCCAGAAGCAACATGTGGAGATGGATTCCTGCCAGGAGGTTAATCGTTATTCACCCTCCGTTAATTCATCATTTTTATGTTGTAGTCGGTAATTATAGATCAATAAAAAATAACCACAAATTAATTATTCAGTTAATACAGGTGTTTTTTATGTTTATTTAACCAGAGCAAGTCTTTGGGTCGAAATCAAGGAGGTAATGGAACAACATAGGTTTAAGTCTATCAAATTTTATGCACAGTTTTCGAGGTAGAATTTTTTGGTATTTTTAATGCAATTTTTGAATGCAAATGCAAATGTGACCAATTTTAAGGACTAAATGCGATTTTCAATTAAACAGAGTACAAAAATTATGAAATTTAGCAAGAATGTAAAATATGATGAAATGAATGTACTGCACTTTCTTTGAAATTTTCTGATGCAATATGAATATTTAATGGATTAATGAATAGGGGTAATGTGAATTGTAATAATTAATTATAATAAATATCAAACCTTCTTATTTTCAATGAATAAACCTATCTAAGATATATCATGATGTGTATTATCTTAGAAAAGTCCTAAACCCTAAAAATATGAAGTTGGGTACGTATTGAAAATTAATTATTACAAAACACAAAATAATTTTGATAGAAGAAAATAAGCGTGCAATTGTAGTGATTTATGGGCACAAAGTAAAATACAGATAAATAGATTAAATTTAATTTTTAGAAAATTTTCAAATAGTTGTTAATTAATTATGAATTTCAGAGAAATAACTGGGTAAAAATGCAATCTTCCAGAAGAATAACAATTATTATTTAACCACAAATCACGAAAATAAGAAACATATGCCATAATGTAAAGATATAGTTGTTCTACAATATGCAAATTTTTGATGAATAAATGAAGCAAATTGAGATTAAAATTATAGAGTAATGGCAGGGTTATAAATGCAATACATAATTTAATTAAGCTAACAAAATGGAGCACAAGGGCACTGATGCTACCCAGCCCCTGAAGGGGTCTTTCTGTAAAATTTCCAAGGGGTCATCTGCATGACATGTGACCCTTGGGCAGTGGCGGTGCATTGGAATATGGTGAATCTTAATGGGCTTCTTTGGCAAATGTTCCCTCCCCGCATGTACACCTCACATTGGGAGGGCCTCGGGCCTTGCGATCGGTGGTAGAGCAGAGCGAGGTCAGGCTAGAGGGTAGTCGTCGAGGTTGCGTGAGGTGTAGAGGATCGGAGGTGAAGGTCGGGCGGTGGTGCTTCAAGGGCTGACACACGACCAAGTGTCGTCGGGGCGGAGGCGTACGAAGATGTCGAAGCGAAATCGTTGATGGAGGGTGGAGGTGCGAAGGTGAGGCGGAGCCCTTGCTCAATGTCTAAGGTGAGGCAGACCCGAGTAGAGGTATTGGTACTCAACAATGCAAAGATCAAAGTGGATGGTTATTGGCGGATGCACGATGCTGAGACGAGGTCAATCCTTGGATCTTGCTGAGGTTGAGAACGGAGGACAGAGATGTGACCTCTGGTTCCATCCCATTAGATATGTTAACGACAGATGGTTGGGTTTCGAGCGACAGTAGTTCCTAAATATCAGAGGAGGGTGGCACTTGATTTGGCGAGGGTGATCGCAGAGGATTTGGTTGACGATTTGATTGATCGAGATTTGGTGATTGGAGAATCAGATTAGGAGACCAGAATGGTTGATCAAGATATGAAGGGTGGCATCATCGCTGAAAAGGAAGGTGGTCGATATCAGGGAGGATACGGGAAGAGGCGGCAACCAGCTAAAAAAGAAAGGGGAGGCGGTGTAGTGGCTCGATTTGGAAGAGTATCGTGGATGGGTGGTGGCGAAATTGGGGGGAGGAAGGAGAGGAGTAGTGACCATCTTATCGGTCGAGATCAGACGGCCAGATGGGTAATACGTGGCATTCTTATTTTTTTATTTATTTTTTTAATATTATCAATTTTTTGAATAAAAACTTGAAATATAAAAAGGGAAAAAATGTGTGACACGTGGCGGCTCCATGAGCGGCCACGTGTCACTCCTAAAAAATTAAAAAAATAAAAATGCAAAGATAAATAGAAAAGAAATAGCAAACGACCTCGTATTGAAAATTTTTCTTAATGAAAGTTGTCCGTCTTGATGAAATTACACTTCCATGAAGAGAACAAAAAAACAAGTCATTTGCACAAAGTGATATTTTTTGAGGTACTCTATGTACATAGAATACCTTGATTTTTTGATTTTGCAATTTTTTTGTCATTTTTAAACAAGATAAAAATAGAAATAAAATCAGATAAGATAATAAAAATATTTATACATTAATATATTTTTTGGATTTTTAATAATTAAGAAAATAAATGAATAAAATAATAGGAACTTATTGTGTAGACTGTTAGTGAGAACTCAGACTCAGTTAGTTTCTTTTACTTCAGGCTCAATTTCGGTTTAGATTTTTGCGTATTTTATTAAAAAACTTGTCAAATAAAATACATTAGAAAGAAATAAAATAAAAGGAGTTAATTATATACATAAAATAATGGGTCAAAGTCACGTAAAATACACAATGTACAAAAGAGGCCCAAAACCCAACTTTTGCATATGAGCTCCGATTCACTTGGAATTGGTCTTGTTTTGAAGGTAATTGAATATACATTAGTTTAAAAGTGTATAGGATCAAATCAGACACTGTATGACGAAGATATCAACATTTTAGTCTAGAAATTCTAAAATTAGGATTTTAGTTTTTGAGCCACTTATTTACATTAGTGATATTTTTTATTTTCATTTATTTGTGTTAGTGATATGTAATTGAGGGGGTTTCAAATGCTTTGGAGTTAGCATGAATTAACTAAAAATTGGGGAAGTTATCTTATTTTACAAAACAATTAGGCTGAGATTTTTGGCTTCTTATTTTATGCAATTATGCATGATAAAATGCAATTATTATTTATACATACATGAATGTTTATAATGCAATATAGGTGATGAAATGGTAATGAATTTTGAGGATATGCGATTATTTCATCTCTTTTAGAGGGATGAATCACATATTCAGCAAACCCCTTTACTTAAACCATTCTCGTCCCCGAGCATTAGAGAATAAATGATTTAATCGGATTAATTCTTGTTTGTGCATGTGGAGTACAAGACTCGATTAGTTGAAGAACTCTCGGTTCTGTGATCCCAAAATTCTGAGCTGAACCAAGCTTTAGTCAAAAGGTGTCCAACTTCTCTAGCTTTGAGACTCTCTATGTTTACATATATAGTAACAGTAAGGCATTTAGTGTGGACTGCAGTCACAAGAGTAGAGTCAAATCGTCACTCAAGGTTCCAGTGCAAGAGACTCTTCTAAGGACCCAGTCCTCAACATATAGGGAATAATTCAGTTCTTGCAAACATTCCACCATCTCTTTAGTTGCAAGTTTTAAAAGTAATTGTAAGGCCAGTTGATGCAGGGCATAGGATTGTGTAATTTCTTCTCTCCCTTTCATTAGAACAAGGATCCACTAGAGTGCCTTATTAACTCAACGCATGTGTTTTAGGTTCTTGACCAGTGCATCCATCAAGAGAGTTCAGAGTCATATGCATTTGTTTTCCTAGGAGTACACCAGGTTGTGTCTCTTTTGAGTGCATATCGTACCTTCAACACCCAGACTTATATCACTATACGATGCATAGCCCTTTTTGGGTGCTAGCTCGACTCCTGGTCCTAATAGCTTTGGTCCAGGTGGGGAATTTGGAAAGGTTGGGAGCATTTGCCTTGGTGGAGGCTCTTTGAATTTGTATTTGTAATGAGAGAGTTTTTCTTTGTATTTGAATGAGAGAACTTCTCTCGAAATTTATTTCATTGATGGTTGTCTAGCTCTACTACTTTTACCAAGTTGGTGCACACTGATTAATAATTTATTTATTTTCATCACACCTTCACACATAGGTTTATATCGAGAGATTAGTACAAGAACCTTATTCTCATAGTTGCTTATGGTGTTGACTCTCAAGTTTCATGAAGCCTTCATTGATTTTATCCCATCCTCGAGCATCAAAAAATCATGTCCAAACTCAAATCCCTCATCCCAGTTCCTTAAATGAAATACCAACTCATCTCATCATAATTGCAGTTATGCATGTGAGGTGCTGATTATATTCTTTTTAGGAAGAGACTAAGTATGCAATAAAGCACACACATCTTTCAGACTAGGGAATTGTGAATAACTAAGTCATAGACCCTAATGACTAAGGTTGGTTAACTCTGATTTTTAAAACCTCATAAACCAAGTGTCCTTCAACTTCACAAGTCTTGTGTGAAACTGTAAGTATTAGGGATACATCCGACTATCAAATGCATTGATGACTAAAATGCTGAATGAAATGTAAGTGTGGAAAACGTTTTTTTAAGAGAGATTTTTTTCTTTGAATGCAAGATTTTTATTCAAAAAAATAAGAAGTCAATTTTCAAAACTTTGGTTACACACAATTAGACACAGACAATGTTAGTTGCAAAAATCTTTTTTTAATATTTTTTTGAAGTAAATTACACACCCCATAAATAAAACATAAATTTACGTGAAAATACAAGCTATGGGGTAAAATATATTCTAAGTATATTCACGCCCCATACTAAGTGAGTGTTATGTCCTCATAGCACAAGAAGCGCAGAGAAGACATAGCTCGAGCTAAGCATAAGAGAGTGAGAAGGAAAAAGAAAACTAGAAGCCGGCCAACCCCCTATACTTAGGTTCTGGACAACTAAGTATAGAAGAAGGGTGAAAACAAGGCGGACAAGGGCATAATTGAATGAGGAGAGTGGAATATATAGATGTCATATGGTCCCCCTATACTTAGGCTCTGGTCAACCCAAGTATGGAAGAAGGGTTGGGGATCGATGGGGTCGATAGGGAAGGGTGCCAGTGATCAAGGAGGTTTTCGACAGATCTTTTTGTGAGCATTTGGTGGGACGTCATAAAGATAGGAAGAAGATGAAGCAGATGATTCCCAACCATCGGTGGAGTTATTCGCAGAAGAATGGTACTGGGAGGTATATTGATGGCAAGAAGATGAAGTAGATTACTCCTAGTCATCATTGGATTTGTCCTCAGAAGAATAATACTAGAAGGTATATGGACTCCAAACATTCTTAGCTTTAGGATGCTTTCTTTAAATGTTCTTTGTCTTGTGGTGAATCGACTCGTCCTCGGATGATCAATACTCTGAAGCACCAATCTCAGTATGGTCGTATGAAATTATTCCAGTAAATCTAATGAGACCATGAGAGTCAGCTTTGGAGGAATAGTAGTGAAGGGGTAGGATTCGTCCAACGGGGGTCTATATTTGGTTGTTTGCTTAGATAGGGCTTCAAAGCTATCGAACTGAGCTCACTCATAAAGATCACCTTATCCGGACCTGATGAAGAATCATCAGCAAATTCCTTTTCTGGTATGTCGAGAGTGACTTTCTTAGTCAGATTTCTAGAGCCAGAAGTATAAAGAGGAAGAGGAGATTGAGATGACTTGAGGTGTTCGGGAGAACGCCTCGAGGAATCAATATCTTCTTCTCATTGGATAACCGACTAGAGGAAGGAGCAACCTGTTTATCAAAAAGGATCAATTTGGTTCTTCTTGTCCCATTTGGTGAGGGTCTTGGAGGTGAGGCGCTGACAATTAGTTCTCCATCAGATGAGTAACCATATATATTGAAATACTCTTGCATGGTCAGCACATATCTTGGAAATGTGTTCTCAGTTGTCTTGGCATTGGTGAGTTCCTGTGTTGGATCATTAAAAAGGTCAAGACATTCAGACAATATCTCTTCCGACTCAAGGTTAGCCCTTGATTGTGTGTCCTCATTAAAAGTTGTCACAGTATTGGTGGAGGTGTAAGTAGTAGGAAATGGGAGTATGGAGTGAGTCTTTGATCCAATGGTCATCTCAACAGCTGTTATCTCAAGTGTAGCAGCGGGGTAGGGCTCTTCTACCTCTTGACAATTACTATTTTTGATGTCTTTGTGAGTTTACTTAGAATATCATATTTCCTCGTAGACGGGGCAAGATCGAAGTGCTCCCAATGCAGTAAAATTGATTTTCCGAGTCTCGCAATCTATAGTTGCCCTAGCTCTGGCTAAGAACAACTTTACGAGAATGATTGGAGGGTGAACTCTTCTTGATGTTCAATGTCAATGATTGTGAACTCCACCTTGAGGGGAGAAACTTAGAATGTAATCATGACTGGAATAGTTCCTCTCGACCGTTTTACAGATTGATCAGCCAACTGAATGATTTCTCTTGATTTCCTGATTGGTCTGAGTTTAAGCTTGTAAAAAAAAGAGGTCGAGAGAATATTGATTGGTGAGTCGTCATCGATTCAAGCATGGGTGAATGTGATGTCTTTCATTTCACAGTCAAAGCTAGGCAACCACTTCACTCTACGACTCTTGGTCTTTCTCCTTGTTACCAAGGAGGTGGCCATTGACAATATGTGTCTTTCAGTCCTTATTCCCTTCTTGTCCACATTTTTCAGCATTAATTTACTCATTACAAATCCTTCAAGGTCGGAGAAGTGTTCAATGACCTTCATTAAGGGAAGCTCAAAAAATATTCTTTGATTCAATGCTTCCTTCATAGCAGGATCCAATTTCTTCAAATCCTCTTCACTTTCATTTTTTATGGTTTTTTCTGGTTTTCATTTTTTAGGGTGTTTTTGATTTTTGGTCTTTTTGATGTGGTATGTAGATGTGATGCTTTCCACAACTGAGGAGGGGCTTCGATGTGTCGAGTCAAAGACATCCCTAAGGAAGTAATATGCAGAGGTGTCACTGTCAGGGTTGTCCCTATGGTGTACAGAGTTTGGGGATTTCTAAGTGTTCTTTGAGTTTTTGACTTGAGATCCAATAATTTATCTTCCATTTTTATCCATGAGCTAGGCAAAAATTCTCTCAACATACCCCATCTTTGTCTTAACTTGTCATCCTCTAAAAACTTTTCATGATCAATCATGGGCAGAATCTGCTCTATGGGTGGATTCTGTGGAAATCTGTAGGTCTCATACTCAGCATATAGTGACATAGGCATGCAATGTTGGATTGAGTAGAGGTCATTTCCATAGTCGTGAATGGTTGGATCCTCATATGTTGGATTCATACAGGGTTTATGTGTGTCGATATCATCAGTCCAGTCCTCTATATGTGTAGGCTGTCCAAAGGAGCAGTATACTGGTTAGTTAATTAGGATTTGATCAGTCCTTTCAATCTAGTACGGATGATCATCACGTGTGGGCTGCTCCATTTGATTTGGTCGAGTCACCATGTTATTTCCGGAGGTAAAGGAAAGATGTGGATTTCTGAAGTGTTGACCTATCCCAACAAAATTTTGATGAGAAAATGAAGTCGGTTGGGTTGTTGTCTCTGCTAGACGTTTGTCTCAATAGTAGATTGCCCTTCAAATGGTTCATAAGTTCCGATGAGAAATCAAGAATAAGATGAGTCAACCCATGATGGAAGTTGATCATGTGTAGAAAGGGGAGGGGGAGGTGGGAAATATGAAGAAGTGGAGAATTTACTCGGATGATTAACTTTATGATCAAAATATAAAGGATTGGAATTCATAGAGTGGATCGGATTCATCTGTGGGTGTGGGTCTTTCGCAAATGTTAGTGGATGTCTGAAGGAAGAGGGTTTAGATGATTAGGGTTTGACTGAGAAGAAATAATCTAGTTGGTATGAAGACCAATATCCTGACATCTCCAAAAGAAGTTGATGTGGTGAAAGAATGGATCATGGTTGAAAATGTGCGAGTGCATAGGATATTCTCAAGAGAAACCCTAATTTCTGCAAATCAAGAAGGGAGAGTGATGGCACAAGTGTGTCGTTTTTAATTATTCGAACTTGGTTCACACATACCAATGCAAACACAAATCAACCCAAGGTTCACAACTCACACAGTGAAGGCCGCAAGAGTCCAACGAATTATCTTTACAATTTTAATTGGTGATACCTTCAATCTTGGAGAAGAATTAGCAAGTTGTGAGGTGCCAGAAGTTTTCCTAAAGGCAGACCTTAATTCGTACGGCTAGTTGCATCCACTTTCAGCCAGTATGGGTGCAAGTACGGACTGTAAAACAGTTATCCGTGTTACTTAAGGATGGTACCAATCATGTTTTCCTTTAACCACCCACTCTGCTAAGGTAGATCGTAGTTCCCTCACTGAGAAGCAGCTAGTCGTTTTTAGAATCAGTAGTATAAATGAAGATTATGGAACTTGGCTCTATCTTACATGTCAGTACCTCAGTCACTCAGAAAGACAAGTGAATCCAAGGACATGGTTATTTTCCCGCAATAATTCTTGATTTTATATTTTAATTAAATTCAGGCTTGTTTAGCAGTCCCAATTTTAATTTAGGCGATCATTGAAGAATTAAGTGAGCAGAAAAACTCGTCTACCGTCAAATCCTGATTCCTTTTAGATCTTAAATGATAAAACAAGTGGGAGAAATCGAGAAAAGATGATTCACATGAAAATTAATGATGTAGGCTCAGTTAGAAGATTTATAGTGATTCTTCACAATCTCCGTATGGGATACAATACAAGAATTGAAAATTATTCTATATGAGATGCAAACCAACAAAACCGCACCTAACAGAAAGTTCTATTATCCAGGAAGAATTGAGTTAAATTTTGACTAGGTTGAACAATCTAGAAGTGCATCTCAATTAAGTGTGGCGAGGTCCTAGGTTCTATGAGCACAAGCAAAATAATCCTAGTAGCTCTAATAGTCGTAATGCAGGTCTAACCTATGAATCACTTTAGTTAGGCTCCACCCTCAACGGAGAGTGAAATAGGTCAGACACACCATAGAAAAAGTCCAAGTCTTGTTTACACATGTGAGATACCAGATGGAAATTACTGTAAATAAATAAATTACAATAATTAAAATTGCAGAAATTAAATACCTAGACTCCACACTCTCTCACGACTTGACTCGATCTTAATTTAATATGTGGCTTTTTCATAGTTAGAGAAAATGTGTCTGTTTCCTGAAAAATCGCTCGACGTATGTTGAGTACCTTATAAAAAAAATAAAATAGAAAATGAAAGATAATCGACACAAAAATTAATCAAAAATAAAAAACATAAAGTAAATGCTGAAAAGGAAATAAATGCTAGAAAAATAAAAAATGGGAAAATTTACAGTGAAGGTTTGGGGGTTAGACTACCCAGGTGTATGGAAAACCTAACACTAAATTTTCTAGACAAAAAACCTAAGATGTTTGCCTCCCCAGCAATGGCATCATCAGATTAATCTCTAATCATCATTTGTTAATTTGTCATTTTTATGTTGTACTCAGGCAATTAGAGATCAATAAAAAATAAGCACAAATTAATTATTCAATTAATGCGAGGCGGTTATTATGTTTTTTTAACCTGGAACAATCCCAAGGTCAAACTCAAGGAGGCAAAGGATCAACCTAGGTTTAAGTCTATCAATTTTATGTGTGATTTTCAAGGCATATTTTTTTGGTACTTTAATGCAGTTTTTGAATGCAAATGCAAATGTGGCCAATTTTAAGGACTAAAATGTGATTTTCAATTAAATTGAGTCCAAACATTATGAAATTTGGCCAGAATGTAAAATATGATGAAATGAATGAACTGCAATTTTTTTAAAAAATTCTAATGCAATCTGAAAAGCTAACGAATTAATGAATACGAGTAATGTGAATTACAATAACTATTTATAATAAATATTAGACCTACTTATTTTCAAGGAATAAAACTTTCTAACGATGTGATTTATCTTAGAAAAATTCTAAACCCAAAAAATTTGAAGTTGAATACTTATTAAAAATTAATTATTACGAAACAGAAAATAATTTTTACAGAAGAAAATATGCATGCAATTGCGATGATTTTTGGGCACAAAGTAGAGTAGAGCTAAATCTATAAAATGTAAATTGTTTGAAATTTTTCGAATAGTTGTTAATTTATTATGAATTTAAGAGTAATAATTAGGTAAAATATGTGATCTTCCACGAGATTAATAATTACTACTTAACCACAAATCACAAAAATATGAAACACATGCCACAATGTAAAGATAGAGTTATACAATATGCAAATTTTTAATAAATAATTGAAGCAAAATTGAGATTCAAATTATAGACTAAAATTAGGGTTATAAATGCAATACGTAATTAAATTAAACTAACAAAATGGTGCACATGGGCACAGATGTAATACCCAGCCCCTAGAGGGGTCTTTCTACAAAACAAGGTGTCACACGGCAATGGGGGTGCATTGGAATATGGCGAATCTCCATGGGCTTCTTCCTTAAATTTTTGCTCCCTGCACTTGTACCTCATGTGGGGAGGGCTTTTGGCCATGCGTCTGGTGGTGGAGCGGTGGTGAGGTCATTTGAAGGGTGGTCATCAAGGTTGCATGCGGTGTAGGGGATTAGAGGAGAAGGTGGACCAGTGGTGCTTCGATGGTCAACACACTACCAAGGGTCGTCGAGGAAGAGGCGAGCAGTGATGTCGAGGTGAAGTCGTTGATGGTTGTTGGAGGCATGAAGGCGAGGTAGAGACCTTGTTCGTTGTCGAAAGCACGGCAGAGCCGGACGAAGGTATTGGGACTCAACAATATGAAGGCCAGAGTGGACAATTGCGGGTGGAGGCGCGATGCTGAGACAAGGTCGATCCTAGGATCTCGCCAAGGTTGAGGGTGGAAGCCGAAGCTGTCACCTTCTATTATATAATGGCAGATGGTTGGGTTTCAAGCAGCGGTGGTTCTGAAATAACGGAGGAGGGTGGTTCTTAATTTGGCGAGGGCAATCAAAGAGGATTTGATTGGTGATTTGATTGATCGAGGTTAAGGTGATTGGAGATTCGCATTAGGAGATCGGAAGGGCTGATTAAGAAAGGAAGGGTGGTGCCATGGCAGAAAAGGAAGGTGGTCAAGATCAGGGAGGATTCGTAAAGAGGTGGCGGTCGGCCGAAAAGGAAAGGGGGAGACGGTGCGGTGGCTCGATTTGGAAGGGGATCGAGGACAGGAGGTAGCGAAATTGGGGGGAGGAAGGAGAGCAGTGGCCATCCAATCGGACGAGATCGGACGACCAGATGGGTGACAAGTGGCATTTTTAATTTTATTTACATTATTTTTTTATATTAATATTTTTAAATAATAAAAATTTAAATATAAAAGGGCAAAAATGGGTGACATGTGGTGGCTCCAAAAGCTGCTACATGAAACTCCCAGAAAATTCAAGAAATAAAAAATGTAAAGATAAATAAAAAAGAAATAGCAAACGATCTCGGATTGAAATATTTTCTTCATGAAAGTTGTTCGTCTCTATAATTTTCATGAAGAAACCAAACCAAAATAGGTTATTTGCACAAAGTAATATTTTTGGTGTTACTCTATGTACATAAAATACCTTAATTTTTGGGTTTTGCAATTTTTCCTCATTTTATAAATAAAAACTATTTATACATTAATCAAATTTTTTTATTTTTAATAGTTAGGAAAATAAAGGAATAAAATAAAGGGGACTTATTGTACAGACTGCTAGTGAGGACTAAGACTCGGTTAGTTTCTTTGACTTCTCATTTTATGTTTGTATTTTTGTGCATTTTAATAAAACTTTTTAAAGGAAAATAAATGAAAAAGAAATAAAATAAAAATACTTCTAATTATGTACATAAAATAAAAAGTCATGATTGGGTAAAACATGCAATGTACAAAAGAGGTCCAAAACCCAACTTTCACATATGAGCTCTGATTAACTTTAACTTGTTCTTGTTTTGGAGGTAATTGAATGTACATTAGTTCAAAAGTAATTAGAATCAAATTAAACACTGTGTGAGGAAGATATCATCATTTTAGTCTAGAACTTCTGAAATTAGGGTTTCAGTTTGTGAGCCACTTATTTTTACATTAGTGATTTTTTGTATTTTTATTTATTCTTGTTACTGATTTGTACACTATGGAGGTGGTTTCAGGTGATTTGGAGTTAACATGAATTTACTAAAAATTAGGAAAGTTAGCTTATTTACAGGTTAATTGGGCTGAGATTTTTGGCTTCTTATTTTATGCAATTATGCATGATAAAATGCAATTAGTTTTTATACATGCATGAATATTAATAATGCAATATAGGTGATGAAATTCCAATGAATTTTGGGGATCTGAGCTTAATTCATCTATTTTAGAGTGATGAATCACATATTCATCACCATGATATAATGCATAATATGGAAAAGATGTTCGGTGATGTCAATCGAATACATCGCTATAATATCATGAAAGAACTTTTCCGCTGTAAAATGCAGGAAGGGACTTATGTCCATATGTGATCAAAAGGTTTGGTTACCTCTCGGAGCTGGAGACTCTCGAGGCCGAGATGGATGCATATATGCAGTCTGACTTCTTTCTATTGTATCTCCCTAAGTCTTTCACCAATTATGTGACATCGTACCACATGATTAAAATGAGATTATTTAACACTAAACTCATGGATTCATTAATGTTTATAGAATATGTAATGAAGAAAGAGAATCCCTTTGCCAGTGCAATGGCTGCACAGGTCAAAGGGAAGTACAGTTAGAAGTAAGGGTCTCAGAAGGGTCCGGTGACGAGTCGCAAAATCGGCCCTTTAACAATGTTGTATTAGCACTTGATAATGTCATCACAGTCGGGCCGATTGGGCTCGTCAAAGACCATCTCATTTAGATATATGCAGATCAAAATGAGATGGTCGTATTTATTTTATTTATTTTACTTGGCAAGAAACCAAGGTCGAACTCAGGGAGACGTGCCTCTCTCATATTAATCAGATTTTTATCTATTTAACTAAGTGTTGAAGGAGAGACAATATAGGTCAAATCATGCATGAAGGACAAGGAGACACAATAATGCATTAAAATTGAACATGAATTTTTTATTGTTTTTTTATTATGCAGATAAATGAAAGAAAATGCAATGTAAGTAATATGCCCGAAATGATCATTACTTAAGCCATGAAATATACGAGTCAAACAGAATCAGATAATGAAGCAATTTTCATTTATATAACATGTAGGCATGAGAAACAAGGAAATCATGACACTTAGATAATGAAATAATGCATTACAGATCATAGTGTCAAAATGAAAATCTAAGCATGCCATAATAAAGATGACGAGTAGAGCTTCAAAACGAAACTGAAATCACCTCAATCGGACATTCGAGGCTCAAGATATACAATAAAGAAGACAGGGGCATAACTGAAAGAAAACATGAAATAAAAATGCAACTGGTCCCTGGGAGGGACTAAAATGTAATAAAAATAAGGATAGGGGCCTTCCCGATAATTTCCCTCACACATAGGGGTATTTTTGCAAATATGGAAACCTGCTAGGATGTGGTTGCAAAATTCCCACTGTGCACGCGGACGGTATGTGATAACAGGACCTGAATGCAATTTTGAGGAGTCGGCGGGGCTTCTGCATAAATTACCTAGATGGCACGTGCTATGCACGCGCCACCCAGGCTCGGAGGGTGGCTCGGGCTCGGCAGAGGCTCGCTGCTGCCTCAGTTTGGCTCGGAATACACGAGCCTCCAGGCTTGGTGTCGATGAGGCTCGAGGTAGTCTCGGGGACTACCACGTGTTTCAGGACCTGGATGTAATATGCGGAAGGTGCAAGGGCGCCGATGCAAAAAGCCCAGAACCCACGTGCGTGAGGCACGTGAGCTCAGGCTCGGGTGGGGGCAAGGTTCGACGCTGCTTCGGGGGGCCGCAGCAGGTGGCTCGGGCCACGTGGTGGCTTGAGGGTGCCTCGGGCGAGGCTCGGTCCCACCGAGCCTCCGCGCTCCGGGATGGCGACGTGGCATCTCTGAGGCCATTGGATCTCCGCCGTGGGGCAAGATCCAACGGTATCTGCTCCGTCTTCTCCTCCGTAGGGTGGCGGCGTTATTGGAGCTCCGGCGTGAGGCCTGGAGCTCCTCCTCGCCTCATCGTGCTCGATGAAGCTTGGGGACTGGCGCTGAAGATCCGGCGATGAAGATCCGAGGTCGGAGAAGCTGCAGGAGCATCTGGAGTGCGCCGTCGACACCTGATTGCCGGAGGCAGAGCTCTAGAACTTGGCTCCGCCCAAGGTCCGGCCATTGGCGATGTTGACCTGTAAGGGGGTTAGGGCGTGTGTGCGTGCGAGATGAGGCGGACGGAGGGCTCATGTGGAGCAAAGAAGGCGAAGCCCTTAGTGGGTCCTTCTCTGCCTCCGGCGGAGGAGGAAGCTTGGGGTGATGAAGGTTATGACGGAGCAGGGGAGTGGTCGGAGAGTTACGCGTGAACGGTGGTTGAAAGGCGAAGCTCGGGAGGCTATTAATGGCGGTCGAAGATGGGGTATAAAGGCCTAGAAAATTACGAATCTAAGGAAGAAAATACACAAGGATGTCGAAGGTATCACCTGAAGTCGGGCGGCGCGGATGCCTAGGCTGAGCATCACGGCGATGCTCGGGGTCGTCGCACGTCGAGGTCGGCAAATACTCGGAGCTTGAGCGGGGTTGGAGCCACCGCAATGCCGCCATGGAGGTCGGCGAGTCTCACCGATTGCATTGGTCGTCGTTGCTCGATCCAGCCACCTCCCCCTGTCATCGGGAGGTGGCGGAGGGCTGGGCCAAGCCTCCTGGAAAAGTGGACAAAGGTGAAGTAGGGCGGAGGCACGGTATTTAAAGGTGGTGATGACGGAGCTGAAGAATGGAGGTCGTGGGTTTCGTGGGAAGTGTGGAGCGACTGGAGGAGGGTTGTGGATCATGGAAGCTCGCGCGAGGATGACGGAAGGTGGAGGTTGACCGTGAGGCGGTTAGAGGGAGGAGAGGTGGTAAGGTGAAACGGCTAAAAATAGAAGGGTGGAGGAAGTCTGCGAGGCGTGTGGCTCGGGTGGAGCTTGCGAGAGGAGGAAGACGAGGTCCGGACCGTTGGATCGTGAGATCCAACGGTCCTGGTGAGGGCGCGTTGGTATAGTTAGGATTAGATTCTTGGCTGTGTGATCGGATGGAGATGATGAAGCCACGTATCGAAAGGAAATTAAGGCGGGAGTGAGTGGCAAAGATGAGATCAGGGCGGAGCGATCTAAGGGCTTCGGAGTTGCCGCGTGGCGGTCGATGCGCAAGGCTCTAGCGATCGGTGGAGATGAAATCTGGGAAGTGATCGGACGGTTGAGAATGGTTGCGGAGATAACGGCTGTGATTGAAGGGATGATGGCACAATCGGAAGGCACAAAACGTGCCACGTGGAGAGATGGAGACGCGGCGCAGGCGAACGGCTTTGATGAGAAGCTAGGGTTGATCGAGCGGTTGAAGATGAAGTGGGAATGAACAGCTGTGATGATGAGATGGAAGCTCGATCGAAGCGTTCAGCAGGCGACACGTGGCGCGCTCCGCGTGAGGCGCGAATGAACGGTGCGGATCAGAGGCGGGGAAGATCCGATGGTGGAGGACTAAGGGCGGACGTGGAACAGGCTGAGCCGTTGGATTCAAGATGAAATCCAATGGCCAGGGGGCGTGGGCGGATAAGACAAAGGAGGCGGGCCACGTGGCTCACCCAAAATGGGCCACGTGGCCCAAGCACATTATTCAGAGAGAAAAATGGATTTTTGAGGGTCAAGACGGCTGAATTTGAGAAAACTCGAAACATGAAAGTTGTAGATCTTGATGAGATCTACAAGTTTCATGTTGGCCAAAACTGGAGATGAGATCAAATGAAGACTCAAAATATTTTGGAGGGTATTTTTAAGGCTAAAAATACCACAGATTTTTGTTTTGCCATTTTTTTGGGATTTTTAATTTATTAAGGATTTTGATAAAAACAAGACTTTAACAGGATTTTATTGACACAATTATAAGTAAGGGGGTTAATTATGGAAAATATAGATGATGAAATTGGGTTTCATCACCCCCTATACTTAAGCGATGCTCGTCCTCGAGCACTATGCTCATCCTCGAGCACCAAAGAATGAATAAGCTGGATTAACCCCCTTGTGCATGTGAGTACAAGATCCAATCTGATCAAGTCGACTCGGCTTTAGAGGTCCAAAATCACAGAGTTCAACCCAGCCTTAATCAAGAGGCATCCAATTCCTTTACTTCTCCAGACTCTCTCTGATGTACATATAATCTAAAGGATATGACATTTTAGTGTTGACTGTGATTTTGAGAGTAGAGTCAAATCGTCACCCAAAGTCTTGGTCCTAGAAAATCTCCTAAGGACCCAATCCTCAACACTAGGGAATAAATCCAATCTTGCATCCAGTCCACTGTCTCTTTAGTTGTCAAACATAGAAAATGTAGATGGCAGGCCAGTAATGGAGGGTATGGGTTTGTGTCATTTCTTCTCTCCCTCTCACTGGAACAAGGATTCTCTCTAGTGCCTTTTACGCAACACATTTTTTTGGTGTTGATCAGTGCGTCCGTCAAGAGAAGTTGGAGCCGTCTGCACTTGTTTTCCTGGGAGTACACCAGGGTGTGTCTCTTTTGAGTACCTATCGTACCTTCTACACCCAGACTTGTAGCATTTACGATGCAGAGCCCTTTTTTTGGTGCAAGCCCGACTCGTGGTCCTAATAGCGGTGGTCCAAGTGGTCACTTTGAAAAGTTTGGGAGCGCTCGCCTTTGGGGGAAGCTCTTTTATATGTAACTTTGTGGAATGAGAGCTTTTCTTTGGAATTTCATTGACTTGTATAATTTGTGGCTAGCTCCACTGCTTTTATCAAGAGTTGGCGCACACTGATCAACAATTTTTTATTTATTCACACACTTGCACTTAGGTCAATATCAAGAGATTAGTATAAGAACCAAGTTCTCATACTGGCTAAAATTGCTGACACTCAGGTTTCATGAAGCCTCCAAAGATTTTATCCTATCCTTGAGCATCATTAGATCAAATCCAAACTTGACTTCCTCATCCCAATTCCTCAAGTGAAAAATCAACTCATCTCATCAAAACCACAGTCGTGTATGTGATGTGCTGATCATATTCTTTATGTCTGAGACTAAGCATGGAATATAGCATGCAAATCTAGAAACCTAGGGGAATGTGGATGATTAAGTCTATGACCCTGATGGCTAAGGTTGGTTAACCTAAAATCTCAAAGACCTCATGAAGCTAAGTCTCCTTGAACATTTCAGATCCTGGGTGGAAGTGTAAGTGTAGAGGATTAATCCAACTTCTTCATTCAAAAACAAGAGCCACTTTTTTTTCTTTTTCTTTTTTTTGAACTTCAAGAGATATTAGAACTGCCTAAACTCAATTGAGCATCTGCAATTCAGCCAGTATTGATGTAAGTACAGGCCGAAGCCTGTTGCTTGAGGACGGGGCCTTGCGCGATGTCCTCTAAACCATCCAATCTGCTAAGGGCGAACCCTCACTGAATGCGGCTTACTTAATTGGGTTTAGTAGTCACCAATGACTCTTAAAGGGTTTTGGGTTTTTCTTATTTTTATGGATTTTAATAAAAAAGTTAAAACACAAGTTAGACTCAACTTCCCTTGAAAAGACCTTCAAAACCATGTCACACAAATAAAAAGTTTTTCAAAACATTTTCAAAAGATTTTTTCAAAACAAGGAAAAATCATTTTCGAAAATATTTTTGTAAAAATAGCGTAACATAATATCGAAAAGCCGCGAAACCATTTGAGTTCTCTTAGTCTAAAGAATTTTACCTTAGCCAAAAAGTTTTAAATTTTTCAAAATTTTCAGATTATAGCTAAAGTAAGTATACGGTATTCGGTATACCCCCTATCCTTAAGCTTTGCTATGTCCTCATAGCACTAGATGATACAAGTCCATAGTTCCATTTAAGTATAGAGAAATATACGGGAGCTAAGAGGGGCTCCCCCTATACTTAGGTTAGAAATAACCTAAGTATAAAGGCAAGGAAAGATGAGTAGAGAAATCACAGGGACTCGGGTCCCCCCTATACTTAGGCTGAGATTAGCCTAAGTATAAAGATGGGAATTGATGTTGGGAGGGACCCAAGGTGCACGAAGAAGAGGAATGGATTTACAAGTGAGCGGTTTGAATCTTGCGGAGATGAATGGAGTGACTAAGGTTTTGGTGTGTGTATCGTAGCAAACATGGCTCAATCAAGCAAGCAAGACCCTCAATTTCACCAACTCACACATGAAACCAACCGAAGTTGGTTTATTATCTTGTCGGTTTTATTGGTGATAAAACATTAGATATTTACATGGAGAAAAAATGTGAAGTGAAAATCAATGCGTATGCGAGGGTATTGCTCTCCCAAAACCAAAGTTTTACTCCATTTTATGTCGACTTGCAATTAACAGTCCCAATTTTATTTAATGTTGTCACTGAATTAAGGTTAGCACAAAATCAAGCAATCATCATCTACCATTCATTCCCATTTTCCATTAATCCTAGGTGATCAAGCTAGAAATAGAAAGCCGAGAAAAACATGTATTCGATAAAAACCGCGATCTAGGCTAAGCGATAAAACATGCAGTGACTTGACTACAACACGTGAAAACTTGGGCTGTTTTGAAAACCAAAATCAATGTATGCAAGTCGAAAAAAGCCGCACCTAATCATGCATCTATTAGCGGGGAATGATATCCATTAATTTTGGCTAAGTGAGGCGAGATTATGTGCGTCTATATTTTAGTGTGTCCTACCAACGAGCAAGCACATAAAAATATGGAAAATAAAAACCGCTCAAAGAGTCGCGTGCCTGGTCCTTGGTCGACACTCAACTGGGGACGATCCCCACACAACCACGATCGTTCGATTACATTCGCGAGTCTTCGATCGAAGACCGCTGTAAAAGACGTATTATTACAAGTTCATGAATGGAAATAAAAATGCAATACATTTTTTTTCTTTCTTCTCGACGTACTCCAAGCGGGTTTCTGTGGCTCCTCACAGCGGGTAGCAACCTGCTCTTCGCGTCCTTGAACCATCAAGGGCCCTGCCACAAAAACAATGGTTAGAGATCCATAGAGAAGAAAAATGTTACGATGCAAGACATATTGACAAAATGACCTATATAAAAGAAACACTGCATTAAATAAACAAAAATCCAAAAAATATAAGAAATGAGCCGTGTCTCCGGCAACGGCGCCATTTGACGAGTCGCAAAATCGGCCCTTTAACAATGATGTATTAGCACTTGATAATGTCATCGCAGTCGGGCCGATTGGGCTCGTCAAAGACCATCTCATTTAGATATATGCAGATCAAAATGAGATGGTCGTATTTATTTTATTTATTTTACTTGGCAAGAAACCAAGGTTGAACTTAGGGACACACGCCTCTCTCATATTAATCAGATTTTTATCTATTTAACTAAGTGTTGAAGGAGAGACAATATAGGTCAAATCATGCATGAAGTAAAGGAGACACAACAATGCATTAAAATGGAACATGCATTTTTTATTGTTTTTTTATTATGCAGATAAATACAAGAAAATGCAATGTAAGTAATATGCCCGAAATGATCATTACTTAGGCCATGAAATATACGAGTCAAACAGAATCAGATAATGAAGCAATTTTCATTTATATAACATGTAGGCATGAGAAACAAGGAAATCATGACACTTAGATAATGAAATAATGCATTACAGATCATAGTGTCAAAATGAAAATCTAAGCATGCCATAATAAAGATGACGAGGAGAGCTTCAAAATGAAACTGAAATCACCTCAATCGGACATTCGAGGCTCAAGATATACAATAAAGAAGACAAGGCCATAACTGAAAGAAAACATGAAATAAAATTGCAAACTGGTCCCTAGGAGGGACTACAATGTAATAAAAATAAGGAGAGGGGCCTTCCCTGTAAATTACCCTCACGCACAGGGGTATTTTTGCAAATATGGAAACCTGCGGGGATGTGGTTGCAAAATTCCCACTGTGCACGCGGACGGTATGTGATAACTATACATGAACGCAATTTGGAGGAGTCGGCGGGGCTTATGCATAAATTACCCAGATGGCACGTGCTATGCACGCGCCACCCAGGCTCGGAGGGCGGCTCGGGCTTGGCAGAGGCTCGCTGCTGCCTCGGTTTGGCTCGGAATACACGAGCCTCCAGGCTTGGTGTCGATGAGGCTCAAGGTAGTCTCGGGGACTGCCACGTGTTTCAGGACCTGGATATAATATGCGGAAGGTGCAAGGGCGCCGATGCAAAAAGCCCAGAACCCACTTGCGTGAGGCACGTGAGCTCAGGCTCGGGTGGAGGCGAGGTTCGACGTTGCTTCGGGTGGCCGCAGCAGGTGGCTCGGGCCACGTGGTGGCTCGAGGGCACCTCGGGCGAGGCTCGGTCCCACCGAGCCTCCGCGCTCCGGGATGGCGACGTGGCGGCTCTGAGGCCGTTGGATCTCCGCCGTGGGGCAAGATCCAACGGTATTTGCTCTGTCTTCTCCTCCGTAGGGTGGCGGCGTTATTGGAGCTCCGACGTGAGGCCTGGAGCTCCTCCTCGCCTCGTCGTGCTCGATGAAGCTCGGGGACTGGCGTTGAAGATCCGGGGATGAAGATCCGAGGTCGGAGAAGCTGTAGGAGCATCTGGAGTGCGCTGTCGACGCCTGATTGCCTGAGGCGGAGCTCTAGAACCTGGCTCCTCCCAAGGTCCGGCCATTGGCGATGTTGACCTGCAAGGGGGTTAGGGCGTGAGTGCGTGCGAGATGAGGTGGATGGAGGGCTCATGTGGAGCGAAGAAGGCGAAGCCCTTAGTGGGTCCTTCTCTGCCTCCGGCGGAGGAGGAAGCTTGGGGTGATGGAGGTTATGACGGAGTAGGGG
Source organism: Ottelia alismoides (assembly GCA_037367405.1). Taxonomy (NCBI): domain Eukaryota; kingdom Viridiplantae; phylum Streptophyta; class Magnoliopsida; order Alismatales; family Hydrocharitaceae; genus Ottelia; species Ottelia alismoides. The sequence continues at coordinate 559,141 of JAZKJV010001869.1, read as the reverse complement.
AGTGGTCGGAGAGTTGCGCGAGAACGGTGGTTGAAAGGCGAAGCTCGGGAGGCGATTAATGGTGGTTGAATACAGGGTATAAATGCCTAGAAAATTACGAATCTAAGGAAGAAAATACACAAGGATGTCGGAGGTCTCACCTGAAGTCGGGCGGCGCGGATGCCTGGGCTGAGCATCACAGCGATGCTCGGGGTCGTCGCACGTCAAGGTCGGCAAATCCTCGAAGCTCGAGTGGGGCTGGAGCCACCGCAACGCCGCCATGGAGGTCGGCGGGTCTCACCGATTGCATTGGTCGTCGTTTCTTGATCCAGCCACCTCCCCCTGTAACCGGGAGGTGGCGGAGGGCTGGGCCAAGCCTCCTGGAAAAGTGGACAAAGGTGAAGTGGGGTGGAGGCGTGGTATTTAAAGGTGGTGATGGCGGAGCTGAAGAATGGAGGTCGTGGGTTTCAAGGGAAGTGTGGAGCGACTGGAGGAGGGTTGTGGATCGTGGAAGCTCACGTGAGGATGACGGAAGGTGGAGGTTGACCGTGAGGCGGTTAGAGGGAGGAGAGGTGGTAAGGTGAAACAGCTAAAAATAGAAGGGTGGAGGAAGTCTGCGAGGCGTGTGGCTCGGGTGGAGCTTGCGGGAGGAGGAAGACGAGGTCCGGACCGTTGGATCGTGAGATCCAACGGTCCTGGTTAGGGCCGTTGGTACGGTTAGGATTAGATTCTTGGCTGTGTGATCGGATGGAGATGATGAAGCCACGTGTCGAAAGGAAATTAAGGCAGGAGTGAGTGGCTAAGATGAGATCAGGGCGGAGCGATCTAAGGGTTTCGGAGTTGCCGCATGGCGGTCCATGCGCGAGGCTCTAGCGATCGGTGGAGATGAAATCCGGGAAGTGATCGGACGGTTGAGAATGGTTGCGGAGATAACGGCTGTGATTGAAGGGACGATGGCGCAATCGGAAGGCACAAAACGTGCCACATGGAGAGCTGGAGACGCGACGCAGGCAAACGGCTTGGATGAGAAGCAAGGGTTGATCGAGCGGTTGAAGACGAAGTGGGAATGAACAGCTATGATGATGAGATGGAAGCTCGATCGAAGGGTTCAGTAGGCGACACGTGGCGCGCTCTGCGTGAGGCGCGAATGAACGGTGCGGATCAGAGGCGGGGAAGATCCGATGGTGGAGGACTAAGGGCGGACGTGGAACAGGCTGAGCCGTTGGATTCAAGACGAAATCCAATGGCCAGGGGGCGTGGGCGGATAAGACAAAGGAGGCGGGCCACGTGGCTCACCCAGAACAGGCCACGTGGCTCACCCAGAACAGGCCACGTGGCCCAAGCACATTATTCAGAGAGAAAAATGGATTTTTGAGGGTCAAGATGGCCGAATTTGAGAAAACTCAAAACATGAAAGTTGTAGATCTTGATGAGATCTACAAGTTTCATGTTGGCCAAAACTGGAGATCAAATGAAGACTCGAAATATTTTGGAGGTTATTTTTAAGGCTAAAAATACCACAGATTTTTGTTTTGTCATTTTTTTGTGATTTTTAATTTATTAAGGATTCTGATAAAAACAAGACTTTAACAGGATTTCATTGACACAATTTTAAGTAAGGGGGTTAATTATGGAAAATAAAGATGATGAAATTGGGTTTCATCATCCGGCTTAGAAGAAGAAGAAGGGTCAAGTTGTTGGCTCAACTTCTAATGCATGCACACTGATGGCATCGAAGAAAACTGATGTTTGTCATCGCTGCAAGAAGTCGGGGCACTGAAAGCATAACTGCCCAGAGTACCTTAAATTTGTATAGAAAGTTAAAGCCCCGACAGGTATAAATTATACTTTCATCATTGCAACCAATTTTCTCATAAGAAGAGAAGGTAGTTGGATTATTGATTATGGTGCTTTTGTTCATGTATGTAATTTGTTGCATCTATTTCAGAAAACTAGGAATTTTGATGAAGGGGAGATAGTCATCCAAATGAGACCTGATGCAACTGTTGCAGCAGTCATTGTCAGGACCTGCAAAATATTATTATCTAGTGAGAGAGTCTTAGTACTTAAAGAATATCTTTATGTTCCAGATGTTATAAGTAACCTTATATCTGCATCTAAGTTAGTTATAAATTGATATTTGTTTCTATTCTATAATAAACTTGTCATAAATCGTTATGATAAATATATTGCGGATGGTGTTCTAACTTCTAGTTGACTCTATGAATTGTGCATTAATGAATCTGTCATTAATGTTACTACAATTAATAAGAACCCTAAAAGAATCAAAGAGGATGGAAATTATTCTAACATGATTTGGCATCAAAGGTTTGATCGTTTATCAGTTAATAGGATTAATAGATTGATAAAGGATGGACCCTTAGATTTTTCCTATAGGTCCTAACTTTGCCTACCTGTGAACATTGTATTCGAGGTAAAATGATTAGGATGCCTTTCCATAACAAGGTTACAAGATGCGAAGGTATTCTTGACCTAATACATACTGATGTATGTGGTCCCTTCAGTATCGTGACCAGAAATGGATATCAATATTATCTGATGTTTATTGATGACCATTACCAATACAGGTTTATCTTCCAGATATGTTATAAATCTGAAACATTTGAAACGTTCAAAGAGTTCATGGCTTTGGTTGAAAACCAACCCGATAGAAAACTTAAACAGATTCGATCTGTTAAAGGTGACGAGTACCTATCAGATAAATTTAAAGAAATACTCAAATAGAGAGGAATTATCTCCAATCTCACTCTTCTTGGATCACCCAACTTAATGGTGCGTCTAAAAGACGCAATAGGACGATCATGTACATGGTCCATTCAATGATTAGTAAAGCAACATATTTACCACTTAGTTTCTGAGGATATACAATAGAGACTACAATATATACCCTAAACAAGATTCCTATAAAATATGTACCTAAAACTCCTCATGAGCTTTGGTATGGAACGAAACCTTGTACGAGACACTTGAGGATTTGAGGTTGCTTGGTCCATCTCAAAAACGTAGATGTAAGTAAGATAGAATCTCGCACTCAAGAGTGCTGCTTCATTGAATATGTAAAGGAAGGTATTGGATATCAACTTTATGACCCTGAGACTAGGAAGGTATTCATCTCTAGGGGTGTAAAATTTCTTGAGGATGACTTCCTTAAGAGTCAAGACAAAAATGACGTAAAGGAACTCATTGAATCTCTTGAGGATACTGAGTTTCCTGAACCGGAAATTGAATAACTAAATGAAGATGTAATATTCGTACATCTTCAAAGGAGTTCGAGGGTGGTTGCACCACCTAAAAGGTACGGATTCCATGTGTCAGGTGAAATTGATAATGATCCAGCTACATTTGATGAATCACTTGCAGATCATGACATGGATAGATGTATGCTAGCAATGAAGTCTGAAATAGACTCCACGCATAAGAATGGTGTATGGACCCTCCAAGATCCACCTGGAGAGGTAAAACCCATTGGGTGTAAATGGATCTTCAAGAGAAAAAGAGGACTTGATGAGAAGGTAGAGACCTTTAAAGCACGACTCATAGACAAGGGCTATACACAAAGAGAAGGCATCAACTACGATGAGACATTCTCTCCTATGGCTATGATTAAGTCCATAAGGGCACTGCTAGCTATATCTGCATATCTTGATTACAACATCTGGGAGATGTACGTCAACACAACTTTCCTCAATGGATACCTCGAGGAGGATATCTATATGGAGCAACTCTAGGGCTTCGTAACTATGGAAGGTAAAGTATGCAAGCTGAAGAAATCTATCTATGGTCTCAAATAAGCTTCTCGTAGTCAGAACATCATATTCAACCAAACCATAAAGAGTTATTATTTTGTTCAGATTCCTGATGAACTTTATGTATACAAGAAGCTTAGTGGGAGCACCATTGTCGTCATCATTCTTTACGTAGATGACATCCTTATCATTGGGAATGATATAGGAATAATGACCAGTGTTAAGATTTGGCTATCACGTACCTTCGAGATGAAAGATCTTGGAGAAGACTCTTATATCTTGGGTCTGAAGCTGTCAGAAATAGAGAAAGGAGGATTTTGGGATTGTCACAGCAAGAGTACATTAAAAAGATCTTGGAACATATCCATATGGAGAATTCCAAGAAAGAATTCCTTCCCTTAGACATGGTATCTACCTATCATAAGAGATGGATCCTCAAACTGTTGAGGATAAGAAAGCCATGGTTGAATGCCCCTACACATAAGCCGTGGGAAGCCTAATGTATGCCATGATGTGCACAAGGCTAGATATATGCCATGCAATGGGAGTGGTAATCCATTACCAATACATCTATGGAGAGCAACACTGGAATGTAGTGAAGAACATATTTAATTATCTAAGATGGATGCAATATTACATCTTGGTCTATGGAGATGGTTATCTCCAAGTCTTAGTATACATTGATTCTGACTTTCAATTTGATATTAATGATCTAAAGTCGACAACAGGGTTTGTGTTCCTATTAAACGGTGGTGATGTGAGATGGAGAAGCAAGAAGAAGGATACTACATTCGATTCAACAATAGAAGCCAAATATATTGTCGCATCGGATGCTACAAAGTAGGTGGTTTCGTTGCACAATTTCATCCTAGAACTTGGTATGGTTTCCTTTCATACTCCCATCCTGCTACTCTGCGATAACACGAGAGCCATAGTTCATGCGAAGGTACCCAGATGACATCAAAAGAGCGAGTACATGGAAAGTAAATACCACATCATTCATGACATTCAATAACGTGTTGACATCATCATCACCTAGGTGGCCTCTGCCGACAACATTGCAGATCCCATTACCAAACCATTAACACAGAAGATTTTCGACCAACATGTCATGAGTATGGGTTTAACGATTGTACCTGAATGGTTATGGGGGATAGTGGGAGATTGTTAGCCATGTGAGTCTAACGTGAACCATTTCTACAATAAATACTATTGCATTCTTTGATATATGAATAAAAGTTATTGATTTATTTCACTGCCTGTCTAAGATTAAATGAATGAATGCTATAAGGTCCCTTAGTACAATTAGGTTATGTATTGTGGCCATCTTAATGATCATACAATTATTGATTCAATGGTTGAATTATAGAGTCTAGTGCTTGGATGAATAAAGAGTTAGATTAAGGACTCATTAAGCATCATCAAATGATTATTAAGAGATGATCTCCAGCCTGAGAAGAAGATGGCAATCCTTCTCTAAAGATTGATATCTGACCGACCTCATGATCTAGGTCCTCTACATAGGAATAGAGATTCAGAGGTGTCAGATAAGTTAGGTCAAAGAGTTGACTTAATGAGATCGAGATAACCAAGACATATGTCGTATGTTGTCTTGATATAAGCATGCATCCTCTGATCAGAGACATATATATTGTTGTATGTCTAAGTATGTTCATTTAGAAGACTGATAGGTTGATGACCTAATCATGGTCTATACACCGACAAGCTGGTGTGCATATAAGGGCATATGAGTAAAACGATCTCTCAAAGGGATCATACATGTTCACTAGTGAATCGAAAGACATGAACTCACTTATGAGGTATTGGGACCAATCAAGTTCCATGCATGGTCATCTTGCTCTGGAAACATGACAAGAACTTTAAGGTATGATGTATGCTTTTGGAAAGCATATGATCTATACCAACTCCCAATGACTGAATGAGAAACTTAATGACAAAACTCTGAAGAAGACAATGTAAAATTAATCTAAATCTTCGGGTTTATTCTAGGTCTTCCAGTATGCAGGATGTATGGGTATTAGGAATACTCGAGGGTGATGTGATCATAAATGACTATATAACCATGTTGCTTCCATTCCAAGGGAGTGATGAAATATGTTTGGATTTTAATGACTCCTCTCAGTAGAGAAGTAATTTTATCTTAGTCCTAACATTGGACATTAAGCTGAATGTAATTCAGATGCAATGAGAAGATTAGATCTAGGGCTTTGATTTAATCAAGCATCTATGAGAGGTCCTCGAGATCTGGATTTGAGTTATGATCACAATATCCAAGTCAATATACGTGGAACGTACAATCGTCCTATCCTTATATCCAAATATCCATGGAGAAATCATATTATTCTTGAAAGAGTTCAAGAATAATTCCATTATTAAAATGTATATCTGAGCATTGAGAAATTGATAATTAAATGTGATTTGAATATCATGAATAATGTGAATGCGATTCATATTATATAGGTGCATAAAAATGATGAACCAAGATTATTAAATGTGATTTATTTATCATGGATATGAATAATGTGGACAGTATTATCCATATTAATCATATATATTATAAATTTGATTTATAATATATTAAAGATAGATATTTGTAAATAATATTTATAAATTAAATGATTATGTGAATTGGATTTACATTGGACAATTAATTGAGAATATAAATTTTATTTTATTTTGAGTGGGTGAATATGATTCACAATTTCCAATGGCATGATTGAAATTGCTACAAATTGAAATAATTTGCAATAAATTGCAAATAATTAAAAGATTATGTGAGATACATGATCCCACATAATTGGAAAAGCAGGCTTCCATTCCATATAGAGAGAGTGGATGGTCACCCTTGAATCCTAATTCAAGGTGGCCATTCCTCCTATAATAGGAAGGAGCTTGCCTCCATTCCTAATCCTTTAATGTTTATTAATTTGATTGAATTAATATATAGATGATTATTCAATAAACTAAATTAAATCAATAGTTTTGTGGTTTTTTACAAAAAAAATCATGGCCACTGAAAGAAATAAAAATCTATTTCAACCATTGATTTTGTGTTGTACATGGATTGTGATCCATGGGTGATGAATCCATGATTCATTAACATTCTTTAAGAATTTTATCTTAAAACCCTTAACAAATACATGTAAATCTCATTAATTTTCTTCTTTTAACAAAACCACACTCATGAATAAAAATGCAGTTTTATGCATTCAAAATGTGTAATTAAATAAAAGAATGAAAAACAAAGAAAATAAAAAGGCAGATGTAAATATGTATATATGTACAATGTGACTTATAAAATAAATATAGCTGGAGGATATACTTATAACCTAACCCCCGAGATCAAGTCAGAATGGATTGGTCAACAAACAAATAAGTAGGGGGAGATATGGAAAGAAAACACTAAACTCTAATTAATTCTACACTCTATACACTCTTTATTATTTATCCAGTAATTATCAAATCTTCAATGATTTTTAATTAATTCATATGAACATATTTCACCAAACTCTTTTCTTGATTATTTCTAAAATTGTATAGAAAAATATAAAAATAAGTTAAAAATATTATCTTGTATATATGACAAGAAATCCAACTTGTAAATTATCAATTTCTCAACTTCCAAACATCATAACTTTATCATACGAATTCCAATTTCACTTTACTCACATTTAAAGTTCACAAAATAATATTCTCTTATTAATGGAAGTGATTTCACTAAATTCGGAATCCCTTTATAGGTCGGTTTTGGGACCTAATCACAATTAGGTTTCTGGGCTATTTATTTTATCTAGAACACATCAATTATTGCTTTAATGATTTTATATTTTTTATTATTTTCATGATCTTGTATTTTAACTATGATTTATTTCAGAATTTTTAGAGCTTGTTTATTTTTTAAAAAAAATCAAAAACCCTAATTTATAGATGAAATTGAACTACATAACTTATATATGTATTTATAAATATATTTAAATAAATTTTTAAAATCCACAAAAATTCACAATTACTTTATTTATAATCTTATTAATTAAAAAAAAATAAAAATGGTATACTATTAATTAATTTATTGAATTAAAAATCAATTACCTATTTATTAAGTATATTATATTTATTTATTTATTTATGTAATATTTATATTTCATACATTATTTATTATTTTAAAATTAATTATTCCATAATTTATATAATTTAATTATGGGATTTTTAGCCGATAGGCCCTAGAAACTATTCTAATTGTCTCCACAACCTTTAAAACAACCTAATTCCCCCCTCAACCTCGTAAATTGGCCAACTCTTACCCCATGAACCGTCCGGGTAATCTATTTGAAACTTGTGGAGGTTCTTGGGATAATATATAGGGTCGATGGGGTAATTACGTAGTTCAAAAGGTCATAGAGGTAATTTAAAAAGTTTTTAGGGTCTGCTGGGTAAAAATTCCATAAATTATTTACATTCTTCATTTTTATACCTATTTAAAAAACATTATTTACTATTTAATATCTAATTTCTAATATATTTTCACCATCTGGCCAACCAGGTGCTGACACGTGTCAGCACCTAGTGCTTCTTCCCTAGAAAGAAGTAGTTTGCTTCTTTTCTACTGGCCTAACTTCTCCAATTTCTACCCGCACCATCTTATCATCTCCACTCGATCCTAACCCTCCACTCTAATCTTCTAACACCCCTAATACACGCCTACCCTTGGATTGAACTTAACTTCTCACTGTTCATCTATAAAACTCCCTAAACTCTGCCATTTACAACTAAATCTCCAAACTACCTAGTTCTAGTAACCACCTGGCTGACTCCTCCACTTCCATGCCTTGCCCCGGCCACCTCCGACGGTGATAGATCCCGGTGACCCCTCCGCGTGGAAGAAGGAGCTTCGAAGGAGAAGTTCCATGACTGGACGAAACCAAGAAAGAACCCCTCACGTGCGAAATTATAGAAGATTCACTTGAAGATCAAACAATTCCATCGAATTGAGTATGACTGTATGTGTGATAGCATCTACTATACCAGGAATATCAAAGCCATGTGTGGCTTTGCATCGATCCATCGTCGCGTAGAGCTCCGGCAAGGATCAATAGATGAGCGACGACCTGAGGTAATATACTTCTATTTACCAGATCCAAGTCCTCCATCTCTCATTCGATTTTCTCGATCTTCGCGCTTGAATTAGGAATATAATCACGATATTAGGACACCCTAATCATCTTGTTTGAATTACATATCAACTTCAGTCTCAAAAGCAAACCTATTTCATTCATTTTTGACTTGAATTTTTACTTTCATAGAACTTTCTTTAACTGAAAGAACATCTAATTCATGTAGTCGATTCTGTTGTGAATCGACCAAGATTATTACACTTGCAGGTTATTCAAACATCTGGAGCAATACTACATCAGTTGTAGTCGTCAATTAATCTGATTACATAGACAATTCCAAAGCTGAGCACGTTCAGGAGCTAGGGTTTCAAGACCTGGGATCTTCAAAGGTTCCGCCACCGCATCGCTAATAGTTCTCCTGACGCAGGATAGCTCGAAGGAGGAAGGAGACCTCCTCTTGGTCCTGTTGGAGGAGTATTGTAGCATAACATTGCCTGAGACTCATCGAATTTAGAAGAATCTGCCACCGCAGTTCCAGAAAAGGGGAAGAACGCCAAGATCAGAGCATGCGTAGTTGTGCGATGCGTGTCCACATAAAGTGGCCCAGATCACGTGCCGTAATCTAATCTCAGCCGTTAGATTGCGAAGCGGTATGGATATTACGCTCAGGCCCCTGCAACTTCTAGAAAATCTAGATGCCCACCAAAGCTTCCAGAAATTGCGTTTAAGTCCTCGCGCAGGGACCTAAACACAATACAATTTATTTTCCTAATATTCCAGTCCCTGAACAAGGATCAATCTATAAAACATTTTATTTCCTTTTCTTGCAGTTATACCCCTAAGCTATAGGGTACATTAGGATCTATTTTTAATGTAATTTTTCATCGATTTCCTAGGGTAGTTACACAACTACCCTAGCTAGTTTTCTTTGTATTTTTGTTGTGTATTTTTCCTTTTTGAATATTTTCTAAATTTGTATCTGTTTTGAGTATTTTCTTGCCTTTTCATGAAGATATAAAAATCACAAAATATCACTTTTCTTCTCAAATACTATGGTATTGATATTCTGCCTCCTCGAATTTGACCAAGGCACACATACCTGGATAAATAAAAAAGTGTAAGATAAAATATGAGAGAGAAGCTGCATATCCACTTCATTTTCTCTCTCTTCTATTTTATTGATTTTTGTTTGAATAATCTGATTTTGTCTTTACAGTTTCTTCTACACCGACTCTGACTTTTATTAACCGTGGGCAAAATTTGATTATCAAAATGGCACCGTTACTGGGGAGGCGTTAGCTATACTTCGGTTTTTGACTTTATTTTTCTTTCTTCTTGATTTTTATAGTTTTTTTGAGTTTCTTCGGTTTTTCTTTCAATTTATTTTACGTCTTTTACGGGTTTTCATCGATTTTCTTCGATTTTTACGTCTTTCATGTTTTCTTTGATTTTATGATTTTTGTATGTGTGTTTGCTAACGAAATTTTTCAGAACCTGCAGGATCAACAGGCTTCTTCGGAAGCCAAACCAGTTGAGAGTGCATAGATCGACTCTTTCTCTATGAGTCGGTTGTAGAGGAGTAGAATTAGTTTGTAGATTTTTTTTACTTAGACATTTTTTGTATTTTTGTGAGAGAGGAAGGGACACTTGCCCATTTTTGACTTTTGTAGAAGGGCTTCATTAAGGACATCCTGACTTGTATACAAACTTGAACACTTTTATCAGGGTCAGTTTCGCCAGGTGCCGGTGTACTTGGGGGCCTCACCATGGGTTTTCGATTTTCATCGATTTTTATTTATTTCATGTGATTTTGTGTAGCCTAGGGGTGCATGACTAATTGATTAGGTGATTAAAGTAAAACCTATATCCCTAATACACACTTTGGCTTAATTCACAGATTTAAAAAATCAATTCATTCTTACGCTAGAGCTGCTGATTTAGGATACGACTTTTACCGCTTTTTGCATGCATTAGCTTAGGTTTAAATTTCTGTGTGGATCACTTGCATGTAGGTTGTTGTAGTTAGGTATGATATCTATCTCTGCATGTATCATATTTTTCCGCCGCATTCCATTATTCTCCCTCCATGAGAGACATTTTTTAAAATTTAAAAGAATCGACCTCCTGCTAGTTATCATTGAAAATATCCCAAAAAAGTGAAAATCATAAAAACAAAAAATATAAACAAAAACTTGACCAAAATTTAAAAAAAAAATCTTGACTCCAAAATTTGTATTGAAAGAGCAATCCCCTCATTGTTTGTGTATACTCTCCAGACAAAGCGAGGCACGTACACTTAAGGAATAGAGCCTAAATCCCTGGACTTGTGCCCTAAGCGCTTGGACTCACTCTTATCGTCCTATTATTTGCTTGAAGAACTTGCCTCAGATGTTTGTAGAAGTAGTCTTATTTAGGTCGGTGTGCACCGCCGGCTTAAACACGAATTACCTAGGAGACCATCCTATGAGCTTGTCAAATAACTGCTTTATCACGTAACTTTAAAATAGAAAATATAAAAGACTGTACTTTTACGGTCATCATTGTGTGAAGTTGGTGAACTGGGGGTTTGCATTGTGTTTGTATGCCAGGTGTACGTTATACCGCATCTCATATGCCTTCACACTTGTGTTTTTGACTTGACATTGTGCTCTCTCCCATACTCCTTTTGACATCGAAGATGAAGACTCAATGGATTTTGCGCTTAGACTCTGTGAGCTTTCGACGATCCATTGTCTGTCATACATCTTCACAGACTCAAGATACCCTCTTCCCGAGTTGATCTCATCTAGTCATGAGGAAACTCAGACCCAGACTCCCTCACCTCATAGCCCTTCTGTTGAGGCAAACCCACACCTCAAATTTTTGCCTATTTCTCCTACACATTTTTCACTGAGTTCTTATGAGACTTTTTCCTTCCCAGAGGATTCGAAGATCATGGCTAGAGGGAAGGTACCATTTGAGGATAGACCAGTCGAGGACGAACTGATTGGGGAGACACACACAAATGATAGACCTGATCTAGCCTCAGATATTACTACGGGGATTCTAGACACATTACAGTAGATGAACCAACAGATTAAAGATCTCTGTAAATCCAGGATGAGCTAAGAGATGAGATAGATGCACTGAGAGATGGAGTTAGGAACCTACCACAGTCTGTTGTGGTTCCAGCGACATTGAGAGATGAGTATGACCCAGGAGCTAGGATGTTACACCATTGGATTTAGTTACCACTAAATCAAGGGTCAAACGAGCAGAGACCGTCCTTCATTTCTTTGATTCCCAAGTACGAGAATGCTACAGAGGAGTCGTTTACCTTTTTACAACAGTTTGAAATGATTTGTCATACGGATAGCTATCTAGGAGCTACGCAGGAGGATGTTCTCCTCAAGGACTTTCCCTTCACCTTAGCAGATAAGGCACTTTACTGGTTGAGTCATTTGGGGAGGGAGATTTCTACATGAGAAGTTTTGAAGTCCACTTTCCTGCATAAATGTTTCCCTCTAGGACGGACGAACATGATGAGGAGCCAGATCTCCAATTTTACAGAACTACCGCATGAGTCATTCCATGAGGCATGGGATCGATTCAAGGATCTTACAGAGAGATGTCCACATCTTGAGATACCTTTGAATGTGCTTTTGTAAAGTTATTTTGGAGAACTACAGCTGGATGTACAGGGCCTAGTGAGCGCCACACGTGGCGGCAGCTGGATGTACAGGGCCTAAGGATGCCAAGTCAGTTTGGTCCATCTTTGAGGGCATGGCAGAGAATTCACGCATCCTTTATTCTACTTAGGCATTCTAGAAGGGCCCGCAGCAACTGCACCACTGAAGGTGGCGCATGTTTCAGAGTCTGAGTCACGGTCTGATATGGGATTCATTAGTGAGAATCTTACACTGGTCGACATGATTCAGAAGCAAGTTCAGGATTCACAGCTGCTATGAAAGTTGGAGAAACACTCGTCACTTCCCTAGTAGTTGAGTGATCTAATGAAGAAGGTGACAGATTTATAGATTCAGTACCAGCAATCCCGTACTTCTTTTACTTCTCCACCTGTTTGGAGATCTTTACCCGCTCCTCCCACTTGTCAAATTCAGTTTTTTCAGAGCGAGCCGGTTCAGCCTATTGAAACTCCGCAGATTGATTGGCATGAGGATCCGTCCAATTCTGATTCGAGCCAGATCACCAGCCTTGGAGATGTTGATGTTGATTCTCAGGCGACTCTTGACATCAATGAGATATGGTACGATCTGATTCAGCCTTCACCACACTTTACTCCTCAAAGCGTACACCAGCAACAACAGTAGTAGAATCATCCACAATATGGACATCCACATTTCCTGCACATCCAGCATTACACGCAGCAGCAGTCTTACCAGCACGCATATCAGAGACCACATTGTTTTCAGTACCCTGCTACACATTCACAGCCACATCATTACCAGCAGCAGCTGTCGTCTGTTACACCATAGAGATCTCCTCAAGCACACTCTTAGGCAGGAGAGAGTAGACAACCAGGGTCACCACACTGAGTCTGAGATATCTTCACAGGCCCTAGAAATTAATCAGATCATGGACATGTTGAGCATGCTTTAAACCGCACATAGGACTGTGATGGAGTGGGTTAACCATCATCTGGGTGAGTTAACTGTGCCCAAGATCACTATCCCAGCCCAGCCTTAGATGAACCCGAACAATAAGAGGCGACACACAGATCGGGTAGACACCACCACAGGTACGATCTCTTTTCCTTATTTTTTATTTAAATTCATTCGTCTCAGAAGCAGCAAATCACCACGAGCACCTGATCGAAAGGAGAAAGCACATGATGAGGAGCGAGAGCTGATCCATGATGATGACACACATTTTGATGCTGAGGAGGAGGATTACCATGATGATGAGGATCAGTGTGATGTCCAGCTTGATGATGAGAGATAGGGGAGCGATGCCGAGACAGTTGACATGGACATAGGTGAGTCAGACAATGATACCACCCCAGACCATGCACACACTCCCGATGCAGATTTTTCTAACCCCATTCTAGAGAGTTTTGTACATACTTCTTAGATTCTCAATGTACATATTGATTTCACTTTGAATGAAAATAAAGAGAATTTTGTTGTTCCTGAGATTTTTCCTTTTCTCGAGGTTTTGTATAGAAAAGGAAAGAAAAATCCAAAATAATGTTGTCATTCCAGAAACTGATCGTCTATTGAAAGATCATATTTTTCTGAAGATTCCACTTCACGATGCCTTGGATCATTTTCCTACGCTCAAGAATCAGTTGAGGAACAAATGCACAACATGTAGAAAAAAAGAGATCATGAGTTGAGAAACATGTATTGACCAAGGCGACTTCATGTGCTATTCAGAATAAGGTACCTAAGAAGAAGAAAGATTCTGGAGCTCACTATGTCACATGCCAAATTGCAGATGATACATTTCATCGTACTCTCTTAGATAATAGTTCTTCAATTAATTTAATTCCATCTTCTTTGCTTGATAAGATCAACCTAGGTCCTCTTTACAAATCATGAGCGATACTTGATCTATGAAGAGACCTAGGGGTGTGTTGAGGAACATTATAGTGACTATTCAGGGTGTGTAGTTTCCAGTGGATTTTACTGTCCTAGACATGACGTGCCCTACACTGTTACACCTTGCTTCAATCATTCTCGGGAGACCCTTCTTATAGACAACAAGAGCACTTGTTGATTATTATGTTGAGAGAGTATCGTTCAGCACAGACAATGGAGAGATATACATTGAGATGGTGAGAGGTTGTAGCAGTCCCAGATCAGTATTGTCATTTACTTCAGAGGATACCAGTCTTGCAGAGGATTGCCAGCACATAGATGAGACACAGTCTTTTGATCTTGAGAGCGTTTATTTTTGATACCCATGATATCCTACACGAGAATGGAGTAGATGACATGGTACCTAGTTCTTCTAATGATTGTTCACATACAAATACATAGTTCACATCAGATCCAGATGAGCAGTCATTTGCAGTAGACATATCAGTGCCGCATGAGAGTTAGTTGATTGTATTTCACAGATCATACAGTCTATTCAACGTAGAGTGTCAGATGGTGTAATGGTTACACATATAGACACCTTCTATAGTCCGACTCCAGAGATGCTTATTTCAGTAAAGAGAGCTATGGCACATATAGAGTTCACTTACAGATGTAGCTCTACTTGTTCATCCAGGGATAGGTACGTACATGCACATCAGATGATTCAGTACAACCCAGGTTGAGATGATCTACTTTGTACAGGATGCATGACTACTCTTCCACTTCATTTCATCATGTACAGAGACATGTGAGCCTTTCGTTTTTTCTGGAATACACCACATGTATATTCTTCATATTCAACAATTGTCCCCATTTTTTATTCATCGTATATGCTTAGGATACCATATCCTAAGTATGGGGGGGATCGACTGCCTGTCTATTTTTGCTTTTCGATTTTGTTCATTTTACTTTTCTCTTGTTTTTCCTTTCTTTTACACAAATAACTGGTCCCTTGTTTTGGTCACATTCTTTTCTATACTTAGGATGCCTTATCCTAAGAAGAGGGGGGCCTGAGTGATTTCGTTTATTTCATTTCTTTCTTTATTTTGTTCCTTCGTCATTATATTCCTTTTCCTCAGTTACCTTGTTTTTGTCTTACACTATAATTACGATGACCTGATCGTAAGTATAGGGGGGTCAACTGACTTCTATTCTTTTATTCTTTTTCACCAACTTTTACTTAGCACGAGTTATGTCCTACTTTTTCTCACTTGACACTATGAGGACATATCACAAGCTAAGCATAGGGGGTGTGTGTCTTTGTATATATACTTGTGTCCATAACTCGTACTTTTATGTATTTTCTATATCTATAAAATCGAAAAAAAAATGGGTAAGGGTTAATTTAAAATTCATCTATTTATTTATTATTTATAAAACCCTTGTAAATAAGTAAAATATGTTTAAAATCCTTATTTAAAATTTGTTATTTAAAATATGTATCATATTTCCTTAAAATCATATGTATTAAAATATGTGTAAATTACATTTAATCCTTGTAAAATTCTTTGTATATAAAATTTGTAAAATACATTAGTTATTTAATCCAAATAAAATATGGATACTTTGTATTATATAATTCTTGTACAAAGACTTGTTTATAAAATTTGAAAAATACATAAAAAATGCAGACTTCTAAAATCCATAAAATTACAAAATCCTTATTTTCCATAAAAATGAGTAAACTTCAGAAACTTCACAAAAACATGGTTGCATTTGCATTAGCATTTTTTAGAATAAGTTTGCTTTCTAGAACTAAAGATTGGGAACAGTTAAAAGGATGGAGCTTTATTATGGCCTTCAACTTTCATTGTAAGGAGCATAGTTAGGAACTGGAATTTAGACTCTTCAGGTCATTGACTAAAATCTTTGGGTTTCATGAGATCATGTTTGGGAAGTCAACTTAAAAGTGCCTAAGTAGAACACTTGGTGCAATCTGTTCAACTCTTCATCAGTGAACCAATTTTGGACACATGCACTTTGCACTTAGCTCGACTTGCATGGGTTTGCGAAGGGCATTACATTTTAGTGGTGCATTTTTATCCTTGTGTGGCGGTGCGGACATCTAAAGATGGGAGAGATTAGGGTTGAAATAATGCTTCAGATGAGGGAAGGATCTGTTGGCATAATTTTTCCAAGACATCAAAAAATGGACGGAAGTAAAAGATGTTATATCCGTCGAGGCACACAAAGATTGATGCAGTTGCAAGCAACATTACAAAGCCAATTCAAAGAAGAAGCCACCAAATACAAATATGACCACAATGGTCCAAGATTGCACCAAAAAGCATGCACATCTTAGTGGAGACATGGCTACACTGGATGGGATTCACAAGGATGTGTGTATACACTAGTCGCACTCAAGTTCTTTTCTCATTCTTCTTCTTTCTATCTATATTCGATTGTGGACACAGTGCGACCTGACCTTAGAAGGGAATACCCCCCTCCTTGATGAAAGAGTAGCTGGATGAGGAACCAATGGGAGTGTATTATTGGGATGGATAGTTTCTTCACTTCTTTAAGCTGGAAGAGCTAAAACAATTCACACACAATAAAGATTGAATTCTAGGTTGATAGAGTTAGTAATATGGATGAGTGGATCTGAGCTGACAGTTGAGGTGAATCTAAAAAAGGATTTGTGGAACTTGAGGACTTTTGAGATCAAATTCCTAATCCTAATTAAGGCTCTGACAAAATGCTTGTTTTAGGCTCGATCAAGCTCTTTCCTTTGCCTGTTCTCCTGAATTGGTTTAGGAAAACAAATTCATTCTAACTTTCTTTCTTTTTCCCTTATTTTACAAATAAGTGTTTGTTAAGAAACTAGCAAAGTTTAAGTATACGGGAATCTAAGTATAAGATAAAATAGGAGAGAAAAGCCGCATGTTCACTTCATTTTCTCTCTCTCTCTCTCTCTTATTTTATTGATTTTTGTTTAATTAATCGGATTTTATCTTCATGATTTCTTCTACACTGACTATGACCTTTATTAACTGCAGGCAAAATCCGATTATCAATGGGCTCCCAAAATATTATAAAAGAAGAGGCAACACTAGCTCTTCTTTTACACAACATAATTCCAACTATGTCTCTCTCTCATTCTTATTATACACGCCCTCTCTCTCTCTAAAGTGGATGTCTGCTTTTGACCTAGAGGAAATCGTCATCGTCGCTACGTTGTCGTGTTGCTACTTCAACTGCTCGTAGATCTTCATCTTCCTCGGTGATCCTCGCACATAAAGAAGACCTTAGATTTTGTGTGACAAAATCAAGAGATTTGTCACTTGGATCTACATCTTGGATTGTGAGAAGGATGTCTCTTATCAACGCACTCACAAGCGATCCATCCATCCGGTGGGACTTGAGACTAGCGATCTCTTACATTAGAGACTTTGATCGTAACCACGCTTCAAGAGGCATTCCTATATCTTCTTTGTGTCATAGATGAAATAATTCATGAAGTGTTCTCAGATCATGCGGTTTCATCACTTTAAATTTTTAAATTCCACAGCCCAAGCAACTGGTATGACAAGTCGCTCCCGATCACATATGATGCAATCTTCACACTTTCCTGATGTTCTTAAGATTTTCTCCATACCCTTCAGGGGTTTTATGCAATTTTTACAAAAGTTTTTAAACATACATAAATATTTATAGGACTAAATTACAAGTACAAAAAGGTGGTGGGGTTACTTAAATATTTACCCAAAAGGGCATGTTATCCAACAATCTAGCATGCTCCACGTGGCTCGATCGTGTGTTGATGGACATCTTCGTTTCATTTAAAATCTGATGGACACGATTAGTTCTTGAAGTGTATGTCCATCTAACAACATATGAGGGGTCTACAATAACAAGCACTGGTGTTGGCTTCGATTACTGATTACATTTACCTCCAGACTCCTCCTTCTTCTCTGACCAACCCAGAAGGTAGCTTGGGTCACTCCGCACCAATGTGAGGTGCTAAATAGGTCTGGGCCCCATCGATAGGGGCCTGACAGTCATGGGTACCTGTATGTGAACGGTGAGCCTCAAATCATGCTTTAGGTTCCTATGAAGTTGCTCCACCTGCATGAAATGATTGAGAGACTCGAGGCAAATGTCATTGTCCTACTCTGAAGCTGAAAGCATGTGGGGATTGAAGGGGTGAATGAACTCTGATGGAAGGCGACAGAGGGAGCACGATTGACCTCAATTCTTGTAGAATTGAGGGTAGAAATAAGGGGGTTTGCAGAGAAAGTGTCAGGAAACAGAAATGGGTCAAAAATTGTTTGAATGGCAGTCGGAATATGAGTGAATCAGAGTAGGAGCATGATTCTCCATCTATCATAGAATCTGAAATTAAATTAACCTACAAGCTGATTAAGGAATTTAAAATCTGCACTACACTACTAGAACTAAATGTGATGGAGTAAACTTAGAATTAGCATCACTACCTAACCGAAGCCAAGGAGCAGATGAAGCTCATTGAAGGAAGCTCCAGTGAACTGGACCACATCGATTTCAACCCTTTTCCTTGCCAACAAGGAGGGGAAGACAATGCTGTCACCAAGATCTTGCAACCACAAGGGTCTTATTCGGGTTATGGAGGAAAATGAGGATCAAAAATTGCAAAAGGGGATTTTGGTTTTATTTATAACCGTGGACCTTGGCAAAAAGGCGAAGCAATTTGTATGAAGAAGATGAGTGGTAGGTGAGGGTTATGTGGTTAACGTATGTTAAGGGATATGGGGTAGCAAAATGGGAGGAGCTCAAGGAGGAATGGTGGAGTAGAGGAAGACCGAAAATAGGAGAAGAAGGGCACCCATGAGCTTCTGACAGGAAGGGGCGGAAGCCCGTACAGTTGACCTGGAGTCAACGAAAGAAGGGTCTAGATTGGTCCATGTGGACCAACCAATAACCAAAATAAATCTTTATTAAATGGATTAAAAATAATAAATGATTTTATTTATTTTTAATCAAAACATGAAAATGTTTGTTATTATATGCAGTATTTTAATATGATTTTTATTTATTTTTACAAAGTTATTTATTCGATGTTATTATTTGCATGTATATACGGGTATATATACATGTAGTTGGTGTATTTTTTTTATTTTGTATTTTATATTTGTTATTATATTTACATATTATATATATGTATGTATGTATTTGGTGTATTTCACATTTACATGTTTTTATTTTATTTTTCTAATTTTGTTTATTTACTAAAATAAATATAAATATGTATATAGGTATAGTTTACGTATATATTTTATTACCTTATTTGTTTTGATGTATTTTTTATATTTTTATTCTATGTTTATTATTTAAGTGTATTTTGTATAATATTTACAAGTATATAAAAACATAAGAAATTTAAAACTCTAAAGAATGAATTTATTGAATAAAATATACATGTATACAATACAAT
The DNA here is from genome assembly GCA_037367405.1 of Ottelia alismoides. Classification (NCBI taxonomy): domain Eukaryota; kingdom Viridiplantae; phylum Streptophyta; class Magnoliopsida; order Alismatales; family Hydrocharitaceae; genus Ottelia; species Ottelia alismoides. Next base: position 539,271 of record JAZKJV010001869.1, on the reverse strand, counting down.
AGGAACCCAAAATCCAACTTTTTGCATCTCAACTCCAAATTAAATGAGATCGCCTTTATTAAATACATAATTAAATTTTATGAACAATAAAGGTGAGTTTCGTCAATTTTGAATTTGTATGGAAAAGATACAGGCCTGTGAAGTTTTGTTTGGGGCAATTTATTCTTATTGTCTCAAGTGCACTCCGCATTATTTTTCTTTGAAACTATTTTTCACTTTCCTTTGTTTTTTTATGTACAACTTTCTTATTGAGGATTTATTATCTGAGGTATAAAAATTGGAAAATAAAATAGTGCCGAAAAGGTCATTTATTGATGAATAAAAATTAGGCTTTTAATGTATTTTGTGCAATTACTTTGCCCAATCTCCCCCTGCTTTATTCCTTGTCGACCATGTCAATATTGACCTAGTCTTAAGGTCTAGGGTCAATCAGTGTCTTTGACACTTCAATTCTTTTTTCTTTTCTTTCCATTATTCTTTTATTTTGGAATTATTTCATATATTTATACAGTGTTTATTAGTCAATAAATGAATGTTAATTTATACAAATAAGGTGTATACATGAATTTAGCATAGGATTTAAGGTAATGAAAGTATAAAGGCGATGAAATGGATATTCATCAGGACCTGATTGACCCTTTTGTTGAAACACTTTTGGCGAGGCTCTCAGGAATCCTCACAAAGCAAGAATACTATCATTGTGGTGAGCGCTCAGGAAAGGTTAATTACTCAAAAATAAACCCACAATATAGATCAAGTAGTGCAGAAATAAAAGTGTGCAGTTAAATTTTATTATAACTATACAGGGATGTGTATTGGTGAAGTATGTAGAGGTCGAACATAGGGAGCAAGGGGGAATAGACCACAAAAATTGGTGAAAGAGACAATTAATGTTTTTGTGTTTTTGTAGGGTTTTTCTTGTGGGTTTTTTCAATATATATTTTTTTCTGAATTTTTAATTTATATTTTTTGTTTATTTTTAATTTTATACTTTATATATTTTTTATCTTACGATTTTTTTAAAAAAATGGTTTTCTTTTTAATTGATGTAATATATATAAGGTATATTGATAATATATGTGCTATAATAGATAAATAGGACATAAATCCATATAAAATATAGAAAATTGGGAAAACACCCTAAGTACGGTCCTTTTTTAAGGGTATTAAAAATATTGTTGCCATTTTTAATAAAATAATAGTAATATAAATAAATCTAGCTTTCATATATAATATAGTATAGTATATATATTAATATAGCTATAAATACTCAAAATAGAGAAAATAAAGTATTTTATCTTTTTTTAGTATTTGATATGTTTTTATGATTTTTATTTTAATTTTCCTATTTTTTGTATTTTAAATTGAATAAAAATAGGAAAAATGTGAGAAATAATATATAACCAGATTGTTTCGAAAATTTAAAAATAATTAAATAGCTCAAAATTGCCAAAACTAATTTTAATATGTTATACATATATATAATAAATAAGATAAGGAAATAGAAAATTGAATTTTTGGATCTTTTCCAGATTTTTTATAATATTTTCTCTTAGACAGGGTTTGCAACTTTTTTGGTTTTTCTTTTGTACTTTTTGTGATTTTTGGTATGTAGGTTCAAAATGCAATAATAAATAACTTCTAGTTTTTAGAATTCTCAAAACATTTTTCTATTTTTTATGTATTTTAAGGCAAATAGAGAATAAATGCAGTGTTTTTGAATTTTTTAAATGCAAGAAAATATTTTAAAAGCTCTTGTGAAAAATATATGTGATTTAATATCAAGTCAAGAACTTAAAATAAATTTCCTACAAATTTTGATGCTAAATGATACTTTCAATCCTAGAAATAAATAAAATTAAAATACAAGATATCGTAGGGACTGAAAATTCAATTATTATTAAATAAAAATGCAATCCAGAACATAAAAGGGAATAATACGGGCATTTGCGTGAATTTTCCACAGTTGTTTAAATCATATAATGTTGTAGGGGCATAAATGTAATTTTCAAAAAGCAGCATGGCATACATGTAATTTCTCCCAAAAGTTTTGAATTGGATTACAAATTTAACAGACCAAATAATAGGAAAAAACCTCATGGGGTCCTTGTAAGAAGCCCACCACCTTACATGTATGAGCATGTGAAATGACTTGGCAGGGTACCTAAGTGCATTTAAAAGGAGTACATGAGCCCTACTTCAAAATATCCAAAAGGTTTTACACTACACTTAAGACTTTCTGGACTAAGGAAGAAAATACAAAAGTCGGGGAGAGGGGGTATGTAGCAAAATTACCTCCAATAGGCGCGAGCAGACGACTGATCTAATTTCACTTGCCACGCTTCGCGCTCCCAACGACCGATGACAGTTCAACTATAGATGGCTGAGATTAGATCTCAACGGTTGTATCGACGATCGGGGGTACTTTCATCCAACAACACATGCTTGATCTGGAACACCTCAATGATCCAATACTGGAAAGCCCAGGAGGAAGAATAGGGAAGAATGTCTGCAAAAACAAACTTCGATCTGACCTCCAAAGTGGCTTCTAAGATCTCTGGCTATGCGGAAAGTATTAAAATGCTCCTGACTATCGCTCGCGGCTGCTGGAAGCTTCAGATGGGTCTAAGGACCACCAGAGGAGTCCTTGGAGGTCGAAAAGACATCGGAGCTCTAGGAACCTTGATTTTGACAAAAATCAGCTCAATTGAGGTATTAGAACTCTAGACATGCATGGTTATCTCCTACATACAAAAAGAAAGGTTATTGGGGTTTGATTGGTGGTGAAATGACACAGAATGGGCTCGGGCAGAGGGTCTCCGACGAGTAGAGGAGGATAAACCATGATCTCCTGATTTAGAGAGGATCAGGGAAAAATGAAGTGCATCAGGGTGAAGAAGAATCTTCGGGGAACGAAGTGGAGGTGATATGATGGTCGGAGAACTATCGGAGTACATGGGAATGGTGGTTAGAGCTCAGCTCTAACGAACTACGATTCTCGGTTTCACAAAATAACATGCAAGATTAACTAAAACTAAAAGCTAAATTGTTCTAACATATGTCCTAGGAATAGAAAGAAGGGCTAAACTAGGGCTCTACCTCAAGAAATGAAGGAGCTGGTGGAGCTCTATCATGGACGGTCAGCGATGCTCGGATCACAACTCCAACGCCTCTTCCTCCTCACCAAACGATCGTTGAAGATCACTGTTGTCACTAGCAACCTAGAATACCCACAAATTTGAGGATTTCGAGGCCTAAAAGGGATCAAACTTGAATTGAAATTAGAGGGAGGTATATGTATATGGGCATCTTGACTTGGGAAGAACGCATTATTTAGCGATCGAGGGTCAAAAGTCAAGAAGGAATCGAAGTGAATTAGTGAAAGGTTTGGAGTGGAAAATTGAGAGAAGTAAGTGTCCAGCGATGCTAGCATACCTAGGGCATCAGAGGGGCCAGTTGACCAGCAGGTCAACCAAGACTGGCCCTCATTGGTCCACGTGGACGCTAAGAGACGAAACTGAAAATAAAAGAAGGAATAAATAGAAAAGAAATAGCAAATGATTTTATTATTCTTTTATAAAACATAAAAATTATTTATTATTTTATGTAGTATTTTAATCTGATTTTTATTTATTTTTTCAAGGTTATTTGTTGTATGTTACTTTTTACAAGTATAAATATACGGACATTTACATATATATTTGGTATTTTGTTTTCATTTTCATATTTTAAATTTTATAAATTTATATATATAATTTATATATTTATAAATTATTTAAATACATATAAATATTTTTATTGTAATTTTTCTAAAGTAATTTATAAACTTAAATAATTAGGTGTATTTATTTTTTAGGTATATGTATCTATGCTACATCTATGTATTTTGTTTACTTATTTATTTTATTTCAATTTAATGGTTTTATTTTAGTTTAATCATGTATATGTATTTCAAATATTATTTATAAATTTATAAAAATATTAAATATAAAGAATAAATAAAATGATTATTTTATTCAAGTAAATTGCACAATAGGGGCCAAAATGTAACTTTTGCATCTTAGTTCCAAATTAAATGAAACCACTTTCATTAAATAGTTTATTAAATTTTATATGCAATTAAATGAGTTTGATCAATTTTGATACAGTATGGAAAAGATACATGCTTGTGAAGTTGGATTTTAACTTTTTATTATGAGTGTCTTGGGCACCCTGTGCATTATTTTTGCATGAAATAAATTATATATTTTCTATATATTTTTACCTATAAGTTTCATATATAAAGTTTATTAATTTGAGGTATAAATAATAAAGAATAAAAATATGTCCCAGATTGAATTATTGGGGAATTAAAATTAGGTTTTATTGTTTTTTGGCCCTTATCTCCCCCTACTTTATTCCTTGTCGACCTGATCATCATAATGTCTAGGTTTAGGGTTTAAGGTCATTCTTTACCTATGGTATTTCATTTCTTTTTCTTTTATTTCTTTATTCTTTTATTCTATTTTTAGGTATACTATTCTATACAATATTTATAGTGTAAATAATATGTGTTATTTTGTGTAAAATAATGTATATACATGCAATTTGTTAGGGTTTGAAGGCCATAATGAAAGAATAAAAGATGAAATAGAGATCCATCACCCTTATATACTTGCCTTTTTTAGTCCCTAGTAAACACTTATGCTTGTAAGTGCATAAAAGAAAATAAAGCAAAGAAAAAGAACTTGGAACGGTTTTTGGCTCTTAAACTTGTCTTATTAAAATCAAAGTTTGGAGATCAGTAAAGACCTTTGGATTATTGGTTTGTTCGGAACTGTACTAAAGTCAAGAAATGTGGTACAATAGTCCTTAGGTTCCATAATTATATCGTCCAGTTCTCTTCACTGTCAAGTCATAGCCATTCTCTCTGTCGCATACTCTTATTACTTTGAAATGACAGATCCATGTGTGAATTTTTCAATTCTTCCCAGACAAATCATTGAACTATATAAGAGTATGCTCTCTTACTAGCTCATCCTCAGGGTGACAAATATTTCCTTCTAAGGTTAGGTACCACTGGTCTTCACAACCGAAAAGAGGGAGAAGCTAGAAGAATGGGAAAAGAACTATGAATGGATCAGTCTAGTCTTCATTCCCTTGTAAAGCTCGATTACTGTAACTGAGTCTTCACCAAGAAGCAGGCTTTTTCTGAAGCTCGTACTTTTGGTATAGGCTTCTTATTTGAACTTTTATTTGACTTTTCATTGCTCTGTATTCTTGTTTATGCCCCGACAGATATAATATCTTTTTGTTTGAATATTTTTGGGGTATTGGAATAAAGTTGCACCCGCATATCAGTCCTCATCCAAAGCATTATCTCAATCAAGTCTCCTATCTTTATATATCATGGCTACAAGAAAAAGTGGGTTATAGTACCAGTTTCAACAATCCCCAAGATTGGTTCATGAGCCATCCTTGCCGAAGCGGCCTAGCATCGTCCTGACTGAGACTCCAATATCATTCAACAATCCATCTGATTTGAGCTACGTGTTAAGTGCAAGGTGTATAGTCAAGCCAAAATCTTAAGAGTTTTACGCATGATATGAAGGTTCTAGTTAGATACAATGAATTGACATAGTCTTGTGGAACCTAAAGAATTAAGTCATGATGACTTGAAGTATCCCAATTCTACTACCTAATAGGTTCCTCTAAAATTAAGTGCATTAGGTCTATACCAAGCTCCAATTTTTGGACTTTATTTCAAACTTTTTCAATTATCATGATCCTTTCAAAAAATGCAAATGCTATGTACAATGCAAAAGAAAGAAATTCTTTTGTGAAGTACTTTTCTATTTTAAACTTTTTTATTGATTTTTGGAAAAAGACTTTGCAAATATTTTTGGTTCTTGGGTTTTGCAAATGTTATGGATTTTTTAATAAAGGTTAGTGAAAGAAATATGTCAGTTTTTTACACAAGAGTGCATTTATATTTACAAGGGTGATGGTGTATTTCACACAGAGACTTTACAAGTTGAGAGTTAGTAGTTATTTACAAGCTTTTTATACACATGTTTTTATAAAATTCTTATAACATTTTATTTGAGATTTTATTTACATAATATTCTCAAAACATTTAAAAAGATTTTTGCAAACATTTTGAAAACTTGTTTTTGTAAATAATTCTGACAAACATTTACAAAAGTTGAAAATAATTTTGCAAATATTTTCCAAAGAGTATATATAGATTTTTCAACATATTTTTGTAACCATTTTCAATTCATTTGCAAATAGATTTTGAAAAAATTTATTTACACAAATAAAGAAATTTTTTTACAAACAAAAAAAATTCAAAGATTTGAAAATGTTGCAGATGTTTTCGAAATAGTTTTCAAAAGATTTTTAAAGATGTTTTTCAACCATTTTCCAAATCTGTTTGCAAAACAATTTCAACCAAATTTACTACTTGTATTTGTAAAGAATTTTGGTGTATTTTATTAATTAATCATATTATTGAGGATATGAAAGTACGAGTTATGGCTAAAGTATATCCAACATATATATGTCCCCCTGTACTTATCTTGAGCTATGTCCTCATAGATCAGAGAGAAAAAGGAAGACATAACCCGTACAAAGTAATGAAAAGTCGGTACTACAATATCCTTATGTCTAGACAGAATATCAAGAGTTGAGGAGATAGGTGAGAGATCATAGAAATGAAAAACTCAAGGTGATCACCCCCCCATACTTAGGACAAAGTACGTCCTAAGTATAACAGTGATGAAAGGGGTGGATACCTTTTTTGAAAGAATTAGAAAAATGAAAAGGAAGAGAAGAAAATAAAAGAGTAAAAGAAGAAAACAAAAAATTATTTTTGTGAGTGTCTGATCCTTCGGACTCAATCAGCTCATCTTAAAACACTACCTCAACGGAATCGAAAACAAATAGGATTGTGTCATGCTTTAAAAATAGCTCTAGCAACTGTCTGTTGACTATAAATGGTTATGCATCAGGTGACAATTTAGATATCAATAAACTCATGATGTCACACAGTCTTCATAACAAATGCCCCAGTCCACTTGCTTTTCAGTTTACCCGAGAAAATTTTCAACTTTGCATCGACAACCACACCTTCTTTCAAGGCTCGAAAGTCTTCTTACGAATGTATTTGATTTTCTCTTTGTACAATTAGGTTTTTGTCATATGCGTAGTCTCGAAATTCAAGCAATCGACTCGACTTTACGATTCTTGTCACCTTCTTGGAATCAAGGTTTCACATATTCAATGCCCAAAGTGATTTATGAATTAATTCCTTAGGAAGGTGGCATGACTTGCCGTAAACAAGGCAGTAGGGAGACATGCCAAGAGGAGACATGTACATTATGTGATACGCCTAAAGAAGTGAGTCAAGTAGCCGTGACCAATTCTTCCTCTCTAGGCGTACAAGCTTATGCAAGATAGTCTTTATATACATGTTTGAGCATTCTGTGAAGCCATTTGATTGAGGGTGTACGACACTGCAACACAATGCTCATTGTCGTATTCTTGGTCAACTTTCTTAATCTCCTTATTAATGAAGTTACTCCCCTATCAGATATGAGAATCTTTAGAATCTCGCATTGTTAGATGATGTTGTCATTCAAGAAGTGATAGACCGTATGATTGTCTGCAGTTCGAGCAAGGATTGCCTCCACCCATCTGCTTACATAGTCAATGGCCAACAATATGTATTTAAAGCCCTAACTATTAGGGAATGGGTCCATGAAATCAATGCCTTTAGCGTCGAAGATATCGAAAATCTGAATGTATTTCAGAGGCATTGTGTCTCGCATATTGATGTTCTCAGCCATTCCCTGACAGTTAGTACAATTCTTTACATAATTCATCTGCATCCTTGAATAGAGTTGGACACCAGAGGTCACATTGAATTCCTTTAGTTGTTGTCCTCTTTCTAGAATGGTGTCCACCTGATTCAATCTTGTGACAGTGGTCTAAGACACCCATTATCTCCTCCTGAGGTATACATCTCCTTTAGATGCAATCTTCACCCTCTCTGAATAGATGTGGATCCTCCAACTGGTAGAAGTCAATGGTCTAACAAGAATTTATAAATCTTGATCTTCAGTCAGTCCTGGTAGAGTATTCTTGAAGAAAAGATAATTCACGATATCAACATATCGAGAGAGAGAGAGTATAGAGACAAGATTGCCTCATCTGTAAATGTCTCTGTAACTGGAATGAAGTTCTTATTAAGAGTTTCTACTTCGACTATTCTGGAAATATGATCTGCCACCATATTTTTGACACCTGGTTTATCACAAATTTGCAAGTCAAATTCTTGGAGTAGAAGAATCCAACGAATCAGATGAGGCTTAGGGTCCTTTTTGTTCTATAAATACTTGATGGCAGAGTGATCGGTGTACATTATAAACTTGGATCTAAAAGATGCGATCTGAACTTGTCCAGGGCAAACACTACGATTAGCAGCTCTATCTCGATTACTATGTAATTTTTCATGACATCATCTAGTGTTTTACTAGCGTAAAGAATGCAAATGGTATCCCATCTCATCTTTCTCCTAACACAACACCAATTGTGAAATCTGATGGCATCTGTCATGATCTCAAAGGGGAGAGACCAATCAGGCGGTTGGAGGACCAGAGCATGTATGATCAGTTCTTTAGGCGTATCGCATGGGATCAAAGTAGCCATCCAAGAAGCAAAACTATTCCTCTACGACCACTCTATCGACTATCTGGTCGATGAAGAGTAATGGGAAGTGACCCTTCTCGGTTGCAAGATTCAAACATATATAGTCCACAAAGAGGTTCCATGAGGTCAGGACTCAGGTCTGAATCTCCTCTCCTTTATCAATGGTGACTATGGTAATCCCTGATTTCGTGGGCACTACATGTAAGGGACTCATCCATTTACTGTTAGAGGTGGGATAGAAAAATCCAGCATCACACCATTTGGTAATCTCTCTCATGACTACCTCTCTAGTTTGGATTCAGTTTCTTTGAAATTCCCCAAGAGGGATTTCTATCTTCTTCAAGATAGATGTGATGTGAGCACATTGACAGATTTTATCCCATGGATAATATTCTAGCCAATTAGCTTACAATTTCTTTCAAGAACCTCAAGTAGACGAGATTCTTGTTCTTTGGTTAGATGAGAATTAATGATGATCGGATGCATGTCCGGCTCACCCACAAGGAAGGCGCACTTCATGTTAAGAGGTAAGAGGTTTCAACTTTAGGGGAGAAGGAGTTGGCTTCGTGGTGACTTCAGAAACTGAGGCAGGTTTCTACTCTTTCAACTATTGATTGTCCACAAATGTACATTCCGACTCAAAAATTAGGATATTACACAAATCTGTAATAAATTCATCCTGCTCAAACGAGTATGGTTGTTTAGACATTTTAGAGTGTCCATCAGCAAGGATGTCTTCATCAAAGACATCGGGAAATTCGACTGCACTTTCCAGACCCTCCTCTGGAGAGAGGAATGCTTGTGTCTTATTGCTATGCAGGAACAAATATGTATCTCTGATCTTAGCTAGAAATTCAGTCTTCTTTAACATGTGGTTCAAGCACTCTCGCAACAGATACCACCTCAATTGGTTTGAATTCTAGGACCATCTCAATCAACACTTTGTTATTGCTAGAGAGGAATGTAATATCTCGAGTATTGTAGTATGCCACTACCTCAATTGTTTGAAGGAGTGGTCGACTGAGGATGATTGAAGTGTGGAGCAAAGGTGCAAGTCTGTCCATATCTTGGATAATGAAATCCATAGGGAATTGCATCCCTTGGACTATGACAATGATGTCCTCTAACATGCACCTAAGCCACTTGATGGATATATTTGCAAATTGCAAAATCATTTTCATAGGCTTGAGAGGTCCTACTCCAAATTAATTGAGTAGGGAAGAAGGCAACAAATTGATGGATGATCCACTATCGAGCAGTGTGCGCTCGAATTCTTGGATAAGAATTTGATATCTGACGAGTGGTGCTCCCTTGTCTTTCTATTTTCATAGGAGATTGCTGAGGCATTCACAGTATCCATGGTTAGAACTTGCATCCGAGGTTTTCTATGTCTCTTTTTTCTGTTCGGATGGTACGTGGTACATGAAGGATATGGAGAGATCCTTAAGCGCATCACGGAAGCGTGAGGATCTCATCGTATGCAATCGGGAGCGACTAGTCACACTAGTTGCTCGATGTAGCGGAATTTAGAATTTTTCATGTGATGAAACCACATGATCCAAGAACATTTCTCGGATCGTTTCATCTAAACCACAAATAGGTACTAGGGTTACCTATTGAAGCTTGGTTGTGATCGAGTCTCTAAACAAAGAGACCTCCTATCTCAAGTCTGATCCGACGTAGGAGACACTTGTGAGCGTGTTGATGAAACACGTGCTCCTCGCAATCCATGTTGATGATCCAAGCAGCGGATCTCCGGATCTCGACACACGAGATCTGACGTCTTCTTCATGAGCAAGGTGCAGCGAAGGAGATGGAGATCCACGAGCAAATAATCAAGCAGCATAACGATGACACTGCGGCGATAGAGACTTTCTATAGGTCATCCACGGTGGACGGCCATAAGAGAGAAAGGGAGAGGGCATGTAGAGAGGAAGAGAAAGAGATAGCCTTGTGTTTTTCATTATCATTTGAAGAGAAAGGGGTGCCCTTCTATTTAAAATATTTTGGGATCCATGGATCTCAATCCACGGAAAACACAAATCCAATGGCTCACATTGATTTGTGTTTCTTTCAATGGCCATGATTTGTTGCTAAAGTATTTGCAACAACAATTTATTGTGTTTGAAATAAATTAAATATATTGAAAAGAAATCAGTATATTTTAATATAAATCAAATCAACAAATATGGAATGTCTTGGAATAAAAACAACCATCCTTCCATGTATGGGGTGGACGGCTGCCAACTTGGAGAGACCAAGTTGGCCGTCCACTCCATGTATGGTATGGAGGCTCTTTTTTTCCAATTATATCTAGATCTCATATCTCACATAATATTCCACATATGCAACAACTTATGTTGCAAAATTATTCACCAAAATAATTCCAAACTATTTTGTAAAAAATGCAATCATTTCATTGAAATTTTTTGAATCACTTTCACAATCCGAAATAAAATGTAAATTACATTTTCAATTTAATGTCCAATGTGAATCCAATTCACATCAGCATTTAATTAACAAATGTAAATTACAAATAGCTCTCTCTTATATATTATAAATCAAATTATAATATATATAATTAATATGGATATTGATATCCACATTATTCGTATCCACGATAAGTAAATCACATTTAATCATCTTTGATCTCTATTCTCACGTTCCCAAATAATATGAATCACATTCACATTTTTCACATCTTTGATAATTAAATAACATTTAATTATCTTAGATAACTCTTTTATAATATGAATCAAATTCATATTATTCATGATAATTAAATCACATTTAATTATCCATTTTCTCAGTGCTCGAATACATGTATCACCAATGAAATTATCCTGAACCCTTTCAAGGATAATGTGCTTTCTCAGTGGATACTTGGAGATAAGGATAGGGCGATTGTATTGTTCCACGTATAGTGACTTGGATATTGAGATCGCATCTCAAATCCAGATCTCGACCCTCACATAGATGCTTGATTAAATCAAGACCGTAAACCTAATCTTCTCATTGCATCTGAATCATATTTAGATCAATGTCCAACGTTTGGACCAAGATCAGATCACTTCTCTACTGAGAGGAGTCACTAAATCCAGGCCCATTTCATCACTCCCTAGGAATGGAGGCGTCATGGTTATACAATCATTTATGATCACATCACCCTCAGGTATTTCCAATACCTGTACATCCTGAATACTGGAAGACCCACAATAAACCCAAAGTATAAGATCTATTTTTTACATTGTCTACTTCAGGGTTTTATCATTAAGTTTCTCATTTGACTATTGGGAGTTGTTATCGATCATATACTTTCCAAAAGTATATATTATACCTAGGTGCTGATCATATACTTTCCAAAAGCATACATCAAACCTAAAAATTCAGTCAAGCTTCCAAAGCAAGACGACCGTGCATGGAATTTGATTCTTCCCAATATCTCATGAGTGAACTCATGTCTTCCGGTTCAGCAATGAACCTCTATGATCCCTTTGAGAGATCGTATTACTCATATGCCCTTGCATGCACACCAGCGCGCCGGTGTATAGACCTTGATTAGGTCATGAACCTATTGGTCTGCCAAATGTACATACTCAAACATATAGTAACACATATGCCTCCGGTCAAAGGATGAGTGCCTATATCGTGACAACATATGACATAGGACTTTGGTTATCTCGATCTCGTTAAGTCAACTCTTTGACCTAACTTATCTAACACCTCTGAATCTCTATTCCAATGCAGAGGACCCGCATCAAGAGATCAGTTAGATATCAACCAAATAAGAAAGGATTGCCATCTCCTACTAAGGCTAGAGATCATCTCTTAACAATCATTTGACGGTGCTTGATGAGTCCTCAATCTAACTCTTTAGATATTCATCCAAGACCAGCCTCTTTGATTCAATATTGAATCAACAGCTATATAATCATTAAGATGGCCATGGTACATAACCCTAATTGTACCAAGGGACCTATTATGCAAATTAATTATTCTTCATTTTTGATCAGGGAATGATATTGGCAATAATATTTATTGCATAATGGCTCATCGTGGACCCGCATGTCCAACAATCTCCCACTAGCCCAAAGAGCCATTAATGGGCTAATCTTTAAACCCGCACTCATGTGACAATCATAGTCTATTTAAAAAAATTGCTAGGTAAGCTGATCAATCACTCTGTTCCCACGAGACTATGCCAAGTCCTTTTACGACACTTGCATATCCCCAGTAATAGTACTTGCATCCAATGCGAATGTTACATCTTATGCAACCAATACTCAATTTTGTCAGTCATAGTGTCCTTGACACTACAGCTTAATAATTATTTTAACCAGTATTTCTATAATCCTTATCAGAATAACCTTATTCTTGGAGATCACTATCGCTTAAGGTATCGACATTTAAGACCCTTTTAGATCATTATCTATAAAGTCTTAATTTCTTGATGATAAGTGATAAGCTTGTTTCGCGGCTTTCACTTCTTTGATTGTCGGTTGTAGCAGAAAAACCGCGAAACAAGAAGAAAAACTTATCAAACAAAATTTACGGTTTCCTGTCGGAAAACCGTTCACTAATTATTTAACCAGGCAAGTGTTCCTGGGTCGAACTCAAGGAGGCAGAATATATTCCCCAATTTTTCTTCTCGTGATTTTATTTTAATTCTTCTCTAAGTCAGAATGCCTTTTTTAGTGGTTTTTATTTTTGTAATTTTTATTTGATTTTATTATTTTCAAATTTTTATTTAATTTTCACAAAGGGATATTTTTCAAAAGATTTATTTATTATATAATAGGTGAATAGAGTATAGGTGGTACTATATAGTATAGGTGATCGAGATTCGAGCAACGTACTCGAACGACACAAGAAACCAAAACAAAACGAGGCGGTTTTCGAGAAAATCAAATCACGTCAAAAAAACTCTTCGAAAAGCCGCGAAAACTTTATACTATGTAGCTGGGGTAGTTGTGTAACTACCCTCCAAGAATCGTCGGAATCCGAGGTCAAATGGACAAGATACAGCCCCTACAGCCCAGGGGCATAAGCGTAAGAAAATTCTAATTAAAATGTCTTCAAAAAGGTCCACAAGGACTGTTCTGCAACAAAAATACAAGAAGTCTTACAATTAGGTCCCTGCGGAGGGACCTATTTGTAATTATTGGAAACTTGAGCGGCGGGTTGTAAGTCTGGAAACTTGACTGGATTTAATATGCAATTTCTCCACCGTTTCAGATTCTACGGCCGAGATTAAAACGTGCGGTTGACAATCAGACGCTTCTCGCTCTGCCACGTGGCGCAAACCTGTGCGCCGAGCGTTCTTGAGCAGTTAGAGATCCTGGCGGCGACGCCTTCTTCTCCGATTTCTTCCGGCCGTTCCCCGTCGAGTCAGACGCTCCGGCGAGGCCAGAGGGGTGGCTCCTCCACCCCTCGAGCTCGCCCGCGGTAGGTTTGGCGGTGGTGGTGCTCTGAGCAGCGACTATAGCTCGAAGAAGATGGTGGTCGCGACCACCATGGACTGCTGATGTTCTGAGAGTCCGACTTTGAAACGGATTTTCTTGGTGATCAAACCTCCCAGATGTTGAACAAATGCTCGCGATTGAAGAATAACCTGCAAATAAACAAGTTCTGTGCTCGATTCATATTGAATCGGCCAACAATGTAAAGATCTAAAGCCACAAAGTTTGAAGAAAATGCATAAACGTCCAGCCAAATATCCAAATGCGAAGAAGATGAAGATTCGATGAATGATTTGAAACGAATTTGAATCGATTTGAAGGGGATTTTGATGTAGCGTTAAAGATGGGTTATTAGTCTACCTAAAACAATGATTAGCCACGCTAATCGTGGCACAGCTATCGAGAAGGAAATTCATGAAATGGAGGAAGTGGTCTATGGAGTTCCAAGTGTATGACCTGGAAATGGATGCTCGACGGTCGACCTCGCCGGAGCTGTACGCGGCGCTTGGCGGCGATGCAAGGCGAAGCTCCGCCTTGGAACTCTTCTCCGACGATCCCTCTTCCTCACGAGCCCTTCCCGTGGCGCTGTCACCGCTCGAGGTGGTTGGAATCAGGTGGGAAAGTTGGGGAGTCGGAACACCCTGGAGCTGGGAAGCTGAAGGTTGAAGAAGTTGTTTGTAATGGCGGGTCTTGGGGAGCTTTTATAGGGGAGATACTTGGGCTCCAAGCCAAGATCAATGGTCGGCGGGCTTGGTGGTTGTTAGGAGTAGGGATCCAAGGGTTTAGATCGATTAGAAGCTTCAAGATGCGAGCGGGAAAATTAGGGAAAGGTGGGTGGTTGAACAGAAGTCGGGTTGAACAGCTTCTTGGAGAAGAAGCTCCAGGTGCTGACACGTGTCAGCACCTGGTTCGTCCAGACCTTTAATTCTTTATAAATTAAATATAAATTAGTAAATTACATTATTTTAAATAGGTATAAATACAAGAAAGTTAAATAAATTTATTCTCTAAATTATGGTATAATTACTTTTAATAAATAATAAGTATTATTTAAAATATAAATATTTTATTAATAAATATGTATTAATAAATAGGTTTTGAATTTTTTAATTTAATAAATAATTAAGTAAAAATTATTTTTATATTTTCTTAATTATTAGGTCATTAAATAAGACTTATACGAATTTTTATGGATTTTTATGACTTAATCTACATATTTTAATAAATAGAGGAAGTGTCTCTATAGGTCAAATATACCTATATTTTAGGGTATTTGATTTTATAAAAATAATAAATATTTTCCAAAAATTATGAAATAATTTATGGTGAAACTAGAGGATCATGAAATAATTTAGAAATTATAAAATTAAGAAAATAATAAATAAGGTGTGTTACATAAAATAAATAGCCCAGAAACCCCTTTGTCTTTTGGTCCCAAAACCGACTTTTTGCAAACGGACTCCGAATTCAGTGAAACCACCTTTATTAATTAGATAATATTATTTTATGAACTTTAAAGGTGAGTAGAGTGAAATTGGAGTTCGTATGAGGAAGTTATGACGTTTGAAAGTTGAGATTTTGACAATTTGTAAGCTGGATTTCTTGGCATATTTACAGAGTAATAGTTTTAACTTATTTTTATATTTTTATTTACATTTTTATGAATAATTAGGAGAAAGATTTGGTGAAGAATAAGTTAAGATAAAATAATTAAAATTCTTTGAAGTTTTGTATTTATTTATAAATAGTGAAGAATGTATATACATGTGATAGATTATTTTTATTGGGTTTTCTTTCCTTATCTCCCCCTACTTATTGATTTGTCGACCAATCCATGCTGACTTGGTCTCGGGGGTTAGGCTATAAATATATCTTACAGTTATATTTATAGTTTAAGTCATATTACATATATATACATATATTCCAGATGCCTTTATTTTTCTTTTCTGATTCTTTATTTATTTACATGAATTTAGTGGTTAAAAGTGAATATTTACACATGAATGGGATTTTGTTAAAATATGAGAATTAGTGAGTATTTACATGTATTTGTTAAGGGTTTTAAGACAAAATGCGACAGAAAAGTTAATGAATCATGGATTCATCAACCCCCTATACTTAAACTTTGCTAGTCCCTTAGCAAACACTTATTTTGAAAAAGTAAGTGAAAAAGAAAGAAAGTTAGAATGAATTTGTTTTCCTAAACCAATTCATGAGAACAGACCAAGGACAGAACTCGATCAGGCCTGAAACAAGCATTTTGTCGGAACCTTAACTAGAATTAGGATTTCATCCTCAACAGTCTTCAAGTTCCATAATCCTTACTCAAGATCACTTCATCGACTAGTTCAGACTCACTTATTCATATCGCAAACTCTATCATCCTTGAAGTCAACTTGTACAGTGTGTGAATTGATTTAGCTCTTCCTGCTTAGAGAACCGAAGAAACCGTCAATCCCGGCTATACACTCCTATGGTTTCCTCATCCCGCTACTCTTTCCTCGGGGAGGGAGGTATTCCCTTCTGAGTTCAGTTCTGCTATGTCCACAATCGAATATAGGGAGAAGTTAGAAGAATGAGAAAAGAAGTGGAGTGCGACCAGTGTAGACGCATCTCCTTGTGAAGCCCAACCGGTGTAGCTGAGTCTCCACTAAGATGTGCAGGCATATTTGGTGGAAGCTTTGACCAGTTTGGTCTATTTGGTGGCTTCTGCTTTGTGTTGACTTTGTAATTTGCTTGCACTGCATTCATCTTTTGTGCCTCGACGGTTATAGAATCTTTTTAATCCGTCCATTTTTTGAGGTCTTAGAAGAATTGTGTCAGCAGATCCTTCCCTCATCCGAAGCAACTATCGCAACCCCAATCTCTCCCGTCTTTAGACATCAATGCCGCAAAGATAAGGATAGGAATGCACTACCAAGGTGTACTGACCTTCGGAACTCCATGCGAGTTGAGCTAAGTGCAAAGTGCATGTGTTCAAGGTTGGTTCACTGGTGAAGAGTTGTACGGATGACTCCAAATGGTCTACTTAAGCTCAGATGACTTGATTTCCCGAATATGGTCTTACGGAACCCAAAGATTTTAAGTCACCAGACCTGAAGAGTCTAAATTCCAGTTCCTAATCAGGCTCCTTACAATGAGAGTTAAAGGTCGTAATCAAGCTCCATCCTTTAGACTAGACTCAGTCCTTAGTCCCGGAAATCAAACTTATTCTGAAAAATGCGAATGCAAATGCAACCATGTTTTTGTAAAGTCTATTTTCTGGATTTTACTCATTTTTTTATGAATTTTAAGGATTTTGTAATTTTTACAAATTTTAGGACTTTGTAATTTTTTATGGATTTTTATGATTTTTATAAACAAGATTTTATTCACAATTTTTACAAGATAAATTTTATTTAAGTTAAGTGTCTAATGTATTTTACAAATTTTATCTACAAAGTATTTTCCAAGAGTTGAATGGCTTTTATACAAATTTTAATAAATAGGATTTTAAATAAGTATTATACAGATTTTAAGTACAAAATTTAAATACAAGTTTTAATTACAAGTTTTAAGCATTTTTTACTTATTTACCAGGATTTTATAAATAAGAGAGTGGATTTTAAATTAACACGTACCCACTTTTTATGGATTTTATAGATATTGAAAATACATAAAGTACGAGTTATGACCGAAAGTATATATACAATATATACGCACCCCCCTATACTTAGCTTGAGCTATGTCCTCATAGCGTCAAAAGAGAAAAAGGAGGGCATAACTCGTGCTAAGTAAAAGTGGGTGAAAAAGGAATATCGATGACAAGTCAGTCAACCCCCCCTATACTTACGATCTGGTCATCGTAAGTATTATGAGAGAGCAAAAACGGGATGACTGAATGAAAAGGATAAATAACGAAGAATTCAAAAGGAAAGAATACGAAATCATCGAAATCACTCGGTCCCCCCTATACTTAGGATAAGGCATCCTAAGTATAAAAAGAATGTAGCCAAAAATTGGGGATCAGGGATTCGTGAAAAAGAATGGCTATACAAAAGAATTAGTACAAAAATAACACGTAAATCAGCGGGCAATCAGTCCCCCCTATACTTAGGATCTGGTATCCTAAACATAGAAGACGAGCAAAAACGGGGGCGATTGTGGTCTATGAAGAATATACAAGTGTTGTGAATCTCCCGAATGGCTCAAAAGGAATTGTACAGAAAGAAGTAAAAGAATGATTATGATTCCTGTACAAAATAGATCACTTCAGTACGGGCCAGATGATCAGTAGTCTCTATGAAATGCTTCAGCATCTGCCCGTTGACCACGAACGGTTATCTGATTGCTCAACCAGGATCATACTGAATTGTCTGCTTCTTGTGTGTGTATTGATCTTTGGCTGCAAAAGTAGAGCCTTCTCTGTAAGTGAACTCTGTACACGGCATAGCTCACTTTTCTGAAATATGCGTCTCTGGAGTCGGACTACAGAAGGTGTCTATATGTGTCAATATTACACCATCCGACTCTCTACGCTGAATAGACTGTATGATCTGTGCAATGTATTCGATGGACTCTTGTGCTGTAATATGTGTTCTTTCAATCTGCGGCACAAAGATATCTATCGCAGGTGACTGCTCATCTGAATCTGATATGAAATCTGTTTCTGTATGTGAACAATCATCTGAAGAACTAGGTACCAAGTGATCTACCCTATCTTCTTGTAGGATATCTTGGGTATCAAAATAAATACTCTCAAGATCAAGAGATTGTGTCTCATCTATGTTCTGGCAATCTTCCGCAAGACTGGTGTCCTCTGAAGTAAATGACAATACTGATCTAGGACTGCTACATTCTCTCTCCATCTCAATGTGTATCTCTCCGTTGTCTGTGCAGAATGATACTCTCCCAGCATCATAGTCAAAGAGTGCTCTTGCTGTCTGCAAAAAGGGTCTCCCGAGAATGATTGGAGCAAGGTGTAACTGAGTAGGGCATGTCATGTCTAGGACTGTAAAGTCCACGGGAAACTGCGAGCCCTGAACAGTCACGATAATGTTCCTTAACACACCTCTAGGTCTCTTTATAGATCGATCTGCAAACCGAAGAATCGCCCGTGATTTATAAAGAGGACCTAGCTTGAGCTTATCAAGCAAAGAGGACGGAAGTAAATTGATCGAGGAACCATTATCTAAGAGAGTTCGATGGAATGTAGTGTCTTCAATCTGACAATTGACATAGTGAGCTCCCAAATCTCTCTTCTTCTTCGGTACCTTATTCCGAATTACACATGAAGTTGCCTTGGTCAATATATGCTTCTCAACTCGTGATCTCTTTTTCCTACGAGTAATACATCTGTTCCTCAACTGATTCTTGAGTGTAGGAAAACGATCCAAGGCATCGTGCAGTGGAATCTTCAGAAAAATGTGATCTTTGAGCAATTTTTCAAATTGTGGAGATTCAGGATTATTTTTGGTCTTTTTCTTTCCTTTTCCAAACAAAGCATCGGGAAAAGGAACAATTTCTGGAGTCAGAAAATCAGAACTTTTATTGAAATCATTGGAATCAGCTTGTACATCGAGAGTCTCAGAATTATTTACAAAACTCTCTAAGACAGGGGAAGAAATGTTTTTGTCTGGGGATTCTGCCTGATCTGGCATGATATCATCATCGGAATCGCCAGTATCCATATCTGAACTGTTGGCATTGCTCCCATCTCTTGATTCTACGTCCTCATCCTCTTGCGATTTCTCCTCCTCGGCATTCGGATCATGCTCGTGCTCCTCTGGTTCCCTCTCCTCTCCAGTAGGTGTTTGCGGTGATCTACCGCTCCTGAGATGAATGAAGTTAGACAAAAATTCAGGAAACGAGATCTTACCTGTAGTATCTACCTGATCTGGATGCCTCCTCTTGTTGTTCGGATTCATCTGAGGCTGGGCTGGGAGAGTGGTCTTCGGCACGGTTAACTCGTCCAGACGACGGTTAACCTGCTCCATCTCTGTCTTGTGTGCAATCTGGAGTGTGCTGAGCATGTCCATGATCTGGTTGAGCGCCTGGGCCTGTGAAGACATCTCTGGTTTGGTATGGGGGCCCTGGCTTACTCCTCTCTTCTGCTTTGGCGTGAAGTGCTGAGAGGTGGACGGCTGGAAGTAGCGCTGTGGTGTAGAGGAAGATTGCTGCGGCTGCTGAAAAGAATAGTTCGGTGAAAACTGAGTAGGGTGCTGATAAGTAGGCTGCGGTCTCTGATGGTAGACGTTCGGATGAGACTGCGGCGGCGTGAAATTCTGGCGGTGCTGGAATTGCGGACGTCCATGGTGCGGATGACCGTACGGCTGCTGCTGCTGATGACTCGGTATACTCGGCTGCTGAACTAGAGTATACCAAATCCCATTTATCTCGAAAGTGGCTTGCGGCTCCACCTCCATCTCTGCAGTGCTGATGACCTGGCCGGCATTGGCATGAGACTGATCCTCATGCCAATCAATCTGCGGAATCTCGGGCTCGCTCTGAACATATTGTATCTGACGGGTGGGTGGAGCGGGTGCGATCCTCCGTGCTGGCTGTGAAGAAGTCTGACTCTGCTGGTACTGAAGTTGAAGATCAGAGACCTTCTTCGAAAGATCACTCAGCTGTTGAGGTAGAGATGAGAGTTTCTCCAACTCTCGCAGCGGCTGCAGGTCCTGGACCTGCTTATGAATCACGTCCACCAACGTTAATTTCTCACCAATGAAGCTCATGTTGGTGTTGGATTCAGAGTCTGCTATATTCGCCACCTTGTGATGCTCTCGGTGATGTGGTGGCTGCGGGGCTTTCTGATATGCCCGAGTAGAGTCTACAACTCTTGAGTTCTCCGCCATCCCTTCGAAGATGGTCCAAACTGACTCGGCATCTTTGTTCAAGTAACTGCCGCCACATGCGGCACTAACTAGCCCCTGAATTTCCGGCTGGAGTCCTCCGAAAAAATTCTGTACTAGCACCTTCATTGGTATCTCATGATGCGGGCATCTCTCCGTCAGGTCCTTGAATCGATCCCATGCCTCATGGAATGATTCATTCGATAATTGCGTGAAGTTGGAGATCTGACTCCTCATCATGTTCGTCCTTCCTAGAGGGAAATACTTGCGCAGGAAGGTGGACTTCAGGTCGTCCCAAGTGGAGATTTCTCTCCCTAGATGGCTTAGCCAATAAAGGGCTTTATCGGCTAAGGCAAAAGGAAAAGCCTTTAGGCACACGGCTTCCTGTGTCACTCCTGGATAGCAGGCCGTTCTGCAGATCATCTCAAACTGCTGTAAAAATGTGAACGGCTTCTCTGCGGCATTCCCATAGTACTTGGGAAGCAAAGAGATGAAGGACGGTCGGAGTTCGTATGGCCCTTGATTCGGCGGTAACCGAATCCAATGATGGAGCGTTCGAGCGCCCGGGTCATACTCGTCCCGTAAAGTAGCGGGAACCGCAGGCGGTAACTGGTTCCCGGCTCCTGCTCTGAGTGCGGCTAATTCAGCCTGCAGCTCGGTCTAAACTCTAAATTGTTCTCGAATCTGTAGATTCATCTGCTGAAGTGTGTCGAGAATACCTGTCGTGACATCTCCGTTCGGATCTGCTCTTCCCTCCGGATGATCCTCAGTTGTTGGCCTCTCATCTGCTGCCGGTGCTTTCCCACGAGCCATCTGATCGTCTGTAAAATGGAAACTCTCGTAAGAACTCATCGAGAAATACTCAGGAGATTTGGATTCTGTATTGAGGCGAAGGTCTGCCTCAATGATCTGGCCAGGAGGCGAGGGGGTCTGGGTCTGACTCACCTCGAGATCGGATGGGACCAGCTCGGTAAGAGGGTCATCCCGAGCCTGTGAAGACATACGCTCGACGGTGGACGGTTGAAAGCTCACAGAGTCTGAGCCGAAAAGCCGTCGAGACGTCATCTTCGATGTCAAGAGAAGATTGGGAGAGCACGTATACGATTCAAGAGAAGAAGGAATGCGAAAGCCGCGGAAAACTCACGCCCCGCAAATAAACACAAAGCAAACCCCGTTTTCACCAACTCAACCCTGATGAAGACCGTAAGAGTTCGGTCTTTTTATCTTTTCGGTTTTAGGGTTGTTTTAGCAATCGTTGCGGTTACGCGGGCTGAGAAAGCCAATAGGAGCCCGATAGTTTCTCCAAGACACTGGCCCGAATCCTTACGCGAGACCACTCGCACTCAGCCAGTATGGGAGTAAGTACGGACCGTTTCCGGCTACCCGTGTTACTTGAGGACGGAGCCTTGCGCAGTGTCCTCTAAACCTCCCACTCTGCTAAGTAAACCCGGACCATTTCCGGCTACCCGAGCTTACCCACTGAGGAACAGCGATCAGGTGTATGGATCCAGTAGTATCCGGCAAGAAATACGGGGTTTTGTCTCTATCCTTAAGTGTCGGCTCTCAACTCGCGCACTCTGAGAAATGTGTGGGGGTTACTCTCCCCAAATCAATTGAATCGATTTTACGGTTTTTTTTTAACAGATATTTTTAGCAGTCCCAATTTTTAATTTTGCAATTTTTATGGATTTTCAAACAACGTCTATTTTTTGTCTTTTTGTTAAAACCCTAGAGCAAGCACCTAGGTTGCAAGTCCTAAAACTAGCTACGAGGCACAAACAGATAGAGCGAAAAACCTAAGCAAGCATCTAGAAAACCGCGGAAAACCGATAAGCGATGAAAAAGCCGCGGTGGGTGCCCTGATTCACCTGATACACGGTATCCGATGAATCAAGCCCCTAAAAAAATGTAAGTTTTATTAATCTAAGTACAACTCTCTCCCTTTCTCTCTCAAATAAAAGGATACTAAATCTCTGCTCCTCTGCAGTCGACTCGTGAAGAAGGAGCCGACCTCTGCCCTTTCAACTGACTCGGCTTCCGAGGAAATCGGTTGATCCTGCAGGCCCTGCAAAGATGATTAGCACAAAAGAATATCGAGAAAGCCGAGAAAGCCGTAAAGAAAACAAGAAAGAAAAACTCAGAAAACAAAACACAAAAAAACCGTACGAAAAACCGTACGAAAAACAAAGAGAAGAAAAATAATAAAATCGTGAAAAACGAAAAATCAAGGGAATCTAACGTCTCCCCGGCAACGGCGCCATTTTGATAAGCTTGTTTCGCGGCTTTCACTTCTTTGATTGTCGGTTGTAGCAGAAAAACCGCGAAACAAGAAGAAAAACTTATCAAACAAAATTTACGGTTTCCTGTCGGAAAACCGTTCACTAATTATTTAACCAGGCAAGTGTTCCTGGGTCGAACTCAAGGAGGCAGAATATATTCCCCAATTTTTCTTCTCGTGATTTTATTTTAATTCTTCTCTAAGTCAGAATGCCTTTTTTAGTGGTTTTTATTTTTGTAATTTTTATTTGATTTTATTCTTTTCAAATTTTTATTTAATTTTCACAAAGGGATATTTTTCAAAAGATTTATTTATTATATAATAGGTGAATAGAGTATAGGTGGTACTATATAGTATAGGTGATCGAGATTCGAGCAACGTACTCGAACGACACAAGAAACCAAAACAAAACGAGGCGGTTTTCGAGAAAATCAAATCACGTCAAAAAAACTCTTCGAAAAGCCGCAAAAACTTTATACTATGTAGCTGGGGTAGTTGTGTAACTACCCTCCAAGAATCGTCGGAATCCGAGGTCAAATGGACAAGATACAGCCCCTACAGCCCAGGGGCATAAGCGTAAGAAAATTCTAATTAAAATGTCTTCAAAAAGGTCCACAAGGACTGTTCTGCAACAAAAATACAAGAAGTCTTACAATTAGGTCCCTGCGGAGGGACCTATTTGTAATTATTGGAAACTTGAGCGGCGGGTTGCAAGTCTGGAAACTTGACTGGATTTAATATGCAATTTCTCCACTGTTTCAGATTCTACGGCCGAGATTAAAACGTGCGGTTGACGATCAGACGCTTCTCGCTCTGCCACGTGGCGCAAACCTGTGCGTCGGGCGTTCTTGAGCAGTTACAGATCCTGGCGGCGACGCCTTCTTCTCTGATTTCTTCCGGCTGTTCCCCGTCGAGTCAGACGCTCCGGCGAGGCCAGAGGGGTGGCTCCTCCACCCCTCGAGCTCGCCCGCGGTAGGTTCGGCGGTGGTGGTGCTCTGAGCAGCGACTATAGCTCGAAGAAGATGGTGGTCGCGACCACCATGGACTGCTGATGTTCTGATAGTCCGACTTTGAAACGGATTTTCTTGGTGATCAAACCTCCCAGATGTTGAACAAATGCTCGCGATTGAAGAATAACCTGCAAATAAACAAGTTCTGTGCTCGATTCATATTGAATCGGCCAACAAAGTAAAGATCTAAAGCCACAAAGTTTGAAGAAAATGCATAAACGTCCAGCCAAATATCCAAATGCGAAGAAGATGAAGATTCGATGAATGATTTGAAACGGATTTGAATCGATTTGAAGGGGATTTTGATGTAGCGTTAAAGATGGGTTATTAGTCTACCTAAAACAATGATTAGCCACGCTAATCGTGGCACAGCTATCGAGAAGGAAATTCATGAAATGGAGGAAGTGGTCTATGGAGTTCCAAGTGTATGACCTGGAAATGGATGCTCGACGGTCGACCTCGCCGGAGCTGTACGCGGCGCTTGGGCGCGATGCAAGGCGAAGCTCCGCCTTGGAACTCTTCTCCGACGATCCCTCTTCCTCGCGAGCCCTTCCTGTGGCGATGTCACCGCTCGAGGTGGTTGGAATCAGGTGGGAAAGTTGGGGAGTCGGAACACCCTGGAGCTGGGAAGCTGAAGGTTGAAGAAGTTGTTTGTAATGGCGGGTCTTGGGGAGCTTTTATAGGGGAGATACTTGGGCTCCAAGCCAAGATCAATGGTTGGCGGGCTTGGTGGTTGTTAGGAGTAGGGATCCAAGGGTTTAGATCGATTAGAAGCTTCAAGATTCGAGCGGGAAAATTAGGGAAAGGTGGGTGGTTGAACAGAAGTCGGGTTGAACAGCTTCTTGGAGAAGAAGCTCCAGGTGCTGACACGTGTCAGCACCTGGTTCGTCCAGACCTTTAATTCTTTATAAATTAAATATAAATTAGTAAATTACGTTATTTTAAATAGGTATAAATACAAGAAAGTTAAATAAATTTATTCTCTAAATTATGGTATAATTACTTTTAATAAATACTAAGTATTATTTAAAATATAAATATTTTATTAATAAATATGTATTAATAAATAGGTTTTGAATTTTTTAATTTAATAAATAATTAAGTAAAAATTATTTTTATATTTTCTTAATTATTAGGTCATTAAATAAGACTTATACGAATTTTTATGGATTTTTATGACTTAATCTACATATTTTAATAAATAGAGGAAGTGTCTCTATAGGTCAAATATACCTATATTTTAGGGTATTTGATTTTATAAAAATAATAAATAGTTTCCAAAAATTATGAAATAATTTATGGTGAAACTAGAGGATCATGAAATAATTTAGAAATTATAAAATTAAGAAAATAATAAATAAGGTGTGTTACATAAAATAAATAGCCCAGAAACCCCTTTGTCTTTTGGTCCCAAAACCGACTTTTTGCAAACGGACTCCGAATTCAGTGAAACCACCTTTATTAATTAGATAATATTATTTTATGAACTTTAAAGGTGAGTAGAGTGAAATTGGAGTTCGTATGAGGAAGTTATGACGTTCGGAAGTTGAGATTTTGACAATTTGTAAGCTGGATTTCTTGGCATATTTACAGAGTAATATTTTTAACTTATTTTTATATTTTTATTTACATTTTTATGAATAATTAGGAGAAAGATTTGGTGAAGAATAAGTTAAGATTAAATAATTAAAATTCTTTGAAGTTTTGTATTTATTTATAAATAGTGAAGAATGTATATACATGTGATAGATTATTTTTATTGGGTTTTCTTTCCTTATCTCCCCCTACTTATTGATTTGTCGACCAATCCATGCTGACTTGGTCTCGGGGGTTAGGCTATAAATATATCTTACAGTTATATTTATAGTTTAAGTCATATTACATATATATACATATATTCCAGATGCCTTTATTTTTCTTTTCTGATTCTTTATTTATTTACATGAATTTAGTGGTTAAAAGTGAATATTTACACATGAATGGGATTTTGTTAAAATATGAGAATTAGTGAGTATTTACATGTATTTGTTAAGGGTTTTAAGACAAAATGCGACAGAAAAGTTAATGAATCATGGATTCATCAATAAGATTTAGAGATCACTATCTCTAAAGTCTTGTCATCTTTGAAGATATTGTTATTTATGCAATCAAGTGTTTTATCACCATAGTAGGATTAGTAAAAGTTTACTACTCCCACTGCATGGCAGACATATGGCTTTTGTACACATCTAGCTTACACTCAACTTCTCGTAACTGATGCATAAGGGCAACCAATTTTAGCATTCACTTCCTCAACTCTTTGAGGTGTTATCCCTTCAGAGAGGCCAAAACCATATCTCAAGAAAAGGAAGCCTTCCTTGGGGTTTTCCAAGAAAGGAACATGTCCAAGGTGTACTACAAATGTGATAGTCCCAATATCCTCTTCTCTTTGCTTCTGAACAACTTCAGAACTAAGATCTAAGAGATATCCTTGAAATCATATCTCAAGGTATGGAATAGCCAGATCATAAAACACTTATTCTTTATCCTTAACTCATTCCAAATGATTAGGGTATTATCTACATTTAGCACGATGAACATAATCATATTCCCACTAAGCTTCACATGGCTCATCAAGATTCTATCTGAAATCATAACATTTATAATTTCATCAAATCTGATGTTCCAATTACAAGAAGCTTACTTGGGTCCATAGATGGATTTCTCTATCATACACAGCTTGCTTTCCTCAATCATGAAGCCCTGGGGCTACTTCATGTGAATATACTTAAAGAGTTATTCATAGAGGAATGCAATCTTGACTTCCATCTTGAAGATGTCAAAGTCAAGTTGTGTAGCTATATTTAGCAATATTCTGATGGGTTTAAGCATGCTCACTGGAGAGCAACTCTCATCGCAAGCGATGTTTTCTCTTCGGTATGTAGCTCATGGCTAAGAGCCATGCTTTGAAGGTCTCTACCTTCTCATCAGGTTCTCTCTTTCTTTTGAAGATCCATTTACACCTTAACGGGTCTTACCCTTATAGGTGGATCCTCGAAGGTCCATATACAACACTTGTATATGAAGTCTAGTTTAGTCTTTATTGCTAACATCTATCTTTCCATGTCATGATCTTCAAAATCTTCATCATATGAAGTTAGATCATGTCATATTTAACTGACACATGGAATACATCCTCAAACTCATTTGAGGAGGTATTGGTGTTTCATCTTTAATTGTCCTTTTAGTTTCCGATTTCAGGAGCCTCATTATCTTCTCAATATTAAATGAGTCCCTTCACTTCATTTTCATCTTTATTCTCAAGAGTCTCAACCTCTAAGAATCACATTCTCAGAGATGAGATATTTTAAGAATCTCAAGGTCATAAAGTAGGTATTCAATACCATCCTTTATTTTCCTAATGAAGTAGCACTCTCTAGTGCTAGATTTCAACTTACTTGCATGGAACCTTATTAAGGATATATATTGTAGTCTCTACTACATATATACTTTGAAACTGAGAGGTAATTATGCTAAAATTCATCATTGATTAAATCATGTCACACATGATCCAATTGTATCTCCCTATGACTTCATTGAGTTTAGGTACATTAGGAGGAGTGAGATAAGACATGTCTCCATAAGGTATTCCAAGTGTTTATCTAATAGGTATAAACTACCTAGGTTAGATCAAATTCATCTCATCTTCCTTATGACTTTGGTTCCAAACCAAAATTACAAAATCTTTAAATATTTCAAAGGTTTCTTATGTGAAAAGAAGAAATATCATATCATACATAATCATCAATAGATATCACATATCCATAATGTTTATTATGATATAGATGATCCACATACATCAATATGCATGATATTTTGGATACCTCGATATCTCACAACATTCCCAAGAGAACGGTGTATTGGACATTCATAGAATACAATATTCACAAGTATGTAAGATTTGAAATTTTAGACATTCGAAAGTTTCATATCTTACCAGTCTATTTATCTCATCAATAGACATATGTCCAAGGCTTGATGTCAAATCATTGTCAAATGATCTTCATCCTCTCATTGATCTTTAAAGGTTCAATTTTTCAATATTAGAAATCATAATGAACCATTCATTAATTTTCTAATTTAGTAGAGTTTACTAGATGTCAGATTTCTGTCTGAAATATATCCATCATGACTCTTATGATAGGTCTATTCCAGAATTCATGTTTGTTTACATCATTTAGAAATAAACAATGAGTGCATTCTAACATCTACGTCATGGAGACATTCTCTAAGACTAAGGGCTCCCACTAAAAATATGAAGTCTATTGATCCAATGGAAATTGTTGCAACAATTGCATCAATTCCAACATGGATGACCATTAAACCTTAAGATCAAATTTCTAATCTTCTAATACATATGCAACCAACTGCAAGTGTCATTAGAAGATTGAGATACAGATTTGGACTTTATCTTATCAAATAAGAAAGTCAATTTTAATGATTATATGTAGATTATTCTGATGCACTATCCGAGTCCTTCTCTAAGGATTCTAGATAGACTTGATAGTCATACTATCAACACATCAGCTTGTTACAGTGTTGGCATTCATCCAACTCTTTGGATATCATATGGAAGTCATAGAAGTATAGTCAACTCTTTGATTTTCCTTCTCGCTTGGGTCCAACCCATGCTTCCACTGCGCTCTCTTCATATGTAAACAAATATTGCTTAAGACAAAGGATCTCTTATGCTGAATTCAAAAGAATTCAATGTAAGAGTATTTCAACATTTATACATGCTTCATTCAATTCATACAATATAAATATTATGAAGCTTCATGAATGACTAGAGTATAGACAGTAGAATGATGACTCTCATCGTATCTACATCCATCTAAACTCTTAAAGAATTTGGTTCAAGTAGGTATTCAAATATTTTGAATGCATCATCTCTTATAGAGATACCATTCTACATGATGTAGTGAACCATGTCATTCATGATTAAATGTCGAGAGCACATATGTATGCCAGAACATCTTCTTAAATTTTATAAGGATTAGTTAACAATTATGATCATCATCGATAAGTCACTTCCAAAGTACATTTGATGAGATCTAGACTATAGAGACATACAAACCCTACGATTGTAGTCCTATTATCTATTTAATTGTCATTCCTCATTATTATGAGGAAACATGTACATTGCAACCACATACATTATGTGTTCAACTGCAAGTACAACATCTTATCATGGATCCAATCCATGATATTATACTGGTTATTATTGAGTATAACATTGAGTGGGTTTAATGAAGGATTATCTGAAATAAGAAATTTGCATAAATATATGCAAATAAACATTTTTACTTTGATTTAGAAATTTTTATATCAAAGTTATCTTGCTTTGTCAACACTAAAAGTTCATTCCCTTAATCACTTTCAATGTAAGAGATATACTTACCATTATATCTCAAGCAAGATCAGGGATCTCCTTCCTTATCTTTGTTACATCCCAATAATTTGAGAACTTGCAACTCGGATAAAAAGAAGCGGGAACACATTCCACCTTGCAAGTCCAACTTGCATCTCCCTTTTCAGTCATTAACACCCGAGCCCACCAACCCTACGGTGATGTTGACCCGTCATTAATTGAACCAACTATCAATAGGATTAGCACTCGCTATGCGCAATCCAATACCGCCCCAATAATATGAGGACTCAACATTGGGGTCACTATGCATACGACCTTACTCTTTCGAGAAGCAAAGAGCCTGATCCAAATGCGCTTGCAACAGGAGCTGTCACTTCATACAGACGTCTCCTACATACAATCCCTGACGACAGAACCCTTCGCCTTGACGGGAGACCATGGATGTCACTTATGTGATCCTCCATATCATATTCAAATTCTAATTGATTGTCATGAATCATATTCACATAATTAATTCTTCCAAGGGAAATAACACATCTATTCATAATGGAGTTTCTTAATTTTAATTGGATTTCAATTAATCTAATAATATTAAATTGATTATCCAATTAATATACAACAAACATTCTTTATTATTAATTGAATTATGGTATTATCTCAAATACGTATTATTCTGAATTTTAATAATTAGAAAAATACACCGTGATCTCTCCTGCATTATCAAGGCCTACCCGCTGTCATGGCCAGACCGACGGGAGTGGGACAGACCCCACGTGGTGCAACCTGCTACCCCAACTCTCCCCGACTAGACACCATACCACCTCGGGAAAAGATAATGCCAAATTGATCATTGTGTACTTGAGATTATAATCGGTTTTTCAACTGAAGTTATACCATATAATAATAATAAAAAAAAATGATTAATATTATAAGGAGATTTGCTAAACAAATCCCCAATCCATTCAAGCAACAATGTTTGTTGGAATGTAGATCATGTAACCAATTTGTGATCTAGATCACATCTAATCAATTATTGGTTAAGGCAATGTCATTTAAGGAAATAATTATCTTAAAATATTTCATAAATATTTATCCATAATTATTCAAGGAAATTAAATCATTTAATTTCACTAATTTCTTAATTGACAATAACTAGATTCTTGATTAGGAAAGTAATTTTCAGCAGTGACCCTCACTAAAAATGTCATATCTCAATCAATGTAAATCCAAATTTAGCAAAATAAGTTCCTAAAGTTTGATAATTTGATTTACAACAGAACCTAAATTATTTAAACACATTTCAAGGCATTTCAAATCCGCAATTAATTCTTTAATTACGTTGAGATTCGCAGTCCCCGAAACGGTGGATATATGTTCACTAAAATGACCATAACTTGAGCAAGCGGATTCGAAATCACGCAAACTCAGATCCTACAGTTTCCTTATTTAATGGAGAACAAAATTAATAATTATTTTTGTGTTTAAACAATTTTAACGTGGCCGAAAATAATCACTAAACAGAGATACAAAAATGAAATGCGACAAAACTTTCGCAAACCCTAACGAACCCAAGTCTTCCTAGGTTTATGGATCGCATCCAAAACCTCCAACCTAAGGTTCTGATACCACTTGAATGTTATGGATAGATACTTTAGCACATCATGGAAGCGTGAGGATCGCATCGTATGCGATCAGGAGCGACTAGTCGCACTAGTTGCTCGATGCAGCGGAATTTAAAAATTTTCATGTGATGAAATTACATGATCCAAGAACATTTCTCGGATCGTTTCATCTAAACCATAAATAGCTACTAGGGTAACCTCTTGAATCTTGGTTGTGATTGAGTCTCTAAACAAAGAGACCTCCTGTCTCAAGTCCGATCCGACGGAGGAGACACTTGCGAGCGTGTTGATGAAACATGTGCTCCTCGCAATCCATGTTGATGATCCAAGCAGTGGATCTCCTGATCTCGACACACGAGATCCGACATCTTCTTCACAAGCGAGGCGCACCAAAGGAGATGGATATCTACGAGAAAATAATCTGGCAGCAAAACGACGATGCTGCGGCGATGGAGACTCTCTATAGGTCATCCATGGTGGACGGCCATAAGAGAGAAAGGGAGAGGGTGTGTAGAGAGGAAGAGAGAGAGAGCCTTGTGTTTTTCATTAGCATTTGAAGAGCAAGGGGTGCCCTTCTATTTATAATATTTTGGGATCCATGGATCTCAATCTATGGACAACACAAATCCAATGGCTCACATTGATTTGTGTTTCTTTCAATGACCATGATTTGTTGCTAAAATATTTGCAACAACAATTTGTTCTGTTTGAAATAAATTAAATATATTGAAAATCAATCAGTATATTTCAATATAAATCAAATCAACAAACATGCAATGGCTTGGAATAAAAACAACCATCCTTCCATGTAAGGGGTGGACAACTACAAACTTGGAGAGACCAAGTTGGACGTCCACTCCATGTATGGTATGGAGGCTCTTTTATTCCAATTATGTCTAGATCTCATATCTCACATAATATTCCACTTATGAAACTAGTTTTATTGCAAAATTATTCACCAAAATAATTCCAAACTATTTTGTGAACAATGCAATCATGCCATTGAAAAGTTGTAAATCACACTCACAACCCAAAATAAAATGTAAATTACATTTTCAATTTAATGTCCAATGTGAATCGAATTCACATCAACATTTTATTAACAAATGTAAATTACAAATAGATCTCTCTTATATATTATAAATCACATTTATAATATATGTGATTAATAAGGATAGTGCTATCCACATTATTCATATCCCTGATAATTAAATCACAGTTAATCACTTTGGATCTCTATTCTCATGTTCCCATACAATATGAATCACATTCACTTTTTTCACATCTTTGATAATTAAATCACATTTAATTATCTTAGATAACTCTCTTTATAATATGAATCAAATTCATATTATTCATGATAATTAAATCACGTTTAATTATCCATTTTCTCAGTGCTCGGATACATGTATCAACAATAAAATTATCCTGAACCCTTTCAAGGATGATGCGCATTCTCCGCAGATACTTGGAGATATAGACAGGGCGATTGTATTGTTCCACGTATAGTGACTTGGATATTGAGATCACATCTCAAGTCCAGATCTCGGTCCTCCCATAGATGATTGATTAAATCAAGACCGTAAATCTAATCTTCTCATTGCATCTGAATCACATTCAGATCAATGTCCAACATTTGGACTAAAATCAGACCACTTCTCTATTGTGAGGAGTCACTAAAATCCAGACCTGTTTCATCACTCCCTAGGAATGGAAGCGTAATTGTTATACAATCGTTTATGATCACATCACCCTCAAGTATTCCCAATACCTGTACATCCTACATACTGGAAGACCCAGAGTAAACCTGAAGTATAAGATCTATTTTTTTTACACTGTCTACTTCAGGGTTTTATCATTAAGTTTCTCATTTGACTATTGGGAGTTGGTATCGATCATATACTTTCCAAAAGCATATATCATACCCATGTGTTGATCATATACTTTCCAAAAGAATGTATCAAACCTTCAAATTCAATCAAGCTTCCAACGTGAGATGACCGTGCATGGAATTTGATTTTTCCCAATATCTCATGAGTGAGCTCATGTCTTCCGGTTCAGTAATGAACCTGTATGATCCCTTTGAGAGATCGTATTACTCATATGCCCTTGCATGCACACCAGCGCGCCCGTGTATAGACCTTGATTAGGTCATCAACCTATTGGTCTTCAAAATGTACGTACTCAGACATATAGTAACACATCTATCTCCGGTAGGAGGATGTGTGCCTATATCGTGACAGCATACGACATAGGACTTTGGTTATTTCAATGTCGTTAAGTCAACTCTTTGACCTAACTTATCTAACACCTCTGAATCTCTATTCCCATGCAGAGGACCCGCATTGAGAGGTCGGTTAGATATCAACCAAATGAGAAAGGATTGCCATCTCTTACTCAGGCTGGAGATCATCTTTTAACAATCATTTGACGGTGCTTGATGAGTCCTCAATCTAACTCTTTATATATTCATCCAAGCACCAACCTCTTTGATTCAATACTTAATCAACAGATGTATGATCATTAAGATGGTCATGGTACATGACCCTAATTGTACCATGGGACCTATTATGCAAATTAATTATTCTTCATTTTAGATCGAGGAATGATATTGTCAATAATATTTTTTTTTCCATAATGGCTAGTTGTGGGCTCGCATGTCCAACAGTACAAACCTCTTTAAGTCCGCTTTTCACAGTTGGCATGTACTCCATGGCTTTTAGCAATGGCATTTCAAGAATAAGATTCTGCAATATGCTCACAAATTCAGGATCCGACAAAGCATTTTTTCAATTTTTAACCATTTTTCTTTTAAAAGCTTGAGGAAAAGGAATATTTACATTAGAAGAAACTGTTTTCTATAAAACGGTGTTGATATATTTATTTACAAGTAGATGGCAAAAATGATCAAAATAATTTACAAGTTATGGACCAATAAACTCCTTTGGCTAGTGCTAGATCGACTGCTACGGCTGGCGTCTCCATCATAAGCACGGCTTCACCTTGGTTTTTTTTCATATTTTTGTATTTTTTAATTTTCATCATATTGTGTATTTTTATTGGTGTTGCATAATATGAAAAATTTATGGCCTCATCGGCTGGATCAGATGAAGATTCGCCATTAGATGCTTTTTGCTTTCCTTTCACATGCCAGAAGTTATTTGGATTTGCTTCAACCTGGTCTAGAATGGTAGTTTTCGTATTCCTCGGGTCATCGATCTTCTGTCTCATCTCAGCCATGTTCTTGATTTGTTGGGTTATACAGTCAAGTGCATGGTTGATGAGAGCAACCTCAAAGGATTCGTTCTAATGAGACTGCTGACTCTACTGATTGTGCGAAGGATTCTTGTGGTATCTCGAGAATACTAAGGAGGAGTAGGAAGAGAAGGGTATTAGTGGTAGGGATGGGAGGAGTATTAATGGTACTGAGCAGTCAACTGCTGGTACTATTGATGGCAGTATCCGGACTGCTATTTGTAGTGTGTCTACCTGTATTTATATCCTTATTGCGGAGGATACTGGTGATGGGTCGGGTTGGGCTGGTATTTCCGCCTTCTTTTCTACTAGTGAAATGAACGGTTGGAATTGTGTTGACCATATTATTGACCCTGAGGACGGGTCAGCTGCTGATCATAGCTCCAGACACCATTCATCTCCTAGATGAGTGGTGGAGGTGGGGAACATGTCTCAAGATACTGGTGTTGAAACTTAAGTGGCTGGTAGACAACCATATGTGTCTGCAGCAGTGGTTGCTATGGCTCGGGGCTTGCATGTAGTATACATGCTGGACTAAAGGGTAGCTGGGACTCAATTAAGGCAGTTGTGGTTGTGTCTGCTCTCTTCTCAGCTGGAGGCTCAAGTGTCGTTGTCACTATGTTGCAGGCACTAATGGTGTTCATCAGTAGCTCCAACTGCTTGGTGATGATGTCGAGATTATACATGCCCTTCGTTCTCTGCTCGATCCCAGATTGCTTCTCTAGGTAGTGTGACCTCTTCTCAATAATGTCTACTTTAGATAGGTAACTCCCAATGATGCCCAAGTCAGAGTTGTCGCACCTGTCTACCTCTTGGGTATCCACCATGACATTTTTCGGAGGATCTGTGGTGGTGCTTGAATCAATAAGGAACGAGATGAAGAGAGTGTGGCTTCTCCTTCGTCCATCTCCTAAAACATCTACCAAACTGCATCCTCATCCTTATTAAAGTGAGAACCTCCACAGGCGGCATCAACCAGACGACTGTTTTCTATGAGTCCCCTAAAGAAATGTTGTACCAAGATGTTCTTCAGTATGTCGTGGTGAGGGCACTTCTTAGTTAAATCACTTAAACGCTCCCAGTCTCATGGATGGACTCTTGGGTCCCGTGGAGATCCTAGCAATCTTCGATAGTATGAGATTGAGATGTCTAAAAGGATAGTATTTGTACACGTATGTGGACTTCAAATTCTCCCAAATCATCACCACCTTCCCCAAGTGGTTGAGCAAGTTCAAAGCTTTGCTCTGAAGATTGAATGGAAAGACGGTCATCTTGACTACACCTAATGGGATGCTAGGATAGTGAGTGATGCTACGAATGCAACTGAACTGTTGCAGATGGATATACTCCTATTGGAATTCCCGTGGAAACTAGGGAGGAGATAAAGGAGTTGAGTCTTCAACTCGAAATGTCCATGGATCGGTGGGATTTGGATCCACTCAGAAATACGATCGGCCCAGGGTTGTATGTCTGCTTTAAGGTGGTCTTGGGCCGACCTCTCCTTGCTTCTTCCTCGCCACCGCGAAGTCCATCTAGAGAGTTGTCATCATCATCGTCACCATGAAGGTTATCATCACCTCCATCTAGATTTCCTCCTCTCTCTCTCTCCTGACCTTCTCCTTTCTCTTGGAAGGCGACCAGGACGAGAGCTTGGTCAGTCAACTGCTAGTGGATGGGTTGGATGGAGGTCAGAAGCTGACGATTAACCTCATTCCAGTTTGTGCCCTACTCTATATTATGTTCTACGCTGGGGAGATGCGGTCCCTTTCCTCTGCCTGTGGGAGCCATCTCTGTATCTGACTGTGAAGAAGCGGGCTCCAGATCAGGGTCAAGATCTGCAATGGGAAAGATACCCCAATCAGTCTGCATGCAGGCACCGGATGGATTGAATAATTCAGAATTAGGGTCAATTTTGAATCTTATTAGGGATGGAGGGGTGTATGGAGTAAAATCAAACTCCATCCAAAAGGGACAAAACTCGGGAAGAGAGTTTTCTCGGTATGAGGGAGGAAGAAGAAACGAGTCTTGAGGGTGGTTCACGAAGTCTGAACCATGTACCTGGGAATCACCCCGAATTATTGGAGATGTCGAACTCAAGGACTCAATGTGGGTGTCAACGGAGTCCGACCAAACCATCCTGGAGTCAACATATTGAAGGTAAAAGGAAGTAGATGATGGATGAAAGATACAACGATGAACAAGGAATAAAATGAGTGTTATACAATAGAAGGATCACAAGGAGCAAGGGTCAAGAGGAAGTATGAAATGTTGTGACAAAATTACGCAAGTATGCGGGATTTGATCCTTGGACATAATTGTAAATTGAACAAACTCCAAACAAAATTGGGTTTACCAATACAACACATGTGAAGTCGTAAAGGTTCATCTATTTTTTTCTTTTCAATTTTAGAGTTGTGATTCAGACAAAAATTGTAACACGTCCTTAAGAGACTAGCCCAAGAGGAGAGTGCATACTTCCAGGAAACAATCCGCGTACTTGTTCCACCTCCTTTGTATCATGTGATATGCACTTTTTGAGATCCTCAATATCGGTCACGGGGGGCTACTCAGCCAAAGAAATAGAGAGAGAAAGTCGATAGGAAAAACCACCATTTCCCTCGCAAGAGAGATACTCGAACGCAAGACGATGAGACAAACTCCCCTGTGAGGGTGTGATCTATGCTAAATACTTTGGATCAAGATGGATAATCTATACAAGGCAAGAGCACCATCGTCGACAAGACCCTACTCGTCTACATACGATAGAAGCGCCAATACTTCACTGATCCTATGTGATATTTGAGGCAACCATAGATCGGGTTTTTGGTTTTTGGCTTTATTCCTTAAGGGTTATGCCTCACTCTATTTGGAGCCTACATGAATAAAATGAGGGCTTTGTGGACCCCAAACATTGATGTTCATTACGATTTTTAACTAGGTCGAATTTAGCAGTCCCCTTGTTTTAATTTTTGGTTTTCAATTTTTTGAGTTTTTTTCAATGCAAAGTGCCTAACGATTTTCTTCGATTTTTGTTTTTCCCTAAGTTCTCAAAATCAGAGGGAGAAAGCGATAAAGAGATGCAAGGTTATTCAAGAATGAAAATCTCACCCTTGAACCGAAATTATGAATGCTCAGTCAGAAGTACTTACAGTGTTTCCCAACTCTTTCCATGCAAGATGCGAGGCATAACTTTATAAACTTAATCTATATGCATGATACACAAATGAAGGAAATTACCCTAAACATGAATTTGTATTAGGCGTGAAGAACCAAATGCTAATTACTCAAAAATGGTACCCAAATATCCAGTCTTGGAGACACCTCGGTGCCCGCTACAACGGGTCCAGCAAGCGCTGTGTAGAACCTCTCACGGCACTCGGTTCCAAGTCTAAGTAATCACCAATTAAATTTTTGACTAAGTACAAATGTAGATAACTATAGGTACATGCTTCTATTGAGTGTTTGGACCAAATTTACCGAGCAAACAATCCTAAATGATGAGGGCTCATTCCACAAAACAAATGAAAATATGGCAGAATGCACAAATCGTAGAAAACAAGAAAATAAGGCGAAGAAAACAATGGAAAACTCGTTTAGCACCCAAGTGTACAAACATTTGGTAAAATATGCTTGATTGTTTAATGTCCACCGGCATTAATACAAATAATAATGGAAATAAAAATGGAATCTTTCTCTCACAAAAAAAAGCAAAGTGACTATGCTAATAATTCTCTCTCTTACTCTCTCCAAGTGATCAACATAAGAGAAGGACCACTCTCCTCATAGCCTTAGTGCTTCAATTACCTAAGTTGTCACCTTCGCCTCGAGGTCCCTCGCAGGATAAATAGAAGAGAAATGATTAGGACAGACAAACAATTATCTCAAGAAAAAGGACAAATAAAAGCAGAAAAATAATGAAGGAAAATGTACACAAAATTCTATCTTACGTATTGCTCCCTAGTATCGATGCCATTTCATGAAACACTTTTGGAGAGGGTCTAAGTAATTCTCACAAAACGAGAATAATATCGTTGTGGTAACCACTTACAAAAGGTGAACCGAACAACAATTAACCCACAATATAAATCAAGCAGTGTATAAAAAGTGTGGAGTTAAAATTTATTATAACTTTATAAGGATGCATATAGACGAAGCATGTAGAGGTCGAACATAAGGAGCAAGGGGAATGGACTACAAAAATTGGCAAAAGAGACAATTAATATTTTGTGTTTTTATATGAATTTTTTATTTTTGTGCGTTTTTAATATTTAATTTTTGGAATTTTTAGTTCATATTTTTTATTTTGTTTTACTTTTCTACTTTATATATAGATATATTTATTTTATGATTTTTTATTGTATTTCTTTTTCATAGATGCGATATATAAGTTATATAGATAATATAGGTGCTAAAATAGATAAATGAGATATAAATAAATACAAAATATAGAAAAATTGGGAAAATGCCCCAAGTGTGGTCCTTTTTTATTTTTTAGGGATGTTAAAAATATTTTTGGTATTTTTATTAATAGTAATAGTAATATAAGAAAATATAACTACATATATAATATATGCTAGTATATATAACTATAAATACTCAAAATAGAGAAAATAAAATATTTTTGTATTTTTATATTTCGATATTTTTTGTGATTATTTGTGATTTTTTTGTATTTTTATTATGTGAAAAATAGGAAAATAAGGAAAATAATATATAGCAGATTATTTTGGAATTTAAAAATAGCTCAAAAATTTCTAAAACTAATTTTAACATGATGTATATAATAAACAAGATACGTATGTAGAAAATGTAATTTTTGGATTTTTTAGTATTTTTTTATAATTTTAGGGTTAGGGAGGTTTTGCTTTTTTCATTTTATTTCATATTTTTTGTGATTTTTGGTCTACAGGTTCAAAATTCAATAATAAATAAGACCTAATTTTCTTAGAATTTTTAAAACATTTTCTAATTTTTATTTATTTTTAATGCAAACAGAAAATAAATGTAGTGTTTTCGAATTTTTAAATTTACGAAAATATTTTAAAAGATCTTACGAAAAATATATGTGATTTAATATCAAGTCGGTGATGAACTGCAAAATCGGCCCTTTAATAGTGCTGAATTAGCACTTGAAGTTGTCATCGCAGTCAGACCGAGATGGGCTCATCAAAGACCATCTTACTGATATATCGATGAGAATAGGATGGTCGTGTATTTATTTTACTTGGCAAGATACCAAGGTCGAACATAGGGAGACGAGCCTCTCTCGCATTATATAGATTTTTATCTATTTAACTAAGTGTTGAGTAGAGATAGAATATAGGTCAAATAGATGCATTAAGACACAACAATGCATTAAAATAAAACATGCATTTTTTTATCGTGCAAATAAATGCAATGAGATGCAATGAAATATGCCCGAAATGATAATTACTTGAGCCATAAAAAATACGAGTCAAACAAAATCAAATAATGAAGCACTTTTCATTTATATAGCAATTAGGCATGAGTAACATAGAAATCTAGACACTTAGTTAATCAAATAGTGCATTATAGATCATAGTGTCAAAACTAAAATCTAAGCATGCCATACAAAAGATGATAAGAAGAGCTTCAAAATGAAACTGAAATCACCTGAAACGGAGTTACGGTGCTCAAGATATATAAGAAAGAAGATAAGGGCATAAATAAAATAAAACATGAAAAGATAACTTCAAACAGGTCCCTAGGAGGGACTAAAATGCAATAAAAATAAGATGTGGGGCCTTCCCTGTAAAATACCCACACGCACAGGGGTATTTTTGCAATTTTGAAAACCCGCGAGGGTTTCAATGCAAATTACACCATGCACACGAGGTCTGCACATGACGAGGACCTGTCTGCAAATTGAAGAACTTCGGTGGGTTTCCCTGCAATTTGCCCAGAAACGCACGTGCTAGACACGTGCTTTCCAGGCTCGGTAACTACTGTGGCTCGGAGTAGGCTCGGCGTAGGCTCGGGTAGGCTCGGACGGCTCGAAGCTCCAGGAAGGCTCGGCGAAGGCTCGGGAGCTCCGAGCCTGATGGTCTGGCGCCAAGGCTCGGTTCTTCTCTGCAGTTGACACATGGTTGCTCTATCACCGTTGGATCTTGAAGATCCAACGGTATCTGGAGTCGTTGGCGTGGCCTCATCGGGACCGTCAGATGGTCACCAGGGTACGACCATCCGACGGTGACTGTTCTCTCTCCTCCATCTTCAGCGGGTGGCGGATTCAGAGCCTTGGCGAAGGAGCTCCTCCTCCGCCACTTCCATCCGGCATTGTTGAACCTCCCCAGAGCTCCAAGAAAGGTTGTCGAGGAAGATAGGAGCTTGGGGAAGTCGCTGGTCATCCTGAATAGCTCCATCGGAGCTCGCATGACGAAGGCGGGGCTGACGAGATTTGCTCCGACGGCACTCCAGCCATTGAGGCCAATGCACCTGCCGGTTAAGTCTAGACATTCTATGCATGTAGGGGAGTGAGTGTGCGTGCGTGTGAGTGGAATGGAAGCTTGTGTGGGGCGGAGAACGCGGGAGCTCGGAGCTCCTCCGCCGTGGGTGGCGGAGGAGATGGGTCGACGATGGAGAGGTATGGAAGAGGGAGAGGGTGATCGGAAAGCATCGCATGAAAGGGGGGTGTGAGTCGGAGCTCGGGAAGTGAGCGATGAGGGTCGAGAAGGAGGAGAACGACCTAGATAATTAGGAGAAATTAAAGAACAATACATGAGAAGAAGAAGGGGCTTACCTGGTCAGATATGACGGACGGAGGCTTGGGATGGGGCTCGATTCAAGCCCCGGGTCTTCGCTGAACACCTGCAGCCGGTTGGTGCAGCTCGAGCGGGCACTAGGCACCGCAGCACCACCGCGATCGGTGGAGGGTTGTCACTAGAAGGGTCGGTCGTCATCGCTCGATCCTTCCGCCTCCCCCTGTCACAGGGAGGTGGAGGAGGGCTGGGCCTCCCTCCGTATAAAGGTGGACGAGGGTTTTCGGAGGGGGAGGCGAGGTATTTGAAGCATGAAGGTGGTGGTTTGACTGGTGAGGATGTGGGTTTCGAGGGATGTGAGGAGCGACTGGAGAGGTCCTCATGGGTTAATGGCCATCTCGCGAGGATGGTGGATGAGTGGAGAAGGACGTGGGCTCTTTAGGTAGTGGATGTGACGGCCGGTGTTGCGGAGAAAAAAGGAAGGGCGAAGAGCATGTGCGAGATTGGGAACATGTGAGAGAGGAGGGCATGAGGTTGATGACGACCGATGGCCGTTGGATCTGGAGATCCAACGGCTGAAGATTGGGCATGAAGCGACGGTCTAGATTAGATCAGAGGGCCCAAGATGATGCCACGTGTTGCTCTGGAGGCTAAGAACGGGCGGACGGCTTGGATGTGATCTGAACTTTGATCAGATGGTTGAGGCGCGCGATAGGAAGAAGCGACTGTGATGGAAAGGCAGGGGTGCGATCGAATGGATCTCAAAGCGAGACGTGGCGCGATATGGTTAAAGCGCTGGCGTGCGGCTGTGATGTGATGGAGGTTTTGATCAGAGGGTTGGGAATAAGAGCGGACGTGGAGGTAGCGCAACCGTTGGATCAGGATGAAGATCCAACGGCCGTGGGCGACGGCGGATGAGACAAGAGGAGCGGGCCACGTGGCTCACCCAGAATGGGCCACGTGGCCCAATCAGATTATTCTAATCTTCAAGTTGACTTTTGAAAGGACAAATGGACGAATTTGAGAAAACTCAAAACATAAAAGTTGTAGATCTCGATGAGATCTACAAGTTTTATGTTGACCAAAAATGGAAACGAGGTCATCTGAAGAAAC
The DNA here is from genome assembly GCA_037367405.1 of Ottelia alismoides. NCBI lineage: Eukaryota > Viridiplantae > Streptophyta > Magnoliopsida > Alismatales > Hydrocharitaceae > Ottelia > Ottelia alismoides. The sequence continues at coordinate 496,881 of JAZKJV010001869.1, read as the reverse complement.
ATAATATTTTTATGGGTATTTTTAAGGTTAAAAATACCATGGATTTTAGTTTTGAGATTTTTAATTTAGTAAGGACTCTGATAATTACAGGACATTATATGGGTTTTATTGACATAAATTTAAGCAAGGGGGTTTATAATGGGAAATTAAGATGATGAAATTGGGTTTCATCACCCCCCTATACTTAAACTATGCTCGTCCTCGAGCATCAAAGAAAATGAATAAGCTAGATTAACCCCCTTGTGCATGTGAGTACAGGATCATATCCGATCAAGTCTACTCAACTTTAGAGGTCCAAAAATCCTAGAGTTCAACCCAGCCTTAACCAAGAGGCACCCAATTCCTCTAATTCTCCAGACTCTCTCGATATACATATAATCTAAAGGATATAAAATTTAGTGATGACTGCAATTCTGAGAGTAGAGTCAAATTGTCACCTAAGATCTTGGTCCGAGAAAATCTCCTAAGGACCCAATCCTCAACACTAGGGAATAAATCAAATCATGCATCCATTCCACCGTCTCTTTAGTTGTCAGACTTAGAAAATATCGATGGAAGGCCAGTAATGGAGGGCATGGGATTGTGTCATTTCTTCTCTCCCTCTCATTGGAACAAAGATTCTCTCTAGTGCCTTTACGCAACACATTTTTTGGTGTTGATCAGTGCGTCCGTCAAGAGAAGTTGGAGCCGTCTGCACTTGTTTACTTGGGAGTACACCGGGGTGTGTCTCTTTTGAGTACATATCGTACCTTCGACACCCATACTTGTAGCATTTACGATGCAGAGCCCTTTTTTTGTTGCAAGCCCGACTCCTGGTCCTAATAGCAGTGGTCCAAGTGGACACTTTGAAAAGTTTGGGAGCGCTCGCCTTTGGTGGAAGCTCTAGTATATTTGACTTTGTGGAATGAGAGCTTTTTCTTTGAAATTTATTGACTTGTATAATTTTTGGCTAGCTCCACTGCTTTTACCAAGAGTTGGCACACACTGATCAACATTTTTTTATTAATTCACACCCTGGCACTTAGGTCAATATCAAGAGATTAGTATAAGAACCAAGTTCTCATACTGGCTAATATTGCTGACACTCAGGTTTCATGAAGCCTCCAAAGATTTTATCCCATCTTCGAGCATCATAAGATCAAATCCAAATTCGAATTCCTCATCCCAATCCCTCAGGTGAAAAGTCAACTCTTCTCATCAAAACCGCAGTCGTGCATGTGAAGTGCTGATCATATTCTTATTGTATGAGACTAAGCATGAAATATAGCATGCAAATCTAGAAACATCGGGGAATGTGGATGGTTAAGTCTAAGACCCTGATAGCTAAGGCTGGTTAACCTAAAATCTCAAAGACCTCATAAAAATAAGTTTCCTTGAACATTTCAGATCCTGGGTGGAAGTGTAAGTGTAGAGGATTAATCTGACTCCTTCATTCGAAAACACATTTTTTTTGGACTTCAAGAGATATTAGGACTGCCTAAACTCAATTAAGCATCTGCAATTCAGCCAGTATGGATGTAATTACAAGCCGAAGCCCGTTGCTTGAGGAAGGGGCCTTACGCAATGTCCTCTAAACCATCCAATCTGCTAAGGGCGAACCCTCACTGAACGTGGCTAGTTAATTGGGCTTAGTAGTCACTAATGGCTCCTAAAGGGTTTTGTATTTTTCTCATTTTTATGGATTTTAGTTTAAAGGTTAAAACACAAGTTAGACTCAACTTTCCTTGAAAAGAGATAGAAAATTTTCAAAACCATGTCACACAAATAAAAAGTTTTCAAAACATTTCCAAAAGATTTTTTCAAAACAAGGAAAAATCATTTTCGAAAATATTTTTATCAAAATAGCATAACATAGCATAAAAAGGCCGTGAAAAAACATTTGAGTCCTCTTAGTCCAAAGAATTTTACTTTAACCAAAAAGTTTTAAATTTTTCAAATTTTTCAGATTTATATAAAGTAAGTATACGGTATATACGGTATACCCCCATATACTTAAACTTTGCTATGTCCTCATAGCACTAGATGATACAAGTCCATAGGTCCATTTAAATATAAAGGAATATATAGGAGCTAAGAGGGGCTCCCCCTATACTTAGGTTAGAAATAACCTAAGTATAAAGGCAAGGAAAAGAGAGTAGAGAAAATCATGGGGACTCGGGTCCCCCCTATACTTAGGTTGAGATTAGCCTAAGTATAAAGATGAGAATTGATGTTGGGAGGGACCCAAGGTGAACGAAGAAGATGGGTGGATATACAAGTGAGCGGATGAGTCTACGGAGATGGATGGAGTGACTAAGGTTCTGGGGAGTGTAATGAAGCAATCATGGCTCAATCAAGCAAGCAAGACCCTAAATTTCACCAACTCACACATGAAACCAACCGAGGTTGGTTTATTATCTTGTTGGTTTTATTGGTGATAAAACATTAGATTTTTATGCGGAGAAAAAATGTTAAGTGAAAATCAATGCGTAAGCGAGGGTGTTGCTCTCCCAAAACCAAATTTTACTCCATTTTTGGTTTGACTTGCAATTAACAGTCCAAGTTATTATTTAAGGTTGTCACTGAATTAAGGTTAGCACATAAATCAAGAAATCATCATCTATCGTTCATTCCCATTTTCCATTAACCTAGGTGATCAAGCTAGGAGGGGAAACCGAGAAAAGCTGCGTATTCGATAAAAACCATGATCTAGGCTAAGCGAGAAATCATGCAGTGACTTGGCAAAAATCCATGAAAAACTTGGGCTATTTTGAAAACCAAAGTGATATGTATGCAAGTCGATATAAGCTGCACCTATCATGCTTCTATTAGCGAGAAAAATGTCTATTGATTTTGACTAAGTGAAGCGAGTTTAAGTGCGTCTTTGATTAATAGTGTGTCCTACCTACGAGCAAGCACATGAAAAATGCGAATTTTAAACTAAGCTCAAAGAGACGCGTGCCTGATCCTAGGTCGACACTCAAGTGGGGACGATCCCCACACAACCACGATCGTTCGATTACATTTACGAGTCTTCGATCGAAGACCGCTATAAAAGACGAATTATTAAATGCATTAATGATATGTGAAAATGTCATTTTTTTCCTCGACATTCTCCAAGTGTGCTTCTGTGGCTCCTCGCAGCAGGTAGCATCCTGCTCCTCGCCTCCTTGAACACCAAGGGCCCTGCCACAGAATCAATGATTAGAGATCAACCGAAAAGAAAATTTTATAATGTAAAATAGATGAAAAATTTGACCTATAATATGAAACACTTAATAAAATAAATAAAAATCCAAAAAATACAAGAAATGAGTCGTGTCCCCGTCAACAGCGCCATTTGATGAACCGCAAAATCGGCCCTTTAATAGTGCTGAATTAGCACTTGAAGTTGTCATCGGAGTCGGGCCGAGATAGGCTCATCAAAGACCATCTGACTAATATATCGACAAGAATAAGATGGTCGTGTATTTATTTTACTTGGCAAGATACCAAGGTCGAACTCAGGAACACGAGCCTCTCTCGCATTATACAAATTTTTATCTATTTAACTAAGTGTTGAGTAGAGAGAGAATATAGGTTAAATAAATGACTTAAGACACAACAATGCATTAAAATAAAACATGCTTTTTTTATCGTGCAAATAAATGCAATGAGATGCAATGAAAATATGCCCGAAATGATAATTACTTGAGCCATAAAAAATACGAGTCAATTAGAATCAAATAATTAAGCACTTTTCATTTATATAGCAATTAGGCAAGAGAAACATAGAAATCTGGACACTTAGTTAATCAAATAGTGCATTACAGATCATATTGTCAAAACTAAAATCTAAGCATGCCATAAGAAAGATGACGAGAAGAGCTTCAAAATGAAACTGAAATCACCTGAAACGGAGTTACGGTGCTCAAGATATACAAGAAAGAAGACAAGGGCATAAATGAAATAAAACATGAAAAGATAACTACAAACAGGTCCCTGGGAGGGACTAAAATGCAATAAAAATAAGATGCAGGGCCTTCCCTATAAAATACCCACACGTACAGGGGTATTTTTGTAATTTTGAAAACCCGTGAGAGTTTCAATGCAAATTACACCCTGCGCACAAGGTTTGTACGTGACGAGGACCTGTCTGCAAAATGAAGAACTTCGCCGGGCTTCCCTACAATTTGCTCGGAAACGCACGTGCTAGGCACGTGCTTTCCATGCTCGGTAACTACTGTGGCTAGGAGTAGGCTCGACGTAGGCTGGGGTAGGCTCGGACGGCTCGAAGCTCCAAGAAGGCTCGGCGAAGGCTCGGGAGCTCCGAGCCTGATTGTCTGGCGCCAAGGCTCGGTTCTTCTCTGCAGTTGACACGTGGCTGCTCTATCACTGTTGGATCTTGAAGATCCAACGGTATCTGGAATCATTGGCGTGGCCTCATCGAAACCGTCAGATGGTCAACGGGGTACGACCATCCGATGGTGACTGTGCTCTCTCCTCCATTTTCAGCGAGTGGCGGATTCAGAGCTCCGGCGAAGGAGCTCCTCCTCTGCCACTTCCATCCGGCGTCGTTGAACCTCCCCAAAGCTCCAAGAAAGGTCGTCAAGGAAGATAGGAGCTCGGGGAAGTCGCTGGTCATCCTGAATAGCTCCATTAGAGCTCGCGTGACTTAGGCAGGGCTGACGAGATTTGCTCCGATGGCACTCCGGCCATTGAGGCCAATGCACCTGCAGGTTAAGTCTAGCCATTCCATGCATGCAGGGGAGTGAGTGTGCGTGCATGTGAGTGGAATGGAAGCTCATGTGGGGCGGAGAACGCGGGAGCTCAAAGCTCCTCCGCCGTGGGTGGCGGAGGAGATGGGTCGATGGTGGAGAGGTATGGAAGAGGGAGAGGGTGATCGGAAAGCATCGCGTGAAAGGGGAGTGTGAGTCGGAGCCCGGGAAGTGAGCGATGAGGGTCGAGAAGGAGGAGAACGACCTAGATAATTAGGAGAAATTAAAGAACAATACAAGAGAAGAAGAAGGGCTTACCTGGTCAAATATGGCAGACAGAGGTTTGGGCTAAATTCGAGCCCCGATTCTTCGCTGAACACCTGCAGCCGGTTGGTGCAGCTCGAGCGGGCACTAGGCACCGCATCACCGCCGCGATCAGTGGACGGCCGTCACCAGAAGGGCCGGTCGTCATCGCTCGATCCTTCCGCCTCCACCTATCACAGGGAGGCGGAGGAGGGCTGGGCCTCCCTCCGTATAAAGGTGGACGAGGGTTTTCGGAGGGTGAGGTAAGGTATTTGAAGCTTTAAGGTGGTGGTTTGACTGGTGAGGATGTGGGTTTCAAGGGATGTATGGAGCGACTGGAGAGGTCCTCGTGGGTTAATGGCCATCTCGCGACGATGGTGGATGAGTGGAGAAGGACGTGGGCTCTTTAGGTAGTGGAGGTGACGGCCGGTGTTGCGGAGAAAAAAGGAAGGGCGAAGAGCGTCCGCGAGATGGGGAACGTGTGAGAGAGGATGGCCTGAGGTTGACGACGACCGATGGCCGTTGGATGTGGAGATCCAACGGTTGAAGATTGGGCGTAAAGCGACGGTCTAGATTAGATCGGGAGCGGCACGATCGGAGGGCCCAAGATGATGTCACGTGTCGCTCTAGATGCTAAGCACAGGCGGACGGCTTGGATGTGATCCGAACTTTGATCAGATGGTTGAGGCGCGTGATAGGAAGAAGCTGTTGTGATGGAAAGGTAGGGGTGCGATCGAATGGATCTCAAAGTGACAAGTGGCACGATACGGTTAAAGCGCTGGCGTGCGGCTGTGATGTGATGGAGGTTTTGATCAGAAGGCTGGGAATAAGAGCGGACGTGGAGGAAGCGCAACCGTTGGATCGGTATGAAGATCCAACGGCCGTGGGCGATGGCAAGTGTGACAAGAGCGGGCCACGTAGCTCACCCAGATTGGGCCACGTGGCCCAATCAGATTGTTCTAATCTTCAAGTTGACTTTTGAAAGGACAAATGGCCGAATTTGAGAAAACTCAAAACATGAAAGCTGTAGATCTTGATGAGATCTACAAGTTTCATGTTGACCAAAAATGGAAACGAGGTAAACTGAAGACACAAAATATTTTTAAGAGTATTTTTAAGGCTAAAAATACCACGGATTTTAGTTTTGAGATTTTTTTGTGATTTTTAATTTATTAAGGACCCTGATAATTACATGACATTATCTGGGTTTTATTGACATAAATTTAAGCAAGGGGGTTAATAATGGGAAATTAAGATGATGAAATTGGGTTTCATCAGTCGAGCGCTTAAAATAAATTTCTGATAAATTTTTAATGCAAAATGATACTTTTATTACATCAAATAAAGAAAATAAAATGCAAGCATTGGTAAGGACTAAAATGTAATTATAATTAAGTAAAAATGTAATCTAGAACATAAAAGGGAACTATATGGGGCTCTGTGCAAATTTTCCTCGAATTTTTAAATAATATAATGTTAGTAGAGGTATAAATGTAAATTTCAAAAAGCGATAGGGCATACTTACAATCTCCCAAAAGTTTTGAACTGGAATACAAATTTAATGGACCAAATAATAATAAAAAACCTCAGGGGGTCCTTACAAAAAGCCCACCATCTCACGTATATGAGCACATGAGGTGACATGGCAAGGGACCAAAGTTCAAATAAAAGGAGTACAAGGGCTCTACTACAAAATATCCAAAAGCTTTTTCAAACTTTTGGGACTAAAAAGAAAATACAAAAGCTACAGGAGGGATGTAGCCAAATTACCTCCAATAGGAGCGAGCGGACAACTGATCTGATTTCACATGGCACGCATCGCGCTCCCAACGACCGATGATGGTTCAACTGCGGATGGCTAACATTAGATTTCAGCGGCTGGATCTATGGTCGGGGGCGCTTTCCTCCGACGACAACTGCTTGATCTGGAGCCCCTCGATGATCTGACAGTGGAAAGCCTCAGAGGAAGAACACCGGCAAAGGAGAACTTTGATCTGACCTCCAAAGTAGCTCAGGTTATATCCGGCTATGCGACGATGCTCAAAATGCTCCTGACGGTCACCCATGACTGCTGGAAGCTTCAGATGTGTTCGAGGACCAGTGGAGGAGTTCCCAGAGGTCGGAGAAGCAACAAAACTGCAGGAATCTTGATTTTGGCAAAAATCGCCTCAGTTGAGGCTATTAGACCTCCAAACCTACATGGTTATCTCCAACATACAAAAAGCAAGGTTCTGGGGTTTTGATTAGGGGTAAAATTATGAAGAATGGGCTCGGATGAAGGGTCTCTAGCGAGCGACATAGGGTAGACCCTGATTTCCTGATCCAGATAGGATCAGGATAAATGAAGTGCATTGGGGCGAAGAAGAATCGATGGGGAACAAAATGGAGGTGATATGATGGTCGGAGAATGGTTGGAGTACGCGGGAACAGTGGCTGGAGCTTAGCTCTTGCAAACTACGATTCTTGGATTCACAAAATAACATGCATGATTAACTAAAAATAAAGTTAAACTACTCTAACCTAAGTCCTAGGAATAGAAAGAAGGGAAAAGCTAGGGCTCTACCTTAAGAAATGGAGGAGCCGAAGGAGCTCCATCGCGGATGGTCGGCGATGCCCAGATCACCACTCCAGCTCCTCTTCCTCCTCGCCAAAAAATCATTGAAGATCGTCGTTGTCACCAGCAACATAGAACATTCAAAAATCTTGGGATACGAGGGCCTAAATGGATCAAACTTGAATCAAAATCAGAGGGAGGTATATGTAGAGGGACATCTTGACTTGGGAAGAATGCATGACTCAGCGACCCCGTCGATCAAGGAGTAAGTCCAGCGTGAAAGTTCAAGGATAGAGGATCAAAAGTCAAGAAGGAATCGAAGTGGATTAGTGAAAGGTTTGGAGTTGAAAAATTGAGAGAAGTGGGTGGTCAGCGAAGCTAGCATACCTATGGTGTTAGAGGGTCTAGTTGGCATGCGGGTCAACCAAGGCTGGCCCCTCATTGATCTGCGTGGCCGCTAAGAGACAAAACTAAAAATAAAAGAAGAAATAAATAGAAAAGATGTAGAAACCAATTTTATTATTATTTTTCATAAAACATAGTGATTATTTATTCTTTTATGTAGTATTTTAATCTGATGTTTATTTAATTTTTTGAGGTTATTTGTTGCATATTACTTTTTACAAGTATAAATATATGTATATTTACCTATATATTAGGTATTTTATTTTTATTTCCTATTTAAAATTTTATTAATTTATATACATAATTAACATATTTATAAATTATTTAAATACATATAAATATATTTTTATTGTATTTTTCTGAAGTAATTTATACGCTTAAAAAATAGGTGTATTCATTATATGGGTATATGTATGTATATTTAATCTATGTATTTTGTTTACTTATTTATTTTATTACAAAATGGTTTTATTTTAATTTAATTATGTATATTCTCTTCAAATATTATTTACGAATTTATAAAAATATAAAAATATAAGAATACATAAAATGATTATTTTATTTACATAAATTGCATAATGAGGGCCCAAAACCAAACTTGTGTATCTTAACTCCAAGTTGAATGAAGCCTTCTTTATTAGATAGCGTATTAAGCTTTATATAGAATTAAAGTTGAGTTTGGTCAATTTTATACAGTATGGAGAAGATACAGGTATGCGAAGTTTGTATTTTGGATTTTTATTTTAAGTGTCTAGGGCACATTGTGCACTATTTTTGCATGAAATTAAATTTGTATTTTTTATGTATTTATATCTATAAGTTTTATTACAAAGTTTATTGATTTAATGTATAATTATAAAGAATAAAGTATGTCCCAAAATGAATTATTGGAGAATTAATAGGATTTTTATTGTCTTATTGGCCCTTATCTTCGCCCACTTTATTCATTGTCGACCCAGTCATCATGATGCATATTTCTCGGGTTTAGGGCCATTCTATACATATGGTATTTCATTTCTTTTCCTTTTCATTCTTTTTTTTTTATTTTGACTTTAAATATGTTATTTTATACAATATTTACACTATGAATAATATGTGTTATTTTGTACAAAATAATGCTATATACATGCATTTAGTTAGGGTTTGAAGGTCAAAATGAAAGAATAAAGGTGATGAAATGGAGATTCATGACCTTCCCAAGAAAGTTGTTGCTCCATCATCTAGTTGGTTACCTAGCAAGAAGAAGTTGATTATTGATTCCTCAAGGTGTTCCCCCAAACCCCTCAAGACGTGTTACTCTTCTCTTCCTCTTATTACTGCAGGTTCTAGGAAACATGAAAAGAAAGTTGCCTTCGACAGACAAGAGAAGGGATTTTCGGAGGATTTCTCATCAGGTCCGGATGAGGTGATCTATATGAGTGAGCTCAACTTCATTGTTTTTTAACCCTATTTGAGCAAGCATCCGCGTGTCGGCCCTCATTGGATGTTTCCTTCACCTCACTACTATTATTTTGAGGATAATTCCGACAGTGACACACATGTATAGTCCTTACCTCCTCATTCCCACAAGAATGTTTGTCATAAACCTTCTTGATCCTTGCATATTCTCACTCCATCTTGTATAGAATTTCTTCTTTCTGTTCCCTCACTCTCTCATGATTCGCATCACTCACCTCTACTATGTACCATTTTAATTTTGTGGTTATACTTAGGATGACTATATTCTAAGTATAGGGAGTGAATGACCCAAGTTGCTCTTTCTTTACTTTTACATTTTCCTTTTAAATTCCTACCCGCCCTCATCGGTCCTCACACTTTCTACTTTTCTATACTAAGGCTAACTATAGATTAAGTATAGGGGGGACCGATGCCCACCCTGTATATTCATTCAATCATTCCCCTCTTGACCTCAACCGCCCTGTTTTGCTCTTCTTCTACACTTAGGCTGACCAGATCCTAAGTATGGGGGCATGTCAACTTCTATACTTGTATTCTTTTCACTCTCTTATGCTTCGCATTTTGTGCTCTGAGCACATAGCATACACTAAGTATAGGGGGTTTGTATATATTACATATATACTTTACCCATAGCTCGTACTTCACATATTTTATGTGTATAATATTTAATATATAGGGGATGGGTAACCACTGTAAAATGTCAAAAAATAAAAATTTAAAATATGTGCAATATGTAAAATACATGTAAAATATGTATAATCGTCTACGAGTTTGTGTAAATAATACTCTTTTTGTAAAAATATGATGTAAATTGTTGGAAAATTAGGTGTTTAACAAAAAAAATCAAAAAAGAGTGGCTTCTCATTCATTCCTTCATCCATTTAAATAAAAAATAATCAAAAGAAATTGTGCATTTTATTCATATGTGTTTCATTAGCATATCATGCATATGTAAAAGTGGAAAGTCATCGTTTTATGAACTGAGTCGTGAGTAAAAATCGAGAATGGAAATTGACATGACTTTAATCCTCTTAAATTTTCAGAGGAACTTCACTGAGAAATAGGATTTTAGAAACTTTAGGTCATGGACTTAATTCTCTGAGTTCCTACAAGATAATGTCTAGACTTTAACTCTTAGTGGCTAACATGATTGCTTCATTCTAAGTAGATTCTTGGATAGTGAACTAATATGTACTCTGCATCGCACACTTAGCTCAACTCATGCAAGGTGTTGGCAGACTGTGCCATTTTTCTTTGCTAGCATGGACATATGAAAACTAGAGTAACTTGTTAAAATAAAGCTTTGGATGAGGAATGGAGTGCTAACATAATTTTTTTCTAAGACCCCAAAACATAGACGGAACAAAAGATTCTATATCAATCATGGAATAAAAGATCAATGCAGCACAACTACAATTCAAACCAAAAAGAATCTAATTCGTAACGTACATCATTGACCACAATGGTCCAAGCTTCAGATTGGCTGCAGATCATAGTGGAGACTTGGCTACACTGGCCAATCTTCACAGGAGATGTGACTACACTGGTCCCACTCCACTTATTTTCCCCTTCTTCTAGACTTCTCCCGATATTTATTGTGAACTAGCACACACCAGAACTTAGAAGGAAATACTTAACTCTCCGAGGATGAGTTACTAGAGGAGGAGATTGCACAGTTGTTCATCATCTTGGATGGGAAGAGCTAAAACACTCACACACAAGAGACAATTATTCATTGTTCATGTGGGATTCTTCGGGAGGGGGTTCATCTAAGATGACTTCTATGTCGAATCTAAATGATGACTTGTTCAACTTAGAGATTGTTACTCTTAAAACCCTAATTCTCATTAGAAGCTCTGCCATACTATTGAACTAAAGGTAGAGTCAGGCTCTATTTTCACCTTTTGTTCATGACCTTGGTATGGAACACAATCTCATTTCACTTTTGCGTTCATTTTACTTGCTCGAGGATGAGTAATGTTTAGGTATGGGGAGTTGATGAATCCATGATTCATCACTTTAAAAGCTGAAAATAAAGCATGATTCCTAAGTAATTAATTGCATTTAGACATTTATATTGCATTATTATAATTCATGCATGTATAAATAATATCCATATTTTAGCATTCATAATTGCATTAATAAGAGTCCAGAATTGTTGTAAATAATCACATGTATATTAACTAACTTCTTATATTTCTCTTTATTTTAGACTAATCCTAAATGCAATAAAATCAACTCCATTTTTTACATATTACTAACATTAATAAAGAAAAAATATGAGAAAAATGCTAACATGTATAGTTGACAAATAAAACTAAACCTAGTTTAAGATAAAAAGCTACAAATGTAAATATCTCTCACCTACACTCTTGTATGAATCCTACTCACTTTTGAATTAATACACATTCAATTATCTACAAAACAAGACTAAATGAAAAAGAATTGGAGTTCATATGTGAAACTTGGGTTTTCGGTCCTCATTGTACACCGTATAGATTGACTAATTTGACCTTATTATTTTATGCACAAAATTAAATCATTTTAATTTATTTCTTTTTCATTTATTTTCTTTGATTTATGTTTTAACAAAGTGTACAAAATACAAATATAAAATACATCTAAAATCAAAGAAAACGAATCATTATGAGTTTGTATATATAGTTTGTGCAGTAGTCCCTTTATTTTATTTCTTTATTTTCTAAGTAATTAAAAATACCAAAAAATAAGATTAATGTGTAAATATTTATTTTATATTTTAATTTATTTTATTTTAAGTTTTCCTTATTTTAAAACCATAAAAATTTACAAGCATAAAAAAATTAGGTATTCTATATACATAGAAGACCACCAAAAATACACTTTATATAGATGACTTCTTTTTGTTTTGATTTCACGGAAGTTATAGATCTCATCGAGAGAACAAAATTCATAAAGATAACTTTTTGATTTGACATTGTTTACTATTCTAGTTTGATTTTTCTTTTACTTTATTTTCTGATTTTTTGTGGAGGCGACATGTGGCAGCTCTTAGAGCTGCCACGTGCCCCCAACTTGCCCTTAATTAGTTGCTTCTAATCTCAGTCGTTGGATGAAGTACCCCTTCATCCAATGACTGAGATCAATCATCCTTATTTTATTTTTCTTTTTGTTTATTTCTTTCAATATCTCCTTCATCACATGGCTTCATCTTGACCATTCTGTCTCGGCTGATCGAACGACCGAGGCCTTTTCTTCTCCCTTCGCTTCCTCCATCAAGCTATGTCCTACGCCTTCTCCACTCGACTCGATCGAGTCGCACCACTCCTTCACTCCTCTTTGACCCAATCCCATCATCCCACTCTCCTCCACATACCCCACTACTTCTTCTTTGCCAAGCCCTAGCAGCACGCCATCAAAACCAAAGCTTTACATCCCTCTTCCAACATCTGTCGTTTGCGAGTGAGAAGGAACATCTTTAACTCATCGCTGGTGACCGTGAGTGGTGAGTACATGGAAGGCGATGACCCATCTGTCCAGTTCTCAGTGAGATCCAAGGGACCTATGTCCCTAATCGTAGCTCCACCGCGAGCTGCTCAAGCTCCGTGTGCCATCACATCGAGCGAGAATCGAAGAGCTCTGGCGAGTTTCTCAAGCCCAAGAACCTCCATCTACATAATTAAAGTAAACTCTCTTCTTTCTCCTATTCCCTCCTTCTTTCTTTTTTATATCTTCTTCTTTGTCTGCTATATTTTCCCCAAATCTTCTTCTTTATTCTTGGATTGAAAATGATCAACTCCCATATCTTCCAACTCCTTCGAGCTTTATGCAAGATCGATTCCACATGCAGTAAAGCCCTTCCTCCATCTTATCCATCTCACCGACGAACCTAGCTCGTGCCCCACCTCTTCCTTTGCTAATCCTGCAGGTTTGAGCCCATCGTCCTTCATCAGCAACAGAGCCATCACACCCCTCATCGTGCTATCTCTCAACCTGTAGACGTGTGTCACCTAGAGTTTGATCGAAACCCTTCCTTCATTGAACTTCACCGCAACCATGTCGTCAACAGCAACCTCTCTGCATCATGGAAGGAGACGCTCGATTGTGAGGAAGGAGGTGCTAGGCTGTGAACTTGAGTCCCTAGTCGTAGTTCACAATAGATCTGATGGTTGCGATGTAGACACCCCAAGCCTCAGTCTGAACATCGAGGATTGGAGCCACAGATGTTACTACAAGCATCCATGTGGAGGACAGACACCTGAACCTCAGCTCTGCATCCAAGCCTCCACCCGAAGCATTGGAACACGTGCAACATACGTGTAAAGTGGAAGATTTATAGCCTACGCCCACTGATGAATCCATGATTCATCTACTTTATATAGCTATCTTAGACAAATTCCCTTGTTAATTTAATAATAAAATACATAAAATAGATTAATTAACTTCATAACCATTATTTTTGCCTAGCTTGAGCTTATCATTTTATGTGTAAAGTATTACCACTTTATCTCAATTCTTCACTTATCACTTTCTTTGAGTTATTAACTAACGTGGCATTAAGAAATAAAATCCAAAAAAACCACAAAACATAGAGAAAACAAAGGAGTTTGAACACGGACATATACTTGTGCGTTTTTATTTTCTAACCTATTAGAATCCATAAAAAATAGATTAATTATGTATATATTGTGTATATATAAATCACTAATTATAATATAATCAAAAATACAAAAAACCTAAAAAACATAAAATAATGGGGATTAATGGGCAATTAATACCTATATAAAAACTGTATTTTGTATATATGATTTATTTTACTTTTGGTTCCTTCATGAAAGTTGTAGATCTCAAAAAGACCAACAACTTTTATGTTGACTACTTTTTGATTTGACCCTTTCTCCTATATCTTTCTTATTTTCTTTTATTTTATTAATTGGTCAACCTCTTGGTCAACCCTTGTGCCATGTATCACCTGCTGATTTGTCCACCTCAACCTCCATGCTAACCTCTCCCTCCTCTCTCCAAAACCTCTCCACCAATGATGCATCTCCGTTCGATTTCTCCCATTACCGCCTGTCAATCCTCACCATTGCCTGCCTCCATTTCCCCTTCCATGTAACCCCCTCATCATCACCACCTTCATAGACCATTCAAGTCCCCCGTTGATGCCATAAAAACCCTCTAATCACCCCCTATAAAACCACCACCACCTCCGACTTCAATGCCCATCCACCAATTACATAGCCTTCCCCGTCCAGCCCCGATTCTTCTCAAGTGACAGCTCAGAGAAGCTTTCATTGGGCGATGACTGATGAATCTGTGATTCATCACTTTAAAAGTTGAAAATAGAGCTTTGTTCTCGAGTAATTAGATGCATAGTTTCCCTTATCTTGCATAATTAGCATTCATGCATGCAAGCAAAATATCTACATTTTCGCATTCATATTTGCATTAAATAAGAAGCCAATTTCACTTGTAAATATTCACCATATTTCACCTATTCGTATATATTTTATACTAACTCCGAATCTAATAAAACCAACTCTATAGTGTATATATTACTAACAATAATTAAAAAAATATCAAAAAAATACTAACCAGTAAAATTATCCAATAAAACCCCAAACCCAGTTGGAGACCTTAGACCTTAGAATGCACATATCATTCTCATACAACCTCCGAATCAGGTCTACTCACTTTTAAAGTAATATACATTCAAAGACCTTCAAAACAAGACCAATTTCATTAAAATCGGACTTGTATGCAAAACGTGGGTTTTGGGCCCCTTTTGTATATTGTACATATATTGACCGAAATGCCCCTCCATTTTATCCTTTTATTTTCTTAATTATTAAAAATCCAAAAAATAGATTAAGTTGTAAATATTCTTTTTTTAATTTCTCTATTTTTATTTCAATTTTTCTCTCTTTTAAAAATGATAAAAAAATTACAAAAGATAAAATGTGGTATTTTATATTTATAAGGTACCACCCAAAAATACATTTTTTACATATGATTTCCTTTGATTTTCGGCCCTTCACGAAAGTTGTAGATCTCGTCGAGACGAGCAACTTTTGTGTTGACCACTCTTTGATTTAATCTCTTTTGTTATTTCTTTTTTATTTTCTTTACATTTAATTTTTGAATTTTCTAGGAGCGACATGTGGCAACTTCTGGAGCCGCCACATGTCATCCCATTTTCTTTATTTTCGGATTTATTTTATTATTTTCGGATTTATTATTATTATTATTATTTTATTACTACTATTTTAATTATTTTAAGTAGCCTACTATTTTATTTTATTATTTTGTTTATTTTATCTTCCTTTTACCTCTTCTCCCCTTACTTGTCTTCTACTCCAAGCCACATCTACCCCACTTCCTCCACCATCTTCTCCACTCTCTCCTTCTCTTTTCCAACTCCCTCCTCCTCTTTTTATTCACCACCACCTCCATAATTTTCCATCATCTGCCATTTCTTCAATGGATAGGGAAAGACCACCAGCCCCTGAGTGTTGTCGGTGACAGCGTCAATATTTTTCGGTCGAGTAACGACGACTTTCAAGGTGAGATCCACGAGGACTCCTCCTCAGGTCATTGTGCATCACTTCAGGACAAAACTGAGCTTCTTCGATTTTTCGTCGAATCGAATCGAGGCGACGACGACGGAAGCCGCACACCGCAGCTCCACTTTCGGCGAATCACATGTAAGCATTCTCTCTTTTTCCTTTTCATTTCATTTTTATCTAAAAATTTTTTTCATTATTGATTCACATAAAAATCACTCCACCACCATCATCACGCCACAATCACCATCACAAAACACCAACCCATAACCATTATTTTGTACATCATCATCATCACCACACCACCACCACTTCATTGCTTTTTTTTGCATTTTTATTTGTTGTTTACACAAAATACAACCAAAAAAACAAAAAAACAACAAAAAAAGAGTTGCAGGTCCTTGACGGTATTCCACCGACCACCAGCAACATCTCTGGTCGTGCCTCCGGCCGAGCCAGCAACTGCCAGTGGCTGCAGCGCCGCCGCACCGCCCACGACTGTCCTCCAGCGGCGCTGCCACCGCCCCAGCGCCCAGCCCTCTAGGACGCGCACAGCCACCTCCTACCACACCGTGCACGCCCGCACACCTCCTTCACATGCCTCCGACCTCCTCCTCATGCGAGCTACCGCCATCGTGCGTGTCCACCCTCACCTTGGCCTGTCGCCCACGTCTCCTTCCTGTATCGTGCCCTAGCAGAGAAAAGAAGGTCCATTTATTTTAATATTTATAATAATTGCATATTTTACCCTTCAAGTATTCAAAATTTCAGAAGTGTCCCTGTGCACAGAAGTTTGTTCATTATTTCCATTTCAGTTTTGCAAAGATACCCCTGACTTTGAGTGTTTATTTGGACATTAGTTTTGCATCATTTTATTTAATAAAAATAGCATGATGATGAGCATTTAAATCTTTATCTCCTAGCTATTTATTTACATTTTTGTGAGCTTTGGATATTTTATTAAATATCAAAGATTGAAAATCACTGATATTTTGCCCATTTAAGCTCTGAAATTTACACAAGCCTATTTATTTCTCCAAAAATTGTGACAAAAATTATAGATGATGCCTCTAAGTGTGCTTTATTTACTTTCCAAATTTCATTCAATGTGGAGATGTCTTGTGCATAAAATAAATTGTAGAGTGAATTCTATAATTGATTTTTAATTAAATTTGCATATAAGATTTTTACAAAATTTCAAGTCTCCCTCATTCCTTGTTGAAATATCTATTTGAGATAATTCAATCTCTGGAAAATTTAATTTCGTGGATTTATTAGAAATTAAAAACTCTCAGTCGCTCTATTTTCAGTAAAAAAATTCATAAATAATCATAAAATGTCAGAAAATTCCAAAAAATATTATTGTAGCTTCATTTCATCATGTTTATCTTCCAGTAAATTTTTCATAATTTTTGCATATAATTTGCATGAAAAATTGCATAAAAACCCTAAAAAAGTTTGCATTTTTTATTTGTGCAATTTTAACCCAAAAATTACAAAAATATCCATTTTCCATTAATCATTGAATTAGGTTTATAGAAAAATACAATTTGGTCATTTTGGTTAATTTCACATTCAAATTAATTTTGGCTAAGTTGATGATTTTCTTAATAACCTAGTTCATTCATATTTTGCATTTAGCATTTTTATTACATTAAAAAATACCAAAAAAATCCCACTTGGAAAACAGCGATCTAATCCATCTAACTTGATCCCGAATTGTTCCTTTTCCTCCTTGAGTCGACCCTAGGGCTTTCCCAGGCTAAATAAACATAAAACCGCACGTTAATTCATTCGACGATTAATCGATTTGTGTGGTTATTTTTTATCGACGCGGATCTATCTGACTGCAACAAAGACGTCAATCCGACAACACTAAAAGCGTAGAGTCCAGGCTCGTCAAATGGCGCCGTTGTCGAGGAGGAAAATGGCTTAGGATCACTTTAGAAAATTAGATTTAGGTTTTCCAATCACTCGGGTAGTCTGATCCCCAAACCACCTTGTAGTTATTCCATTTTTCAATTATTTATTTATTTTTTTCTCTAACATTTTTTACTTTTTGTGCGAGGGCCCGGTGGACTTGGAGCGGCTTTCTTGAAGTCGACGCATCTCGATGTGCATTGGAGGTTGACGATTCGTGAATCAAGTAGTCTGTTGAGATGCCAGAAAGATTTTCATTTTTTTTAATTAACTTGTAAAAAATTCGCATTTCCAGCGGATCTCGCGTGTGTAAACATAGTGGAATCGTGTCCTCTTGTGCTGTGTGGATTGAATCTTTAGAATAGGCTTGCACTTGCGGCTCTTAGAGCTTCCTAGGACTGTTTGTGCTCGTAAAATTTAGGACCACACTTCACACATAAAAGACGCACTTAGACCGCAGAACTTAGCCAAACATAATATGTTCTTCACTCACTAATAGAACTGCCTGTCTAGGAGCGGCTTTTCATCGCTTGCATTCCATTTAGTGTAAAATTTCAATTCAGTTTTGCATCCCGCATTGTAGAGAGCTGGAGGCACTGTAAGTATTCTTACTCAAGCATTCATCATCGTTTTTCGATTGCATCAGCTTTTTCTGATTCTCTCTCTCTCAATTTTCTAACCTAAGATAAAAGAATTGGGACTGGATGGTAGACGTGATTGCTTGTGTGGATTAATATCAGTGAAAACTAATCTTTAAAATTGATACTGCTAATTGAATTGGAACGAAAAAAGTAACTAAAATTAACCCTTGTTTGCAGGAGATTAACCCCGACCACATTTTCAGGATGAGTGAGGGTACTTAAGTGTGTGAACACCTTAAGGCAGAGCCCAAATCCCCGCCTTCCATATTACGTTCCAACTAATCCTAGCAAATATCACAAGTTGAATTTATTAAGGTTCACTGACTAGTACCAAGTAGCCTCCGCCTGTCTCAGGTAAATAGGGGCGAAATTACAGTACTTTGCGACAAGTTGCCAGTAACCCCCCGGGGTGAAGTTCCGGCCTTATCAGCCTCCGCCTGCTTGTAGGTAGATAGTGGCAGGTCTTTGAATCCATCAACTTGGGATAGGAGCGAAGAAAGGAAGGACCGGCGGTATCTTAGGCGACAGGTTAAATAGGGAAGACGCATCTGGCTTTGAGCCGACTTCCCTATAGCCCATGTAACCTTTGCTATCTTGTCTGATAAACTCACACTTAAAATCAACCAGATTAACCGGACTCGGTTTCGAGTCCTTTACCGTGTTAAGTGTAAACTCAGGGTTTGCTCTTGCGTTTGTCTTTATGTCTGTCCGTGTGTGTTATCCTGTGTAATTGCACGTTTTCGACCTCAATTGGCTTCCTTTCCTCTTCAAGATGTCGGGATATTGGTCCCCATACCCTGTGACCTCTGGGCAATCCTCCTCGACCATATATCATTCATCTTCATCTTCTTCCATGTATCCTCCGCCATCCACGGGAGACCCTTACCCGTGGTCGGTTTCATCTCTACCGGATTATGAAGTCAGAACTT
Organism: Ottelia alismoides; assembly: GCA_037367405.1. Lineage (NCBI taxonomy): Eukaryota > Viridiplantae > Streptophyta > Magnoliopsida > Alismatales > Hydrocharitaceae > Ottelia > Ottelia alismoides. The sequence continues at coordinate 477,450 of JAZKJV010001869.1, read as the reverse complement.
GGACTGACTTCTCCACTTCTTTGCATTTCTCACCTTCTCCATATTCAAACACTCCAGATCCAATTCCATCTTGGGTTGATTGTTCTTATTCTTGAGAGCTTGCAGGAATCAATGAATCAAATGAAGAGCAAGCCACTGTTGGCATAGATGATTGGCAAAATTATATGCCGCCGCATACTTCATTCTCACCTCAAGTAGGGACCAAACAAGAATTCACATATACGCATCCCGACTTGACCTTAGGGCATAACATGATCGATCGAACAACCCGAATGGAGAGGCCTGCACATCTTTAATTCCCATACTTGATTGTCTTTAGCGATCAAGCCTCCATAAACCAACCTTCATTCGAAGAGCTTATACATTCACAAGATTGGACTCATGACCTAGACTTATCAGTCCATGTTTCATTGACTCCATCATATGAGGCTCTGACCAATATTTGCCAATTAGATAGTCTGTACTTGACCCAGCATTACATGCCAGAGTTTAGGTTTGTTGAGTATGAGACCTCAGTATCCCAGCAGTATCCTCCAATTGAGCAGAACTCTCCCATGATTTGTCATGAGAATTTTTTGGAGGATGACATTTCTCGACTTATCGTGAAAAATGAAACATTAGGTAACAAGTTGAGAGACGTCATGGAAATATTGCACTCAATTTCTGTCAGCTTGGGAATGAAAGTGGAAAAGGGCGTAAGTAGATCTGATGTTGAAAACCAAGCAAGCATTAGGGAACCCACATCTTCTGTACAGCTAGAGTCCATTCTATCTCCCTCTTCTACTAACCCCTTGCCTTCCAATCTTGAGTTTGATCATTCATCTGTCCAAAACACCAAAAAAATTGAAAAACCAAAAAATCACAAAAAAATTGAAAATGAAAAAGACCTAAAAAAATTGGATCCTGCCCTAAGGGAAGCACTCGATGAAGAACTGATTTTTAATCTTCCCTTAATAAAGGGCATAGATCACTTTCCCGACCTCAAATGATTTGTGAGAAGTAAATTGATGCCCAAGAGGTCGGGCAATGAGAGAACAAGGACTGAAAGACACATAGTGTCTATGGCCACCTCCTTGGTGATGGGGAGAAAGACCAAGAGCCGCAGAGTGAAGCGGTTGCCCCGAGTTGAGTGTGAAATCAAAGACACCATCTTTACCCATGCAAGAATCGATGATGACTCACCGATAAATATCCATCCGACCTCTGTGTTTGACAAGCTCAAACTCAGGCCACTTAGGAAGTCGAGAGAGATCGTTCAGTTTGCTGATCGATCCATCAAACGGTCGAGAGGAAATATTTCAGTCATCGTTACTTTTCAAGGTGCTCTACTCTAGGTGGAATTCACGATCATTGACATTAAGCACCGAGGAGAGTTTTCCCAGTCTCCGATTATTCTCGGGAAGCCGTTCTTAGCCTTGGCTAAGGTGACTATAGATTGTGAGACTCGGGAGATCGATTTTTCAGCATTGGGAGCGCTTCGACCTCACCCACTCTTTGATACACTTTACTCCAAGGTGACCCACACATCTGCTGATAGTCGTGACCATAGAGAGGTAGATAAGTCCCACCTCTCTACTTCACCTGAGAGACCGACTATCCAGACGACCATTGGTTCAGAGACTCCCCACACCTCCACTTCATCAACTGCTTGCACCACCACTGTGACAGCTTCTAAGGAGGACTCACGACCAGAAGCTGACATTGAGTCGGACATGATTTTTTCTGATTGTCTTGACCATTTTGATGATCCGACACAAGAGCCCAATAATGTCAAGCCAACTGAGATCACTAGCACCTTCTCAAGACGTGTGCTGACCCTTCAGGAATATGCTAATCTATATGGTGACTCGTCTGATGAGGAACCCATGGTCAGCACCGCACCACATCCTGGACCTTCAAAGGAAACAAGCAAGACTAAATTGACTCCACATAAAACACAGTTTCTCCCTCTTCTAGTCGGCTTTCTAGTGAGAGGAAGTTGAGAATTGATTCCTCGAGATGTTCCTCCGAACCTCTCAAGGCGTGTCGCTCTCATCTCCCTATCAATGATTCAGGTTCTAGAAAACCGACTAAGAAAATTTCCTTCAACATTCCGGAGAAGGAAGTTTCAGAGGAATCCTCGTCAGATCCGAACAAAGTGATTTATATGAGTAAGCTCAGTTCGGTTGTTCTTAAGTCGTATCTAAGAAAGCAGCCGTGTCTCGACCTGCGTTGGACGATCCCTTCACCTCACTATTATTCATCTGAGGACGATTCCGACAACGACACACTTGTATATCACCCACCTCCTCGATCCCGCAAGAAGGTTCATCACAAACCTTCTTTATCCCTGTATATTCACACTCATTCTTTTATATATTTTCCCTCCCTCCCCAGTGATTCGAATCACTCGCCCCGGCTCCATATCATTTCATTTTTATGGCTATACTTAGGATGACCAGATCCTAAGTATAGGGGGAGAGTGACCCGAGTCTCTTCATCATTCCATGTACATTCTCTAGATCTCATCGGATCTCACACTCACTCCTATCTTATACTTAGGCTGACCAAAGCCTAAGTATAGGGGGGACCGATGCCCGCCATGTATGTACTCCTCCATTTCCCCTCTTAACCTCGCCCGCCCCATTTTTGATCTTCTTCTACACTTAGGCTGCCAGAGCCTAAGTATAGGGGGGGCAGAGCGACTTCTATACTTTTTTGTTATTTTAGCTCTCCTACGCTTAGCACGAGCTATATCTTTTTCCTCGCTTTTCGTGCTCTGAGGACATAGCACACGCTAAGTATAGGGGACGTGTATATATTACATATATACTTTACCCATAGCTCGTACTTTCACGTATTTTCACGTATTTTTGTATATATTTTGCAATAATTACGAGTGGGTAAAAATTGAAAAAAAATTGTATACTTGTATAATACTTGTAAAACTTTTGTAAAAATGGAAAAAAATTGTATACTTATATATTGTATAACACTTATAAAACTCTTGAAAAATTGTTGTAACATAAGAGGATTACAAAATTTTTGAAAAAAAAACATAAAAAAACAAAAAAATAGGCTTCTCATATCATCCTTGCATTCAAAAAAAGAGTCTTGTATTTCATCTACATAGCATGTCATCTACACCTCATCTGCATATTTTGTATATGCAAAGTGAAAAGCTAGTGGGTTCTGAACCAAGTTATGAGTAAATGTTGAGGAAGGACTTGATTTGACCTTATTCCACCTAATTTCAGAGGAACCATATAGGAACTGGAGTTAAGATTTCTCAGGTCAAGTGACTTAATTCTTTGAGTCTGCAAGTCTATGTTCACATGTCATCTTAATTTGTCTAAGTAGAATATCTCCTGCACACGCATGATTCTTTTAAACAGTGACCTAACTTGGACAAGCACAATGCACGTTGCTCTTCATTGATGAGGTGGTGAGGACGTAGAATCCTTTAGCTTGGAGTAGCACACGGGTGGAAACATCCGTCCTCCTCTAGGGTGGGTAGTGCATCTCAACCTAGTCTGGTGGTGTTGACATCTAAAGACAGGACGCTGTGAGTTGCAATAATGCTTCAAAAGAGGGATAGTCTACTGGCTCAAGAGGAAAAACTCCTGATGTACATGCTGCACCTTGTATATAGTTCAAAAAAAAGAAAAAAAAAGAGAAAAAAGGAAAAAATGCAAGAACTCCAAAAAAATCATAAAGGTCCAAGTGAAAAAAAAATAAAATACCTGTCGGAGTATGTATATTAGCAAGAAGTCTGCAGCTGGATGACTTGGCTACACTGGTCAGGCATCTCAGGACAGGTAGCTACACTGGCTACCGTTCATTCTTTTCTCGACCCCCTCCTCTTGAGTTGGTCGCACTTGAACTTAGAAGGGAATACCCCGCTCCTCGAGGAAAGAGTTACCGGATCGGGTTATTTGAGTTACCTTGTTAGAGGAGGTTGCTTCTTAGCCATTTCTGATGTGGAGAGTTACATCTCAGTTACACAGTACAAGTAAGAATCATAGTCATCAGAAATTTGTGTTTGATGATTTGTTCTAACCTGACTATTGAGGAGTTTTGAATAGAAGACTAGTGGAACTTGAAGTCTGTTATGTCTTTAGTTCAGGTCCCAATGAGGTTCCACCACACAATTAATCCAAAGGTCGAGTCAAGCTCAATTTTCAACTTTTGTTCATGACCTTGGTATGGAACCCAAAATCATTTCTCTCATGCATTTCATTTTAGTTGCTCGGGGACGAGCAAGGTTTAAGTATAGGGGGTTGATGAATCTGTGATTCATCACTTTAGAAGTTGAAAATAGAGATTTGTTCCTGAGTAATTAGATGCATATTTCCCCTTATCTTGCATAATTAGCATTCATGCATGCAAGCATAATATCTACATTTTAGCATTCATATTTGCATTAAATAAGAAGCCAATTTCACTAGTAAATATTCACCATATTTCACCTACTCGTATATATTTTATACTAACTCCAAATCTAATAAAACCAACTCTATAGTGTATATATTACTAATACTAATTAAAGAAAAATATCAAAAAAATACTAACTTGTAAAATTATCCAATAAAACCCCAAACCCAGTTGGAGACCTTAGACCTTAGAATGCACATATCTTTCTCATACAGCCTCTGAATTAGGTCTACTCGCTTTAAAGTAATATACATTCAAAGACCTTCAAAACAAGACCAATTTCATTAAAATCGGAGCTCGTATGCAAAACTTGGATTTGGGCCCCTTTTGTAGATTGTACATATTGACCGAAATGCCCCTCCGTTTTATCCTTTTATTTTCTTAATTATGAAAAATCCAAAAAAAATAGATTAAGTTGTAAATATTCTTTTTATATTTTCTTTATTTTTATTTTGATTTTTCTCTCTTTTAAAAATGACAAAAAAATTACAAAAGATAAAATGCGGTATTTTATATTTATAAGGTACCACCCAAAAATACATTTTTTACATAAGATTTTCTTTTGATTTTCAGCCCTTCATGAAAGTTGTAGATCTCGTTGAGACGAGCAACTTTTGTGTTGACCACTTTTTGATTTAATCCCTTTTGTTATTTCTTTTTTATTTTCTTTACATTTAATTTTTGTATTTTCTAGGAGCGACATGTGGCAGCTTCTAGAGCCGCCACATGTCACCCCATTTTCTTTATTTTTGGATTTATTTTATTATTTTCGAATTTATTATTATTATTATTTTATTATTACTATTTTAATTATTTTAAGTAGCCTACTATTTTCTTTTATTATTTTATTTATTTTATCTCCCTTAAATCCATGTTTAAAAGATCCGAACGGTTTCGAGATAAATTCATAAATAGTGTTCTTAGAAGAACTTTAAGAACACTATTTACAAATTTATCTCTCCTGCGCTGGCTGTCGGCTACCTAACGCGCAACCCTCCTCATTTACCCGGGCTTGGGACCGGCCATGGCTGAGTTCAAACACTCTTTTCAAGAAGAGGGAGGAGCATTTAATTACTTATAAGAGTGGCTCAATTAGAACGCAGATAGATTACTTTGCGTTGAGGAGAAGAGATCGGTTGTGTTGCAAAGATTGCAAAGTAATCCCTGGAGAGAGTTTGACAACCCAACATCGCTTGTTAGTCTTGGATTTACAAATAAAAGGGCTGGTAAAGAAAAGGAAGGTTCCTAAGATCACTAGAACTAGGTGGTGGAATCTTCCGCTGAAGCAATCAAGCTTCAGGGAGAAGGTTTTAGAAGACTTATCTTGGGATTGTAGCGGTAGTGCAAACGAGATGTGGGAGGCAGTAGCATCCTGTATCCGAAAGGTAGCCAAATAGATGCTAGGCGAGTCAAAATGAGGAGCTCCGGGTCAAAAGGAGGCTTGGTGGTGGAGTGAAGGGGTGCAAGAGAAGCTAAAAATTAAAAGTGCTTGCTTTAAAGCTATGTCTAAGGATAGAACAGAGGAAACTGTCACAGACTATAAAATAGCAAAGAAGGAAGCAAAGAAGGCTATAAGCGAAGCTAAGTCAAAAGCTTATGAGGTTTTGTATAAAAATCTCAACTCTAAGGAGGGCCAGAAGGATATATTCAGGTTGGCCAAAGCAAGAGAAAGAAAGACCAAAGACCTTTCTCAAGTGAGATGCATTAAGGACGAGGAAGGTCACATGCTTGTTACTCAGAAGGATATAGAGACTGGATGGGAGCAGTACTTCCATAAACTTTTCATTGGAGAAAGAAATAGAGAGATCACTTTGGGTGATCTAGCTAGCAGTGAAAGTTACTTGAATCGTGCATGCTATAGACGAATACAAAGAAAAGAAGTAGAGGAGGCTTTGAAGGTTATGAGACCTGGGAAAGGTGTTGGACCGGATGACATCCCTGTAGAAGTATGGAAAGTTTTAGGTGAGCGTGGTTTGACTTGGCTTACGAATCTATTCAATGTTATTTGGCGAAGCAAGAAAATGCCTGAAGATTGGAGGAGGAGTATCGTGGTGCCTCTTTATAAGAACAAAGGAGACATTTAAAATTGTTCAAATTACAGAGGTATCAAGCTGATGAGTCACACTATGAAAATTTGGGAACGTGTGATCGAAAGAAGGTTGAGGCAAGTTTCCCAAGTAAAAGAAAATCAATTCGGATTCATGCCAGGTCGCTCAACTATTGAAGCCATCCATTTGCTGAGGAGAACAATGGAGATTTATAGAGCTAAAAGGAAGAATCTCCATATGATCTTTATTGATTTGGAGAAGGCTTATGATTCCGTCCCACAAGAGATATTGTGGAGAGTTTTGGAGAAGAGACAAGTACCTGCCCTATACATTAATCTCATAAAGGATATGTATGATAGGACTTTATCTTGTGTAAGGACCCCGACGGGGAAGACTGACTATTTTGATATCAACATTGGTTTACATCAAGGTTCAACTTTAAGTCCATTTCTTTTTACTTTGATTATGGACGAGTTGACAAGTCACATTCAGGATGAGTTACCTTGGTGTATGTTATTTGCTGATGATATTGTGCTTATTGACGAGACTAGAGATGGAGTAAATGAGAAGCTTGAGGTCTGGAGACATGCATTAGAGACTAAAGGTTTTCGTATAAGTAGGGCTAAGACGGAATATATGGAATGCACCTTTGATGGAAGCAATGGTGAAGGAATCGAGGTTAAGATTGGTGACGATAACATTCAGAAGAGAGATTCTTTTAGATATCTGGGATCTATTTTGCAACATGATGGGGAAATTGATGGAGATATTACTAATAGAATAAATGCAGGTTGGCTAAAGTGGAGAGGAGCCTCCGCTGTTCTCTGTGATGAGAAAATTCCTTTAAAAATTAAAGGAAAGTTTTACAAAGCAGTCATAAGACCTGCTATGCTTTATGGATCTGAATGTTGGCCTGTGAACCATAGACATGTGCAGAGAATGGCTGTAGCAGAAATGAAAATGCTAAGATGGATGTGTGGACATACACGTAAAGATTGGATTCGGAATGATGCAATCAGAAAGAAAGTTGGTGTAGCTCCGATCGAGGATAAGATGCGAGAAAACAGCTTAAGACGGTTTGGTCATTTGCAAAGAAGATCAACTGATGCACCGGTTAGGAGATGCGAGTGTTGGGATGTTGAGCTGGCTAAGAGAGGGCGAGGACGGCCCAAGAAGTGTTGGAAAGAGACTATACGAAGGGATCTTAGTTTTTTGGATATAAGTCCGAGATTGACCCAAGATAGATCTGAATGGAGGCGAAAAATCCATGTAGCCGACCCTACTTAGTTGTGGGAAAAGGCTTTGTTGTTGTTGTTGTTGTGATTTATTTTATCTCCCTATTACCTCTTCTCCCCTTACTTGTCTTCTACTCCAAGCCACATCTACCCCACTTCCTCACCATCTTCTCCACTCTCTCCATCTCTTTTCCAACTCCCTCCTCCTCTTTTTATTCACCACCACCTCCATCATTTTCCAGCATCTGCCATTTCTTAAATTGAGAGGGAGAGACCACCAGCCCCCGAGTGTTGTCGGTGACAGTGTCAATATTTTTCGGTCGAGCAACGACGGTTTTCAAGGTGAGATCCACGAGGACTCCTCCTCATGTCGTTGTGCATCACTTCAGGTCACAACTGAGCTTCTTCGATTTTTTGTCGAATTGAATCGAGGCGACGACGACGGAAGTCGCACACCGCGGCTCCACTTTCGACGAATCACAGGTAAGCATTCTCTTTTTTTCCTTTTCATTTCATTTTTATTTAACAAATTTTTTCCTTGTTGATTCATATAAAAATCACTCCACCACCATCATCACGATCACAACCACAATCACCATCACAAAACACCAACCCATAACCATTATTTTTTACATCATCACCACACCACCACCATTTCATTGCTTTTTTTGCATTTTTATTTGTTGTTTACACAAAATACAACCAAAAAACAAAAAAAACAGCAAAAAAAGAGTTGTAGGTCCTTGACGGTGTTCCGCCGACCACCAGCAACATCTCCGGTCGTGCCTCCGGCCGAGCCAGCAACCGCCAGCGGCGGCAGCGCCGTCGCACCGCCCACGGCTGTCCTCCAACGGCGGTGTCTCCGCTCCAGTGCCCAGCCCTCCAAGCCGCGCACAGCCGCCTCCAACCACCCTGTGCACGCCCGCGCACCTCCTTCACGTGCCTCCGACCTCCTCCTCACGCGCGCTACCGCCATCACGTGTGTCCTCCGCCCTCACCTTGGCCCGCCGCCCACGTCTCCTGCATGTATCGTGGCCTAGCAAAGAAAAGAAGGTCCATTTATTTTAATATTTGTGAAAATTGCATATTTTACCCTTCAAGTATTCAAAATTTTAGAAGTATCCCTGTGCACAGAAGTTTGTTGATTATTTCAATTTCAGTTTTTCAAAGATACCCCTGACTTTGAGGGTTTATTTGGACATTAGTTTTGCATCATTTTATTTAATAAATAATATCATGTTGATGAGCATTTAAATCTTTATCTCCTAGCTATTTATTTACATTTTTGTGAGATTTGGATATTTTATTAAAAATTAGAGATTGAAAATCACTGATATTTTGCCCATTTAAGCTCTGAATTTCGTACAGGCCTATTTATTGCTCCAAAAATTGTGAAAAAAATTATAGATGATGCCTATAAGTGAGCTTTAATTAATGTCCAAATTTCGTTCAATGTGGTGCTGTCTTGTGCATAAAATAAATTGTAGAGTGAATTCTATAATTGATTTTTAATTAAATCCACGTATAAGATTTTTACAAAAATTTCAAGTCTCCTGTATTCCTTGTTGAAATATCTATTTGAGATAATTCAGTCTCTGGAAAATTTAATTTTGTGGATTTATTAGAAATTAAAAACTCTCAGTCGCTCTATTTTCAGTAAAACAATTCATAAAAAATTCATAAAGTATCAAAAAATTCCAAAAATATTATCTTCATTTCATAATGTTTATCTTCCAGTAAATTTTTCATAATTTTTGCATAACATTTGCACGAAAAATGCATAAAAACCCCAAAAAAGTTTGCATTTTTCATTTGTGCAATTTTAACCCAAAAATTACAAAAAAATCCATTTTTCATTAATCATTGAATTAGGTTTATAGAAAAAAATACAATTTGGTCATTTTGGATTAATTTCATATTCAAATTAATTTTGGCTAAATTGATGATTTTTTGAATAACCTAGTTCATTCATATTTTGCATTTAGCATTTTTATTACATTAAAAAATACCAAAAAAATCCCACTTGGAAAACAGTGATCTAATCCATCTAACTTGATCTCGAGTTGTTTGTTTGCCTCCTTGAGTCGCCCCTGGGGCTTGCACAGGCTAAATAAACATAAAACCGTGCGTTAATTCATTCAACGATTAATCGATTTATGCGTTATTTTTTATCGACGCGGATCTATCTGACTGCAACGAAGACGTCAATCCGACAACACTAAAAGGGTAGAGTCTGGGCTCGTCAATAACGAGACTAAGGCATGGTGATATCTACAGCCTCCTTTCATTTGGCCGTGTAGAAGCTCCAAAGCTGTGTAGTCTCTTCTTCCTTTCGTGGAAGCATGGAGGCAGAGAACTAGGTGATCCTAAGAGTTCCTCCTTCCAGGCGACTCGACACCACATCCGCTTCGATAGTTCATGTTCTCTCGTTGTTCATCCTCAAGTATTTCCCCTTTTCTCATACTCATCTTCCTTGATCAAATCATCAGTATCATCCCTAGTACAAGAATCACAACATCCATACCCTCTTCGCTCCAACTCCGCCTCACTATATGTTCTCCCTATAGTTCCTCTCTATTTCCCAGGTCTCTCCACCTCTGATTTCATTAAGATCGGATCTCGGAGATCCACTCCCTCACCATCTGATGGAGCTACACTGCATGATGAATTTGTGATTCATCATCTTAATATATTATACATAGCTTGAATATCTAAACAAAACCCTTAAAAAAAGTCCCCAAATTCATAAAATTAACAAAACACGTCTCTTAAAAATGGACTAATATTGTATATTTATCGTGTAAATAAGTCATCAAAATAATTCAAAATAAAAATAAAAAATAATAAAAAAATAAAAATATAAATATAGGGTTAAATATTGTTTGTAAATAGTCCCCCCGTAAATACCCAAACTTCCTAGACTTTTAATAAATTCATACTAACTCCTTTCGACTTAATTCTTTTTCTAACTTTTATAAAAAATTGATATAAAAATAGAAAAATACAAAATAATTCTCACATTGAATAAATAATTTTAGATTTTGAACCGAAAAACTCCCGTAAAGTCCAATTTCTCAGCTAAATTCCTACTCATATAATTCCAAATTGAACAAACTCACTTTTAATATTCAATTTATAAAATTATCTATCTAGTGAAAGTGATTTCATTAAAATCAGTGATTGTTTGCAAAATGTTTGTTTTGAGACCTAATTGTATATTGTATATATGTACTAACTTGATACTAACACTTTATGTATAAATTTATCCCATTTTTATTTATTTCTTTTTCTATTAGTTTTTTATTGTATATTTAATAAAGTAGATAATTATAAAAATAATATCAAGTATTTTACCATTGAAAATAATGCAACGTGGCTCTGTATATAGTGTAAATATTGTTCTTTCCTCCTTTTTCTTTTGTTTTTTTATAAAAAATCCCCAAAAAAATATATTTGCATTTTATTTTTCTCTAGTATTTTGTTTAATTCTTGTATTGTGAATATATTTTAATTAAAAATCCAAAAAAATAGAAAATCTGTAAAATTGTGTTTTGTACATATTGTGTGTTTTGTACATATTGTGTTGACATTTTTGTAAATTTTCTATTTTTATTTCTCTCTCTCTTTATTTTATTATTTTTAGTAGTCTATATTTTTATTTATTATTTCTTTTTTTTATTTTGATTTTCTCTCCATTAACCTCCATTCTCTACGCCGATCCCACTTCTTTCCAAACTTCCACCCCGCCTCTTTTCTAACTCCCATTCTTTCTCCTCCTCCTTCTTAATTCCTTTCTCATTTTTCATTCTTCCTTATCCACCTAAATTGAGAGAGAAGGGATCCAACGGCTCAGCTTGCTTGATAGTGACAATGACCGAGCAAGTTTTCGATGCGACGACGATTTCCATCGTGTCTGGTAAGATCCGAGGTGGAGAGATCGACCTCATCGTAGCTGCATCCAAGCCACATACCTTCTCCTGTTTTTCGCCAAACCAGATTGAGGAAGCGACAGATATGAACTAGTTGTGCTCACTCGAGCCCAAGCAAATCCACAAGTAAGTATCTTTTCTTCTTTGCATTATTTTATTTTGTTTTGTTACATGTTATTCCTTATCATTTTCATTTTGTATCACTATCAGCTCACTTTCTTCTTCTCCTCCTCACTTCTTTTCTACCTTTACATAATCTCCCATTGATATAAAGCTCCATTATTCCATACCAAGATAGATTGACCATCCATTGTTCTCTTGTAACGAACAGACGAACTTCAAGCTCGATTTTCCAGTGGTAGTTGCAGATGATGCACAACAGCAAACCACTGCGGTCGTACGCCACCATCTCCAACAGAACGGCCACAACACCCTCGTGCTACAACCGCTCTTCACCTTCATCCACCAGCAACACCTCCACCTTGCAGCAGACCCTCGTAGGTTGTGCATACACCCCCATGCAGAGGAGCTCTGCCCACGTGCAGCTTCTCCACCTAGCATATCACCAAGCACGGTGAGAAGCAGCAGCCCGCGCCCCTCCATCTCTAGTTCTCCCTCCCCCCACGTGCAGAGCTGCACCATCAACCATCGTGCCCCTGCGCCCCCTTCACCATCGAACGATTACCACCCCATGCAACCACTACAAAGAGAACACAATAGCATCCCCCACATGTGGGACAACTCTCCTATGCCACCGTGTGTGCCTACTCCTCATACGGTTGCCATCGCCTGCACACATAGAGGTCACCACAACCACGCGCGGCCACATGCCCATGACCCACCTCTTGGTGTGCCTTGTCGCACCACTCAAACGCATGGCCAACACCCATCACCACCTACTGCCCCACTTGCCACCGCACGCAACAGTGCGGTCCAGCCCTAGCTGTCGCACCTCGTATGAGTCATGGGTTTCATTTGGGAACCCATGTTTCCACGAAAGAGGAAGGAGAAACCTCTTCAACCTTTTTGAGAAATTGCATAACCATCCCCAAAGGTATATGAAACTAAAGAAGTGCCCTTAGGCACAACTTTATTTAGTTGAGTTTTTATTTCAGTATTGCAAACAAACCCTCTTGTTTGAGTCATTATTTCAACCTATATACTTGATCCTTTCAATAAATCAAAAATAGCTTGATGTTCAACATTTAATTCTCTATCAACATATATTTAGTTTATAATTTTGCAAGTTTTATATGATTTATTAAAATTCAGGGAGTGAAGATCAATGCCATTTTACCCATTTTGTCTCTAAAATTTGCATACCATCATTTTAGAGAGATTAATTGATTTGTAATTAGGTCCACACAAAATATTTTTTCTACAAACTCAAGTCTCCCAGATTGCACATTAAGATATATATTTGACATAATTTTGGTTTTGGATAATTTGATGGTGTGGATTTATTAGGAATTAATTGCTAAGTTTCACCTTGTTTTAGTACAAAATTCATAAAAAAAATCAAATATTATCATAAAATTCAAAAAAAAATTACATTAGGTGTATTTTATCATATTCGAGTTTCCATCCAAGTCTCATAATTTTTATGTTAAGATTGTTCACAAAATGGCATAAAAACACATAAAAATCATTCATTTTTCATTGTCACATTTTATCACCAAAAATCCCAAAAAATATACTTTCCATGCATCATTGAATTAGGTTTATAGAAAAAAATCACTTGCCTATTTTTCTCTGATTTTGAATTAAAAATTAATTGGGCTAAGTTGCTGGTTTCTCTTAAGAATTTAATTCAAACGCATTTTGCTTTTTCATTCATATGGCATAAAAAATATAAAAAAATTCCTCTATGAAAATCACACATTCACCTAATTTCATAATTAAGTTGTTCATTTGCCTACTTTAGTTGACCCTGGGGCATGACCAGGTTAGATAAACACAAAATCACACTTCATTCACTTGATTTATTTATCTATTTGAGTGGTGATTTTAGATTGATCATGATTCCTCGACTACAACAATTTGACATAATTAATTAGAGTATTTTCCAGATCGTCACCGCCCATCCCGCCTCTCCTTTTTCTTCTTCTTCTTCTTCTTCTTCTTCTTCTTCCTCTATCCCTTGCAGGAGCCCAAGCTCCATCCTCTACCTTACCTTGCCTGAAACCGGTCGTGAGGAGGTTCCTCATCCTTCTTGGAGATCCATCAAAATATGAGCTCCTGTGTTGTACATGAACTTAATCTACCACCAAAGAGAATGAGAGGAAGAGCATCTCTACTGAAGCATCCCCTCTTCATTGCTCCATCAACCGTCGCCCACATTTCAAATTGAGGACAAAGAAGATCTCCCTGCTGAAGCATAGGTATCGTAGGATCTCACCTTTTCAGCCTTGATCTTATAATATCTATTCCACCTCCTCTCGACCGTTGATCAACTCGCCATCCAACACTAAAGGAAGCATACGTATGGAGATATCAACCCTCCCTTCCTTGGCTGGATCGAACCAAAGGGAAGCACCACGTGGAGCTTCGACTCCATAACTTGACCGAGCTCCGCCTTCTTTGTGTTCTTCACAAGCGACTTGGGGAAAATTTGCGACCTAGACCCCCAGAGTATCCAATAATTGCAAAAGAGTCTAGTCGTGTGCCTTACACACTTGACCTGAGATATTTTACGCACATGTCCTCAATCTTCTGATAATATAGAAAGGCCCCCACCTATGGCAAATTACAAAGGTACCCCTCCATTTTTTATGAATTGTACATAACTCCCTCTTGAGAACCAATTTGAATAGGAAACGTATTTTATTGTGTTTTAGTTTAGTCCAAATTTTACGTATTTTATGTCATTTTAAAGCTTGTTCCTTGCTCTATAATTCTTTATAATTTGTGAACTAATCAGAATATTTTTATAGACTATTATTATTTGGGATTTACATTGACATATTCAGGCTTACTTTAACTCATTTCAATGACTCTATTTGGAGAAAATTGATCTATTTCTACATGGATTAAACAAAAGAGACATAACTAAATATCTCCATGATAAATGATTATTTGAGTGTTATTCTTATGGAGTTAATATGCATGGAATTTGGAGATCCAATTTTCGAAGAATAACTCAGATATTGATCTCAATTAATTGCAAGATTTGGTTATTGAATACTTGGAACCGACAACGAAGGATTTTTATTGATAAATACCTCTTGGCTTTTTAGCTCTATGAATTTATTTGAGGCTTCTATCGATTCTTTTATTGGAATTAAAATTCGTCATCACAGATCCATTTCGTCTTCTCACTTTTATTTATTTTCATCTTCTTTAACTTTCATTTGTTTGATTACATCCTCATCTGCATCAGCATCATTTCTAACATTAGAATTTATATTGCCAATGATTAATTATTTAGATTAATTTGAAAGCATGTAGCTAAAGAAAATTGTTCCCTAAGTTCGATATTGGTACACTTACCAAGTAAAAATACTCCATCTATTCAAAAAGGTGCCCTTTGATGATCTAATTTTCATCTCCTATACTGCAATACATTATTCTTAAAGAGGTGGAAATTAGGATAATTAAATGGCACCATTGCAGAAGAGAGGCACATCTTTAGGGTTTTAAATTAATTTTTGTAATTATTTTTTTGATATTGATTCTTGTCTAAATTTTCTTTCATATTTTTTTCCTTTGCATTAAATTTTCTTTTATTCACTACTTTCCTCTCTTACATATGCTAACCACAAAATCTCTCTTTGCAGATAGGTCGGAGCAACTTTTTGAAAAATTCAAGCACCTGCAAAGAAGATTTTCTATTTTCATTTTGGAGAGAGTTAGGATAGATTTAATTTTCTGCAATTCATCTTTTTCATGGGTGATGAAGTTGTAATTCATCACTCTAAAAGATGAAAAAAGAGCTTTGTTACCAAGTAATTAGTTGCATTTAATCATCTATTTTACATTATTATCATTCACGTAGTTGTAAGTAAGATTCGCATTTTAACATGCATAATTGCATTAAATAAGAAGCCTAAAAAGCCTGGTAAATTATCACATGTATAATACCCTGTCTTCCTAATTTTTAACTATTTTTCACTAACTCGGATTTAAATAAAATCAACTTTTTGCATATATATTACTAATACTAATCAAAGAAAAATACCCAAAAAATACAAACTTGTAAATTTTCCCAAAAAAACCCAAACCCTAGTTCAAAGACAGAAAGCCGTAAAAGTAAATATCTCTCTCATACTGCCTCCTATGGACCCTACTCACTTTTGAATTAGAATATGTTCAATTATCTATAAAATAAGATCAAAATCAAAAGAATCAGAGTTCATATGTGGAACTTGGTTTTTTTGGAGCCTCATTGTATAATGTTCATATTGGCTAATTTGACCTTATTATTTTATGTACAAAAATGACTCTTTTTTATTTATTTCTTTTAAATTTTTTTCTTTGATTTATGCTTTAGTAAATCATGCAAAAATTTAAATAAAAATTGAAGCAAAAATCAAAGAAAATAAATCAATCTGATTCAGTATATTTAGTTTGTAGATTTGTCCCCTTTATTTTCTCTTTATTTTAGTAATTATTAAAAATCTAAAAAAAAGGTTAAGTTGTACATATTTTTTATATTTTCTCGGATTTTATTTTAATTCTTACCTTATATAAAAATGACAAAAAAATGCAAAATGCAAAAATATTGTATTTTATATTTATATAGTACCACCAAAAACAGTTTTTGTATAGATGGTCTTTTTTGTTTTGATTTCTTCACAAAAGTTGTAGATCTCGTCGAGAGGAACAACTTTAATGTACATCACTTTTTATTCGCTTCATTTTCTATTTATTTGGTATTTTTCTTTTGATTTATTTTTTGAATTTTTTAGGAGTGACACGTGGCAGCTTCTGGTGCTACCATGTATCACATCCATTTTTATTTTCTTTTCTTTTCATTTTATTTATTATTTATTTATTTTTAAATTATTATTTATTTTATTTAATTATAATTATATTTCCATTTTTTGTTATTTTCCTTGCCACGTGGTAGCCCCAACGCCTGCCACGTGGCCTCTTCCCCTTTCCCTTCTTCTTCGCTACTCTCGGGCATCACACACGCCCGTTCCTAGCCTCCTGCGATGATGTGCAGCCACCACCCTCTTTCTCGACCCATGACTACTGTAAATCATTCCCCCGCACCTCTCGCTAACTGCCCCTAGCTCATTGTTATCATCTTCAGCCAATCCCTAATGGCTCAGCAAAAATAACTGTGTCACCCCTCTATGCTCCTTCATCAGCCATTCGTGAGGAAAGTCCTAGCTCATATTCCCACTATGTGACAGCTTTTAAGGACTCCATTGAGCAACTACGACCATCCTCAAGCGAGGTCCGGTAAAGGAATCTCCTCCATTGCAGCTGCTTTCACACATTGCCGAGCTCTGCCTAGCCACGGCGTTTGAGTGACTAATCACAAGTGCTCCAATGAGCTTTTTGACCCCATGCATCCATCTCTTCCACATCTCAAGGCATCCTCCTCTTTCACTACTCCTCTCTGCTCCTCCTTCTCCTCTTCCTCTTCCTTCTTCTCTTTTCCTCTACTATTTTTCTCTGTTTCCCACAACACCACACCACCTTCACTGTTCCCTAGTCGTTCACTTCCATCGCTCATTGCTGCACCACTCTACCATCCGCCTCGCACTTCCTGCCACCTCCATCACCTTTTGGAACACACCACACTTCTCCTCCCCTTTGTAGCGTGCTCAACGGGCTTGCAACTCACCAACCACCCTCACTGCCTCATCATCGCCTTGGCCATACTCTAGAGCCACCTTCCCCATTGGGCGCCATCAGCTGAATCACAGTTCTTCCGCCTCGCAAAGCAGCTCTGCCTCGACACTAGCCACATCGCACCACAAGCAAGCTTGGAGGCTTGAGATGCTTGCCACCGGCCATGCCCAGTTCTGCCATGACTTCATCCTTCACCGTCGATATGATCGCCTACCTCAACCTCTACGCCCGCGAACCCTTTATCCAAACTTTAGGGCTTCAGTGGGGAGAGATGCCCCTAGCACCCACATGGAGGACTGGGAGCTCTGAACCACCACTTGAAGCTTAGCCAACACTCGAGCTAGAGCTTCGCGACCTGAATCGACAACAAGCACCTGCGTGGAGCCTCCATACCCTCCAACCCTTAGCTCTGTGTGTCGACCCTCCTTCGCACATGTTGCACATGCTCCCCCTAAGAAATTATGTTGAAGGCCCTCACGTTCCAGCAAATTCCAAAAGCACCCTTCCAACCAAAGCCACGTGTCATACATGCACCCTGTTGGAAATTGCATACGACACCTCGGGTCTCGCTAATTGCATCCCCATTTTTTTGTATTTATTTTATTTTCTATAATTGCACTCAAACCCCTATAATTGCATGCTTATTTGGACAGTCATTTCACATCCAATTTTTATTCTAATAGTGGCATATTGTTGAGCAATCTATTCTCTATCTTGTGGATGTTTATTAGTATTTTTGTGAGTTGTGGTTGATTTAATATAATTAGTTTCGTGGAAATTTGCATGATTTTCCCACTACGTGCTCTTGAATTCATAATAAATTCTTCATTTCTCTAAAAATTCAAAAATTCAGTGTAGATAGAATTAATTGTATTCTATTTTGTGCCCAAAAATCATTTCATTTGCATACATATCGAGGCTAAAATAAATTAAGTGGTTATTTGGTAATTGATTTTTAATAGGCTATAGACCAAATATTTTTAGGATCTATTATTTTCCATAGATACCTCTCATATTGACCTATCTAAGATAACTTTATTTCCGAGCAATAAATAGGTTTGATAATTATAAGAATTAATTTACTAAAAATCATTCTACCTGCATATTTTATTCATAATAAATTCATTTCGCATCGAAAATTTCCAAAAAAATCATAATAGATTATTTTTACATATTCTCAACTTCCAGCCAAGGTTTAGGACTTTTGAACTTCATTTGATAGAAAATTGCATTTTAGCCCTAAACTTGCCCAAAAATGCATTTCATAAACAATTGCATAAAAACGTATATAAAAAGGCTTCTCTGAGAACCTAGCATCTAGATCATCTAGTAAATGACCTAAGGAGACAGTGGCCACTCTGAGTTTGACCGTGGGCTTGCCCAAGTAAAAAATCTGACTGCTTGCTTTAATTAGAAAATTAATTTGAGTGGTCTTTCCAATTAATCCTAATTGCTTTCCTACAGCTAACGAACATTAAAATGTTAATTTTACGTGATTATCTAGGGAGATATAGGGTTAATAAGATGGCACCGTTATTAGGAGGCATAGCTTAGGTTGATTTTTAGAGTATTTAGACATTAGGTTTTCCATCCTCTGGGTAGTGTGACCCAAGTCTTTTTCTTGTAATTATTACTCCTTTTATTTTACAGAATTTTATTTATTTATTTATGTATTTCTTTTTTTAATTGTGTATCTCAATCTATCCATCATCTTGTTTTTGTGTGAGGGACCCGACACGATGGTACAGATGCTTAGGTAGTCAAGCAACTCAAGAGCATTGGAGGTTGGCTTCTTTGGGAAATCAATTGACTGAAGGAAGCACATAAATTTAAGATCGAGTCGAGTCATGAGAGAGTGTAGAGTCCTTCGGATTTTATTTTTGCTTTTAATTTGATTTTTGTAATTAATATATAATAATTTAGGTAATTTTCTATTTCCAGTGAATTCTGTTTTGAATCTCGTGTGTGTATCCGAACAAGACTTTGGACATTCTTATGCTATTTGTGGTGTGTCGAGACCTATTTCACCCTTGTGTAACGGGTGGGGCTCGACTTGAGTGGTTCGTATGGTAGACATGCACTTGCAACTCTTAGAGTGTTCTTATTAGATTATTATATTGCTTATGATCGTACTCAATTAAGACCACACTTTACATAACAAGATGCACCTTAGATCCTTCAATTTAGTCAAATTCAAATCAAATTATTCCCGACTAATAGAACTTTCTTCTAGGAGCAGTTTTTGTCGGCTTTATTTCATTTAGAATAATTTTCAATTATCTATTTTGCATCCTATATGAATAAAGCGAGGAAGCATTTTAAGTCTCCTTATTTGGAAATATAATTAATATTTTTCACATGCATTGGATTTTCTCGATTCCCCCCTTGATTTTCTCACATAAATCTAAAAAGGAATTGGGACTGGATGGTACGTGATTATTTTGGCTCACTAAAAATTTTAGTGATAACTAATTCAAAATTGGGACTGCTAAACAAGGCTGACTTAAATAAAAAGAATAAGCTCAACAATTGTATTTGGGAGAGTAACCCCATCCTTGAACACATAAAATACTTACCCCCATATAGGGCGAGTGAGAATGCAACCACTAAGGTTAGAGCCCAAATCTCTAGACTTCCCCCCTATGTCTCCATTTATGAGTCTCGCTGATTTGGGAGCTATAAGGGCTTGCCTTCGACCTTAGACTACATTTTGGTTATGTAAGCCTTTGCTTCTCCTTTTGGGTGCGATATTGTAACCAGTGGCCTGGGAAGAACATGTCATTGATTGGGAGCACACAGGAGCACCATTGAGCATAAGGCAACACTCTGTGTGTAATGGACATATAAGATTGTTTTATCACCAACAGGAGTATGAAGATGTTGCTCATGCTCATGCTCATCACATGAGTAGATCAAGATATCATCAATGAACACCACTGCAAAACCATCCAAGTAGAGGCGGAAAATTTTGTTCATCATGCCCATAAATGCAGCAGGTGCATTCGTGAGTCCAAAAGGTATGATGACAAACTCATAGTGGTTGTATCTCATGTGAAAAGCGGATTTGAGCACATCTGTGTCCTTAATCCTCAATTGATGACAACCTAATCGTAGGTCAATCTTTGAGAATACCGATGCACCCTGCAATTGATCGAAAAGATCATCTATTTCTATTCATGCGAGTGGATAACGGTTCTTTACCGTCCTCTTATTCAATTATTTGTAATCGATGCACAATCTTATAGACCCGTACTATTATTGTGAGAGGTGTTCCA
This sequence comes from Ottelia alismoides, assembly GCA_037367405.1. NCBI lineage: Eukaryota > Viridiplantae > Streptophyta > Magnoliopsida > Alismatales > Hydrocharitaceae > Ottelia > Ottelia alismoides. The sequence goes on along the minus strand of JAZKJV010001869.1, from coordinate 456,745 downwards.
GTATGTGGTTTGAAGTTGGGGATTTGAGGTTATAATCTTTTCCTTTCCGTTCAAAAAGTGGTTCTCGAGGGTCTACTCAAGATGAACATCAAGTTCCCATGTAGCGGAGGCTTGCGAGTCACGTAGTTGTGTGGCTAAGACAATACGAGAAGTGATTAATGATCAGATGTCGGTAATTGAAATTATATACCATTGTGAACTCTAACTGATGGATAGAAATATCAAGACCAACATGGTAGTCCTCAAACAATGATTATATTAATAAATGAAATTGGCGATCATGTAAACCCTTGTAAGTTAGAATAATATGGTAAATTCTAGTTCTACAATATATGCAAAAGTCACTAGATGGAATCAAGTATACATGCCTTTTACCTCTGCATTAATTACTATAGTGTTTGTCTCGTTACTAGGCAATTGCTCATAACGTTACCCTCGTGTGAACCCAACAAGTTTACCTGAGCAGTAGTCCCAACAGTAGCGGCCTTTAAGTAGATCAGATTTCTTACGTCATACTTGCACTAGACATGGTACGTTCTACTTAGAGTAACTTATTTATATCCGCATTATTTTAAGTTCTATTTGAGAGACAATGTAGTGAGATATTTAGAGAGCTTCTCCTACAAATTTATAATTGTATGATGTATCTCATTTTATGGACATGTACTTGATGATTATTGTTATCAATGAGAATGGATATTACATTTTTTCCATTTCATATTATCCAGTTGTTATTTATATTTCAAATGTTGATCTAATAGGCATAATATGGTTTGCTCAGTATCATAGGTCATGGGCATATTTGGACCGTAGGTCCGATTCTCTCGTCCTGTATGTTTTGATAGCTGGAGGGGTGGGGTGTTACATATGGTATCAGATCCCGATACTCCATTCTTTCTTTTGCATATTAGAATACCAATAGGATTTGAAAGCGATAAAGTCTTCTGACTTTGGCTTTTGTTAAGGAGAATAATTCAAGTCCTGTTTTATGTGTCCATTGTCCCTCTAAGCATGAAAATAATTTCTAATATAATGATTCTTTCGGGGAATCATGACGCCTCATGTTGACCCTGATGTTGTACAACATTTGGCCTTACTAGTTCAGGCCGTACATGGTATACAACAGCGTCAAGAGGTATTGGAGCAAAGACTCCTTCAACAGGAAGACTCTTCGTACCAGCCCTCTCGTGAGGAGGAGGACAGTGTTCACCCTTCAGTGTCTTTGGACCCGAAATGATCAAATGACATAGAGATGTTGCAAAAACATCAAATGACCTACGCAACATATCAGAGGTCAAAGGTGCCATAATTCCTTGGCACCGGCACACCAGATGAGGCTGAATAGTGGGTGGATCATGTATCCAAGGTTTTGCATATGATCCATGCTCCTGAAGAGTTCGGGATTGCATTCATGGAATTTTCACTAGCAGGCTGTGCTGAACGTTGGTGGTGTGCCACCAAGGAACATCTAGAGGATCCCATGACATGGGAGATATTTCTTGACGAGTTCCATAGCTTGTTCTACCCTGATCACTGGGTTGAGGATGAGAGGAGGTTTTTTGTTGTACTGAAGCAGGGGTCAATGACATCCTAAGAATATCTCATTCGCTACACTTGACTCTCCCGCAACTCACCAGTGACTACTGCTTTTCTTGAGGAGAACTTACAAAAGTTTATTTGTGGTTTGCATGATGATGTGCAACACTAGCTATCTACATTGGATTTCACTTCCATCAAGGAGATAGCTGCTAAGGCTACCAAGATGGTGGCATCTAAGAGCCAGCTTTAGGGAGGCCAGTCACAGTTACTGCAACAGTAGTCGGGAAGATCCACTCGTCGAGATTTATACCGAACTCGAAGAGAGTGTCTCTTCTATCCATTGGAGACCACTCCAACAGCTAGCAAGTTTGCCCCTACACCTACTTTGGGGTAGGGATGGGCGAGTTGTGGTAGTACCTTTCTTCGCTCTTCTACACATTTCCAGAGCTGCAAGACATGAGGTACTAGCCTTGTCTCATGAGGCTCCTTTTCTCAGTCAGGAGATCGTCGATGTTTCCACTACCAACAAACAGGCCATTTCAAGGCCAAGTGTCCCTTACTTATCAGCAACTCAGGTGGCCATCAACCAAGTGCAATCGACTTTCTCATCTGGACAGTCACTTGGATCAGCTTCCCGTCGTGGAGGTCTCGGTTTTCAGCGTCCTCCACCACGAGCAACCTTCAGTGTAGCAAGTTCTAGTGTAACACCACAGCCTCAAGGACAATTGAATGCAATAATGCAGGAGCAGGCTCATGCCTCAGGAGCTGTAGTGCGAGGTATGATTTCAGTGCATGGTACATCCTTACATGCCTTATTTGATTCAGGAGCCACACACTCCTTTCTTAAAAATCAATTAGTATCTAAATTAGATAAAGAATCAGTCTGTATTTCATATCCTTACTACATCAAGGGCCCAGGGGGCCAATTATTCATGGTGTGACAGGTAGTGGAGAATGTCACAATTCATATTGGCGGGCACCTAATGCCAGCATATCTTTTACTTATTCAGTTGGAATATTTTGATGTTATCTTGGGGATGGATTTGCTCGAGCGTCATCACACGTGCCTTGATTGTTTTGAGAAGATGGTAGCTTTCCGTCTCCTGGGCATACATGTCTTTCAGTTCTATGGGCGTACCAAAGATGGTGAAGTCTTGTATGTGTCAGCGTTGAAGGCCCAACAGTTTCTCAATCAGGGTTGCAGAGGTTTTCTCGCCTATGTTTTGGAGTTACCTGCCGAAGATCGTATGATTGAAGATGTCAAAATTGTATGAGATTTTCCTTATATATCCAGAAGAATTACCTGGACTACTGCCAGAGAGGGAGATCGAGTTTGAGATTACTTTGATACCTGACACACAACCGATCTCCATACCTCCATATCGAATGGCACTAGCCGAACTCAGGGAGCTCAAGGTCCAACTGTAGTAGTTGATGGAAAAGGGATTTATCCGTCCCTATACATCACCTTGGGGAGCACCTATGGAGTAGAATTCAATGCGGCCACATCTAACTCTAAACCGAGTCTTAATATCATGTATAAGTGTGAAACCAAGAATGTTAACCGTGCTACCTGCCTACTCCGTCGAGCGACTCCGGATGCTACCGGGCTGCTAGGTGTAATGCATCATCCAACTTGTCCGTTGGGGTCGCGGCCTTCATTGCATCTACCTAGGACCCAAGGATGCATGCCCAATCCCTTGAGATGCCTAACTCCAACTAGCTGCTTATTGTGATATCTCAATCACATAATGATAACAACACTTACAACCATTAGTAGAATTAATTGGGTCAAGCTAACGATCGTCGCAAATTAATGAATCTCAACCATAGGTTCACCATAATAACACTCATACTAGTGTTATGTGCATTAAGTCCCTACCTTTTTTTGGCTATGTCTGTTTCAAGAGGCTTACATTTAACTAAAATTTCGGATCAGTAATGGATTAGGAGTATGACAATTATCTGTTATATAATGAAACAATTTTTCATAACCATCTAAAAAAGGTTCGAAAAAAACTAATAATATTTCCCTTTATTCACATAGCCTTCGAATTATATGGATGTGCTTATTCTCATTGGCATGCTTTCTTTATTTGATGTATTATCATAAATTAATAATACAGTAATACTTAGGCTCATGTATAATATCATGACTTCGGCAACAAGAATTGTATTTTTTTGGCATATCCAGTATTTCCTTATATTGTACAAAAGGTGATCCGAATTTAATCACCTAATCGCTTTCACAGAGTAAGAATAACGGATGTCTATTAAAGAGCTTAATATTCATAATCTGTATTCTAGCTAGTGAGCATAATTATCCCACTATAGAGTTAACAACTCTTCATAATTTGCATGTACTGTAATACATGCTATAGAGATGTGAACAAAAATGCCATGCATATAGTAATTCTTACATCTATTATTTCCTCTGAAGGGCATTGTAATGGGAGGGGCGTTATGCATAAGATGGGTTTAACTACAAGGTAACCGCATGTCAAGATATTGCTACAATCCTCCAGAATCGGAAACGTCAAAAAAAGTAATTATGAGAATACACATTTACCTGCCTTAATAGTTATCATCCAAAAAAAGCTTGCACAAATTTCATATCCAGAAATATTATCTCAATATATGTTGTGACATTGTCGAGGAAGATAATGGAATTAGTGATCCATAATAATAGAATATCTGTAAGATGCCTTTTTTTCAATTTGGTGAGTCCATCTTGATCTCCAACCACGTAGTATAAAGGCATTTGTATGTTGACTAATCAAACCTACTCACCTTCTTCAATTCATTAATGTATATAAATAAAAAAATATTTTGGCCTCGAATTTGTTAAAATGAGAAAGAAAACAAATGGATAGATCTTTATACCCTGCAGATATGAATGAAGCGGAAGAGACAAACTCCATATTTGTTGGCGATACTAATATCTTTCATATAGAAAAAGACGTGTTATACATTGTGCAACATTAATAGCCATTTACGAGTTTCATCAAAAAAAACTTAACATTCTTCAGAGATTTAAGCACATAGATTTTAGGAATGTGAGGAAATCAACAACAAAGTGGGAAAGGGATATCGATACAATTTAAAATTCACGGTATAAAGATATCTACTGGTAAAAAAAGTATTCGTAAAATAGGATAAAAAATTGTATGAAACCAACATCAAGAAGGGGCTATTTATCGTTACTTGTATATGAAGTACATCACAAGATTAATCAATGCTCCAAAACATGTTCAAGCATATGGGTACAAAAGTCGTATAAACACAACAGCAAGAGGAAGGTATAATATCATTATTTCCGAGGATGTTCCCTCGGGATCTCCTCTCGTACAGAAACGGTATTTCTATCACTTGATTGTAGTGCGGAGGCGTGCATCACGGTGACCTCGAGCTGTCCTACACAATGGTGGTCGTGGATCTTTGATCAGAGCACCTTCTCCGATGTCGACGGTGGTCCTCCAACGACTAAACTAGCCAAGGTGATGGTGCTCCAATGAGAGGGAAGGATGGTGGTGGCTAGGGCTTTGAGAGAGTGGCCTATCATCTCCTATTTATAGAAGGAAAGGTGAAATTGGATCCCAAATCGGATCCGGTTCAGATCCATATATGGGTCTCGACTATGATACTTAAAAAATGATAACTTGACCTAGGAATATCATATGTTCTTCGGCTCGTTGGAAAGATCTCGACGAGATCTACGAAATGGCTTGATTATTTGAATATTTGGATGTCAACAATACTGTAGATTTTAGGAAAAAAATATATGGTTTCACATCATAAAATTCTTAAAGGAAGTCGCATTCTCGAGATGTAGGATTTAAGGTATATGTTTTAAATGCGATAAATATTTAGGCATAAAAATCTTAAAGAGGACAAAATCCATAAAAATCTTAAAGGTAATTGAAATAAGGTTTCATGATCATACCATCAGATAAGGCTATTTTTTGTCGCATATCTGCCTCAGGCTCCCATGTGGCCTCCTCAACATTCTGACTTTGCCACAATACCTTGACCAAAAGGATGTCTTTCCGTCGCAACTTCTTGACTGCCTGGTCTAAAATATGCGCGGGTGCCTCAGGGAAAGACAAATTCGGTTCAACAATGAGGTCCTTGAAGGATATGGAAAAATCCTTAAGCGCATCACGGAAGCGTGAGCGTCGTACCGGATGCGACGGAGAACGACTAGTCGTACTAGTTGTTTGGTACAACGGAATTTAAAAATTTTCATGTGATGACACCACATGATCCAAGAACGATTCTCGGATCATTTCATCTATAACCACAACAAGTATAATGCAATACCTCTTGAAGCGTGGTTGATCGAGTCTCTAAGAAAAGAGACCTCCTGTCTCAAGTCCAATCGTCGGAGTAACGGCTTGCGAGCGCGGGGATGAGTCGCGTTGTCCTCGCAATCCAACAAGTTGAACCAAGCACGGTTGCTCCTGATCTCATCGCACGAGATCGAACGTCTCCTTCGTGAGTGAAGCACTCCAAGTAGACGGAGAACCGCAGAGCGTCAAAGCGGTCGCGCGGCGGCGTGGGCGTCGACGAGTCTCTCCTCTAGGGTATGGTGGACGACCACCAAGAAGAGGGAGAGAGAGGGTTGGCGTGTGAGGAGAAAGAGAGAGAGAGAGATGTGCTACAATAGCATGTAATAGAGAGCAAGGTATGCCTCTCTATTTATAGGGTTTTGGGATCCATGGATCTCAATCCATGGGACATATAAAATCAATGGATGAGATTGATTTATGTCAATCCAATGGTCAAGATTGTTGCTGGTAAAAGCCAACAACTTGTGACTTAATTTAGATTAAATATATTTGATAAATCAAATATATATTAATACCAAAATTAAATCAATCAAATAAAGAGTGAAATACAAAGGAGATCATCCATCCCCATAAAAGAGGGTGGACGGCCACCAATCCTACAAGGGAATTGGGTGCCGCCACCTTCTTCCATATGGGGAGGCAATCTCATGGATTTCCATGAGATTGCATATCTCCTTGATTTTCTCTCTATTATTTATCCAACAACTTTAGTTGGAATTTTATTCACCAAAAATAATTCTTAATCTTTACAATCTTGACATTGGAAAATTGTGAATCACATTCACAACCCAAAACAAAATATAATTTACATTTTCAATTAATTAGACAATGTGTATCGAATACACATTAATAATTAATCTATAAATATAAATTATAATTGGCTCTCTCTAATACATTATAAATCACATTTATAATATATTATGAATAATTGGATATTACTATCCACATTATTCTTATCCATAATAATCAAATCATATTTAATTATATTGGATAATTCCTCATACATCATGATAATTAAATCACATTTAATTATCAACTTCTCAATGCTTAGATCTTATGGAATTGTTCTTAAATCATTTAAGAACAATGCTATTTCTCCTCAGATACTTGGAGATAAGGACAGGGCGATTGCATTGTTCCACGTATAGTGACTTGGATATTGAGATCACATCTCAAATCCAGATCCCTTGGACCTCTCATTGATGCTTGATTAAATCAAGACCGTAAACCTAATCTTCTCATTACATCTGAATCTCATTCAGATCAATGTCCAGTACATGGACTAAGATTAGGTCACTTCTCTAATGAGAGGAGTCAATAAAATCCAGACCTGTGTCATCACTCCCTCGGAATGGAAGCGTCATAGTTATACAATCGTTTATGATCAAATCACCCTCAGGTATTCCTAATACATGTACATCCTACATACTGGAAGACTCATGATCATTCTGAAGATATATATCACTTTTACACTGTCATCTTCATGATATGATCACTAAGTTTCTCAATCTTGGTCCTTGGGATATGGTACAGATCATATGCTTTCTCAAAGCATATATCTTACCTTCAAATTCATATCATGCTTCTAAAGCATGATGACCATGCATGGAATTTGATCAGTCCCAATACCTCATGAGTGAGATCATGTCTCCCGGTTCACAAGCGAACATGTATGATCCCTTTGAGAGATCATATTACTCATATGTCCTTACATGCACACCAGCTCGCCGGTGTATAGACCTTGGTTAGGTAATCAACCTATTGGTCTGCCAAATGTACACACTTAGACATGTAGTAATACATCTGTCTCTGGTCAGAGGATGTTTGCCTGTGATGTGACAGTATTCATCATAGGTCTTTGGTTATCTCGATCTCGTCAAGTCAACTCATTGACTCAACTAATCTGATACCTCCGAATCAATATTCCCATGCAGAGGACATGCATCAAGAGGTCGATCAGATATCAGTCTAATGAGATAGGATCGCCATCTCCCACTCAGACTGGAGATCACTACTTGTCAATCATTGATGATGCTTGATGAGTCCTCTATCTAACTCCTTAGATATTCGACAAAGCATCAGCCTCTATGATTCAGTTAATGAATCAATAGTTGTATGATTATCAAGTTGGCCATGGTACATAACCCTTATTTTAAAGAGGGACCTTATAGTGCATTCATTCATTCAATATCAGAAAGGGAGTGAAACATAATCAATAACGTTTATTAACAAATCATTTATTACAATAACATTTATTGTAGGAATGGTTCGCCTCGGGCTCACATTGCTAATAGTCCTCATAGCTAATCACATGCCGAGGGTCTCGAATATATTTCTAGAGTTTTGACACATGGAATACATCATGCACGCTTGCCAAGTTAGGGGGAAGTGCTACTCGGTATGCTACATTCCCAAAATGGGCCAAAAACTCTAAAGGGCCAACAAACCGCGGTGTCATCTTGCCCTTAACACCAAATCTTTGAATACCCTTCATTGGAGAGACTCTCAAGAAGACAAAATCTCTGACTTCAAACTCGAGATTACGACGCCTCTGATCAGCATAGCTCTTTTGACGGCTATGCGCAGTTAATAATTTCTTTCTAGCAGTTTCTACAGCTCTTGTTGCATCTTCTATTATCTAAGTGGAATAAATGTCTTTGTCGCCCACTTCCTGCCAACACAAAGGAGTGGTACATCTTCGCCTATACAATGCCTCGAAAGGTGCCATGCCAATACTAGCATGATAGTTGTTGTTATACGTGAACTCCACCAAAGGAAGATGATCCTTCCAAGAACCTTGGCACTCAATGGCACATGCTCGAAGTAGGTCCTCAAGGGTCTGAATTGTCCTCTCAGATTGCTCATCCGTCTGTGGATGATAGACTGAGCTAAGACATAATTTGGTTTTCAAAGCCCTCATAAATTTTCCCCAATAGTGTGACGTAAAACGAGCATCTCTATCAGATACAACCTCCTTGAGAATCCCATGCAAGTAAATAACATGTTTAATATATAGCTTGGCCAGATCCACCGGAGTGCATGTCATGTTCACGGGAATGAAATGTGCATACTTGGTCAAACGGTCTACAATAACCCAAATAGCATCATACCCACCTACTGTACGAGGTAAGGATGTCACAAAATCCATAGAGATACTCTCTCATTTCCACAACGGGATAGGAAGAGACTGTAACAAGTCAGGAGGACGCTTGTGTTCTGCCTTCACCAATTGACAAGTAAGACAACGGCTAGCATGTTCCGCAACATCTCTCTTCATCCCCTCCCACCAGAAGTGCTGACGGAGGTTTCTATACATCTTGGTGCCTCTTGGGTCGATAGATATGCTAGAACAATGAGCCTCATCTTGGATATCCCTCCTCAAATCATCATCATCAGGGACATAGACACGGTCTCCCTTCCATATGATGGACTCACAAACTCAGAATCCATCAAACTCCTCCTTCATGCATCGATGGAACAAGTCTTGTAATTTTTGATCTGTCCGTTGATCATGCACAATCATGTCCCATAATCTATTGTACTTTGCAGGTACAGTTATAGCATCTATAGTGCTGTGAGCATATCCCAAGTTTGTAGCCTTGTTGTTGTGCCCTCGGCATGTGCTCTCCTACTCAAAGCATCTGCTACTACATTTCCCTTACCCGGATGATAAGAAATCGTACTGTCGTAATCTTTCAACAGTTCCATACATCATCTTTGCCTCATATTCAACTCCCACTGGTCAAAGATATATTTAAGACTCTTGTGGTCTGTAAAAATCTCAAACGTGACCTCGTATAAATAGTGACACCATATCTTCAATACGAAGACTATAGCTGCCAACTCCAAGTCAGAGTAGGGTAGTTTTGTTTATGGTTCTTTAGTTGTCGTGATGCATATGCCACAACATGACCATGTTGCATCAATACTGCTCCTAAACCCTCCTTTGATGCATTGGTATACACCGTAAAGTCTAAGGTGCCTGAAGGAAGGGTGGGAATCGGAGCACTGGTCAGTCTCTCCTTCAACGTACGAAAGCTCAGCTCGCACTTGTCGCTCCAAACGAAGGAGACATCTTTCTATGTCAGAAGAGTAAGTGGTAGGGCTAGAAGCGAGAAGCCCCTAACAAAGCGTCTGTAGTAGCCGGCGAGACCTAAGAAACTGCGTATTTTGATAACTATCTTGGGATTCTCCCAAGACATTAATGCATCTATCTTGGTTGGATCAACTATCACGCCTATCTTGAAATTACATGACAGAGGAAAGCTATCTGGGTAAGCCAAAACTCACACTTGTTGTATTTCACATAAAGCTTGTGTTCTCTGAGTGTCTCCTAGATAGTATGAAGATGTTGCTCATACTCGTGCATATCACGTGAGTAGATCAAGATATCATCAATGAATACCACCGCAAAACAATCCAAGTACGGGCGTAAAATTTTATCAATCATGTCCATAAATGCGGCAGGTGCTTTCGTGAGTCTAAAAGGCATGACCGCAAACGCATAGTGGTCGTATCTTATACGAAAAGCAGATTTGAGCACATCTGTGTCCTTAATCCTCAATTGATGATAACCCAATCATAGGTCAATCTTTGAGAATACTGATGTACCCTGCAATTGATCGAAAAGATCATCTATTCATGGAAGTGGATAACGGTTCTTTACCGTCCTCTTATTCAATTTTCTGTAATCGATGCACAATCGCATAGACCCGTCCTTCTTCTTTACGAAGAGGACTGATTCTCCCCAAGGTGATGTACTGAGACGGATAAATCCCTTTTCCAACAACTCCTGCAGTTATACCTTGAGCTCCCTGAGTTCGGCCGGTGCCATTCGATATTGAGGTATGGAGATTGGTTGTGTGTCGGGTGTCAAAGTAATCTCGAACTCCCTCTTTGGCGGTAGTTCAGGTAATTCCTCTGGAAATACATAAGGAAAATCTTGTACAATTTTGACATCTTCAATCATATGATCTTCGGAAAGTAACTCCACAACATAGGTGAGAAAACCTATGCAACCCTGATTGAGAAATTATTGGGCCTTCAACATGGACACATACAAGACTTCACCATCTTTGGTATGTCCCTCGAACTGAAAGACAGGTATGCTCGGGAGACAGAAAACTACCGTCTTCAAAACAATCAAGGCACGCATGATGCTGCTCAAGCCAATCCATCCCAAAGATAACATCAAAATCTTCGAACTGAATAAGTAAAAGATATGCAGGCATCAGGTGCCCGCCAATCTACATTGCGACATTCTCCACTCCTTGTCGCACTATAAATAATGGGCGCCCTAGGCCCTTGATGTAGTAAGGAGATGAAATAAATACTAGTTCTATATATAATTTAGATACTAATCGATCTGTAAGAAAGGAGTGTGTGGCTCCCGAATCAAATAAGGTGTGTAAGGATGTACCATGCACTGAAATCATACATCGCACTACAGCTCCTGAGGTAAGGGCCTGCTCATGCGTGATTGCATTCAATTGTCCTTGAGGTTGTGGTGGGGCACTAGAACTTGCTACACTGAAGGTTGCTCGTGGTGGAGGATGCTGAAAACCTCGACCTCCATGACGGAAAGCTGATCCATGTGACTGTCCAGATAAGAAAGTCGGCCGCACTTGGTTGATGGCCACCTGAGCTGCTGATAAGTAAGGGACACTTGGCCTTGAAATGTCCCGGTTGCTGGTAGTAGAAACATCGATGATCTCCTGATTGAGAAAAGGAGCCTCCTGAGACAAGGCCAGTACCTACTATCTTGCGGCTCTGGAAATGTGTAGAAGAGCGGAGAGAGGTACTACAACGACTCGCCCATCCCTGCCCCAAAGTAGGTGTAGGGGCAAACCTGCTAGCGATTGGAGTGTTCTCCATTGGGTGGAAGCGACGCTCTCTACAAGTTTTGTAGAAATCTGACGAGTGGATCTTTCCGACGCTCCATTGGGTGGAAGCGACGCTCTCTGCAAGAGTAACTGTGAGTGGCCACCTTGAAGCCGACTCTGAGTTGCCTCCATCTTAGTAGCCTTAGCACCTACCTCCTTGATGGAAGTGAAATACAATGTAGACAGCAGGTGTTGCACATCATCACGCAAACCACTAATAAACTTCTGTAAGTTCTACTCAGGAAAAGAAGTAGTTGCAGGTGAGTGGCAGGAGAGTCCAGTGTAGCGAATGAGATATTATTGAGTCGTCAATGACCCCTGCTTCAGTTCAACAAACAACCTCCTCTGATCCTCAACCCAGTGATCAGCATAGTGCTAGCTACGGAACTCGTCAAGAAATATCTCCCATGTTATGGGATCCTCCCGATGTTCCTTGGTGGCGTACCACCAACGTTCAACATAGCCTGCTAGTGAAAATTCCATGAATTTAAGCCAAAACTCTTTAGGAGCATGGATCATCCGCAAAACCTTGGATACATGATCCATCCATAGTTCAGCCTCATCTGGTGTGCCTGTGCCAAAGAATTGTGGCACCTTAGACCTCTAATATGTTGCGTAGGTCATCTGATGTTTTTGAAACACCTCTAGGTCATCTGATCCTTCTGGGTCTAGAGACACCGAATGTTGAACACTGTCCTCCTCCTCACGAGAGGGCTGGTATGAGGAGTCATCCTGTTGAAGGAGTCTTTACTCCAATACTTCCGAAAGCTGATGTATACCTAGTATGGACTGAACTAGTAAGGCCAAATACTGTGCAACATCAGGGTCAACACGAGGCGGCATGATTCCCCTATAGAGTAATTATATTAGAAATTATTTTCATGCTTAGAGGGACAATGGACACATTAAACATGACTTGAATTATTCTCCTTAATAAAAGCCAAAGTTGGAAGACTTTATCGCTATATTTATATTTCAAATCATGTTGGTAATATAATATGTAAAAGAGTGAATGGAGTATCAGGCTCTGATACCATCTGCAACACCCCGCTAATGAATCTGCGATTTGTCATCTTTATTCATTTTTTAGCTTAAAATTCTTTATAAAATACAAGTATATAACACTAACTCCATATTCTAACTAACTTGCATCTGTGTGTAAATATTGTATATTTGTACATTATTTTAACCTAAAATAATTAAATAAATAAATAAAGGAAAAATAAAGAAAAGAAAATAAATAAAAAAAAGAAGACTGTATATATGTAATAGATAACGGCTGACCTGAACCCCGAGAGAAGGTCAAGATTTGGCCTGATTGACCAGGAATAAAGTAGGAGGAGATAGGGTCCTCAATTAGAAAATCCCAAAGAAAATTGTGTGTTGTGTATATTTGTATACTACACTATTTTATTTAAATACTAATTGACCTCAAATCAAATAACTTTCAACACCAAAGTTGTAAATAAAATTTTTTTTAATTAATAAAAATAATTGCACAATTAAATCATGTACAGAAAAAAAAACAACCACACTTGGAAAAAGCCACTAAGCACTACTTGAAAGATCAATTTCAGCTCCATATGAACTCAAATTGAACCAATCTCATTTCCATTGGATTCTAAATTAAATTATCTTTAAAATGGTTATATTTTCATATTTTTAAAGTTACGAGTAAAAAGTTGGTTTTTTAGGATGGTTTGTGCAATTTCCCCATGTATTTTGTAAATATTGTATTTGTATATATTTGTAAATTTTTTACTAATTAATCAAAGTAAAAAAATAATTTTTTTAAAACAAAAAACTAATTTGCTTATTTACCCATGTATATAATGTCATATATGTATATAGTATATGTATATAGTTGATATTCTTAATTATCCACCATAAAAAATAAAAAAATAACATTTTTATTCAAATAAACAAAGTGACGAAAATTCAAATAAAATTAGTTAATTTTGTAAATAGTTTTATCTCTCTTTATCTTTATCTCATTTCAATTTTCATCTCTCTTATATCTTCAACCAAAAATTCAAAAATTCAAATTTCATCTCCATCTTTTCTATTTATATTGCTCCTTCTCCATCATTCCAACTTGATTGATCTTTGGTGAGAAGAGTCCGATCTCCGAGAGATTGTAGAGAAAGGTGTCTATCCTGCGAGCCATCCGGTGACAGTGAGTCGGCCTTCGTCGAGGCGATCACGATCATTTTCCGCTCCTAAGGTGAGATCCATCATTATTTCTTCATTTTTTATCTAGGTTAATCATAGTTTTATTTTATAGCATTCTTATTTCATCATCATCTCATTTTTTTTAATCTTTAAAAAATTATTTCATCACGATTTGATCTGCCACCAACTCGATTTTTTTTCATCTCACATCTCTATCTCGATGCGTTCTTTTCTATCTTACATGATCTATCAACTCCAGCCACGCACAGTGGTCGAAGAATCAGATTTGTTCCTTTCACTTTCACCAGATCCCTATTCATTTTCCGATTTGTAAATAATAAAAAAATATACAAAAAATTTTGTTTTCTTTTCCTCTAACGTTTGTTTTGCAAGATCATATAAAATAATAATAATAACAACAATAAAAAACATTTCTTATTTTCTAATTTTAATTCCTCTGTTTCAGATTTTAAAAAAATAAAAAAAATCTCTGATTACTGTTTTAGTTTTACAATAAAAAAATTACAAAAAAAATAAAAAAAAAACAAAAAGAAAAAAAAAAGAAAGAGGGTCGGCCACCAGGCGCCGCCGCCCCTCCCATCACCTGACCACCGCGGCCACCTGTAGCCTTCTCCGGCGGCGCGGCCCCTCCACTGCTGCCACCAGAGACCGTCGCATGCTCTTCCTGCCCTCGACGCTCCACCTTCACCGCACGAGCCCTCCAGCGCCTCGACCGCGTGGTGGATCTCCGCTTGTGCTCCTTTGCCTCACGCGAGGCGGCACAGCCCAACACCATCTCCGACCGGTGCTGCGACCGCTCCGCCGACCTCCTTCTACACCATCTCCGACCCGCGCCACCGCAGCCGTGCAGGCGCAGCCGTCTCGCTTCAACACGCGTGCGCCTCCATCCGTCGCGGGTCCACCGCCCAGGTGCCCGCGCCTCTCTCCAGTTTGCCCCGCCACCACAACCGCCAGCTCCCGTCATCGTACTTACTTGGAGGAGAAAGCAAGGCGGTGGCACTCTCCTTCCCTCTGTCAAAGAAGAAACAAGGCCGAAGAACCCTAAGGGGATTAGAAATTGAAAAAGTTACGAGTCAACCCCCTAGAAGTTTTCCAAATTGCAAAAGACTCCCTACCATAGACAGTCACATGCTAGGCACACTTCTTACTAGGTAATTTGCATTTTTTACCTGAATTTATTTATTATTATGTTATGTTGCAAAAACTTCACATATTTACATTCCAGTCCTTGTGTTTCCATATTTGAACTTACTTGATCTTTTCATCAAAATAAATGTTTTTATGCTTCCAAAAAATCTAAGAAAATTTGTGTATGTTCCTCTATATGTGTTATCATTGTATAAATTTTTCATGAATTTTTGTCAATGTTTGATATTTTGAAAAATCAAAAACCACATCTTTTTATCTTCTGGAAATTCTAAAATTCATAAAATATTGAATATTGCTCCAAAAATTCCAAAAAAAATTGAGTAGTTTTATTTCATTGTCTTTTATTTTTTTTCGAAATTTCATGCATTAATTCTTTATAAAACTCAAAAAAATTGAAAAATACTAAAAATCTTATAAAAATAATAAAAAATTCTAAAAAATCTAAAAATTGTGATTCCAGTTCTTGTGTGTAGATATTTGCTTATAGTTTGTCATAAAAATAAATACCAGGAGTTTTGGCCATTAAAATATTTTTAAGTTGCAAATTACTCCAGATTGTGCACTATTTATCATTTTTATCACTGTTTGATTTTTAGAAAAATACTAAAACATCTGAAAATTCTAAAAAAATTCCAAAAATATTTCAAAATTATTAAAACACAAAAATATTTTCTTTGGATTTTTCTAAGCATTTTTGATATAAGTGAAAATTACAAAAATAGTTGGTGTGCATATTTCATTTCTTGTGCTTATTGTTCCTTAATTTTTGAAAAAAAAATCTGAAAATTAAAATCATTAAAAATTTTAAAATCAAAAAATACAAAAAAATAGAAATAAAAAAATTAAAAAAAAATAAAAATATAGAAAAGCACAAAAACCAAGGATAGTTATCCTTTGAGATTCATGTTTTCTCTTAATTAGTTCTTGATTAATTGAATAACCCTGGGGAATTGTAGACTCCCTGAGTTCGATCATGTTCGCTATACAGGTAAATAAGTGGCAAAAATAAAATAAATTTTGTTTGTTTGTCGTAGGATTTTTTAAGATAGCAACGACTTTCATACCTTTAATTTTTATCCTCAAAGAATCTTTGGCACAACAAAATGGCGTTGTTGCCAGGGAGGCACGGCGAGGGTAGTTAGGTTTCAATTTTGAGCTGTTATTCTTTGTTGTAAATATATGTTTACATTTTTCCATTCACTTCATTGTTCATATCCACTGCATTCATTTCATTTTTTTCTCATATTTGATAATTTTGATTCTTACACATTCTTTTTTTTTCTTGCGAGGGCCCGCGGAGTGAAGGAGGCGATCCTAGGATAGCCGAAGCACCCAAGCGACATGAAGGCGGCTTGATTCTTCACCAAGCCGCAGGATAGCATGAGAAGAGGAGAAGAAGAATTGAAGGAGACGAGAAAGAGAGAGAGAGAGAGAGATTTTTCTAGCACTTGAACTCTTGTAAACGGACATTCATTTGTTGCGGGGTCTGTTTCGCCAAGTACCGGTGCACTTGGGGGACCTCACCGGTTTTGTATTCATCGCCTTATTTTTATTTATTTCCCGCAGATTTCGTAAGCTACCTCTTAATTACTTTAATTAATTTGCTTGAGCCAGGTAATTAATTGGGTCCAAACACCCAAAACAAGAATTTCTATACCTATAGAGTAGAGCGTAATTAGACTTAGTCAAATTAACTTGTTCTTGCCTGTTAATAGAAGCTATCATCTAGGACGGTTCACTTGCATTCGCATATAGGATAGTTTATTTCAATTCTGCACGGATCACATGCATGTAGAGAGCTGACGACAAGGTACGCATCTCTAACCCCTGCATGCATCATTAATTGTAATCGCGTATTGGCATTTCTGATCTCCTTCCTTGTTTTCACTCACATTTTGAAAATATTTTAACCAAGTGACAACTGCCTAAAATACAGGACTGCTAAAGAAAACTCGACCCTAAAATAAACACAAGGAAAAATCATTGTTTTGAGTAGAGTAACGCCCTCATTGTTTGGTTAGTATGTAGCGAGAGAGCGACCCGCACACTAGGATAGAACCACGCCCGAACTCTTTTCAGACTACTATCTTGGGTTAGTTATTCTCCAGTGAGGATCTCTCTGGTAGCTGGTAAAGCGGCCCGCGATGTCCTTGACAGATTGAATTGATCGGGTAGCTGGTAAACGGTCCTCAATTCATACTGGTTGGGAATGATCTAACTTTGGGATTAGGACAGTCTCCTAAGAGCATTGGGTTTCTAACAGCTCGCTCTAACCGCTCTGATATATTGTACTCTAACCAAACTCTAAAATTGACAAGATAATTGACCGAACCTTCACGATCTTCACATTGAGTTGAGTTAGTGAACTGGGGGTTTGCATTGTGTTTGATTTCTTGTGTGCATACTCGATCCTTCTATGCAATTGCATCTTTTTCTCCATATCTTTTTACTTGACCCTCGTGCTCTCCTGATCCTGTCTTTTGTTTTGAAGATGGCCGACTGGAGTTATTTTAATCCTATCCTCGCAGACTTCTCACACTCTCCGAACGATCCACTTCCTTTTTCCAGGAGGACTTTCCTCCTGATTTTTATGCATATCCGCCTAACCCATTATTTCAGGAGACGGACGATGATTTTCACCCACCCTCATTCAACCAATCCAATCTTGGGATTTTGGAGTCACCTTTCATGGTATCCACACTTGAGACCCTGAACTAGATGATGGAGCATATGAATTCAAGGATTACAAATCTATTTAACATAAATACGAGCCAGAACGTTGCTCCACTCTTTGAGGATATGGATTCACTTGAGGATAATCATGAGAGTCTGCAATTGCCCAAATATAAAAAAAAACTATAAAATTTTAAAAATCCAAAAAGATACCGGGAGACACATTATTGATTCATTTTGTGAGGAGAAGACCCAAATTCCCGATCATCTACCCACACATCTATTCACATCATGTCCCAACCTTGACCTCGAGGATGCCACTATACAGACTGCTCTCGGCAATCCTCGTGTATATGTTGATTCTGATCTCCTCCCTTGTTTGGAGGAGGTCCAAAAATTCATAAAAATATTGACTGAATCTGAAGTGGTGGCCACCATTCACGATATCATTAAAACCCCACTTCAATAAGCCGTGACAGATTTATCTACTCCTCAACACAAGAAGAGAAAGTGAAGGAGAAGATCTGAGCGTCACATCTTGACAATGGCCACTGGCTATGCCATCTCTCACTGTCTATATTTTAAGAAAGGGAACACTACCACACCTCTTGTGAGTTGCTCCATATCTAACTATTCTTATGATAACACTCTCCTTGACGGTGGTTCTTCAATCAATATAATACCCTTCTCTATGGTACGATCTCTTCATCTCAGGCCTCTCAAGAAAATCAGGATGTGATGAGCGCGCTTTTTATCAAGGGTCTGAATATGTCGTCGTGGCGACCCTCAATAAAAGGCGAGTTATCAACAATTGACCCACAATCAAAGAATAAAACAATCAAGCTCAAAGGAAGTGTGAATCAATCTTTATTTACTCTACCATAAAATGTATAGGGAACAAGCATGTAGAGGTCGAACCACAGAGAGCAATACAAAAATGCATGAGCCTATATGTGCATACCAGTCATTCTTGAGTGAAGTGGGTCTCTCTTTTTTTTTTTTATTATTTTTATTTTGACTTTATATTTTATACCCCTTTTTTTTTTCTTTTTATATTATTAATTATATAAATCTATATACTATATATATATATAAAGAGATATATATATATATAAGAAGAGAGAGAGAAGTAATATAGAATATATATATATATTTATAAACATAAAAACTTAATATATAGACTTATATTTTTAACCCCCTTTTTTTATTATATTATTTTTTTTTATATTTCTAATTTTTATGTGTTTTTCAAATCAAAAACGTCCACAATATAGGACCAAATAAATAGCCGTATATAATTTGGGTTTTAAAAATATCAAATAATACCCAAAATTGCCCAAATTAATTTTCACATATTAGTAATAATATATATATTATTATAAAAGAGAGAAATGTATTTTTAGGGTTTTTAAAGGGTTTTTCTAATTTTTATGTTTCTTTTGGGGTTTTATGATTTTTTTTAATTTTCTTTTTCATATTTTTAGGGTTTTTCATTTTCTGGACTCAATATATATATAAATATAGCATATATAATTTTTTTGGAATTTTTCGAAAACATTTGATAATTTTTTTGTATTTTCTAATTTAGACAGTACCAAAAATGGCTTCTTTTCAATTTTAATAAATAGGGAAGATGCAAAAAAATGCAAACTAAAATATGGGCGTGAACAAGCATGGCATGGAGCATCTATCCTAATTTTGGTGGATTTTTAGAAGCCTTTTAGGTATTTTTAATAAATAGATAAAGAGACGAAAAGTAATTAAGCCTGGCAGGGGCATTTTTGCAAATAAAATAACATCCAGGGGCACAGGTGCAAAAATACCAAAACATTATAACGTGTTTTTGAATTTTAAGGACTAGAACTAATTAACTAGACCCGCCAGGGTCCCCTTGCAATTTAACCATCACGCGGGACAGCACGTGATCCGCACTCACAGGGACCTAAACGCAATATCAGAAAGTTCAGGGTCCTGGTTGCAATTTTTCATAAAAATAATATACTGAATATTTTATTTACTGGACTAAATTCAAATTTACAAACATACAGGGGGTCTTATGCAAAAAGCCCACCTCACGTGGGACGACACGTGAGGTGACGTGGACTGGACCCAAAAGTAATATCAAAACAGTACAGGGGGTCTCATGCAAAATATCCACATTAATTATAACGTGCTTATTTATTTACAAGACTAAAAATAAAATACAAAAAAGGCGGGGGTCGAATGTGAAAATTACCCCCAAAAGGCGCGCTGATGGACGGCTGATCTTCGTTCACTTGACACGTGTCGCCTCCACGTGCGCCGATGACGGTTCGTCGATGGAGCGCTAGGATTAGATCATCCGAGATGATCCGACGGTCGAGGCGGTGCTCCATCGGACGGCTGATCTTCAATCTGGGCCTTCGTCTTCATCCAACGGCGGAGGAGCTGCGAGGAAGAATAGGGAAGAAGCCTCGCCGAGGCGAGCTTCCTCCGCTCGGATCTCGCTCTCCCGCCGGTCTTCTTCGCTCCTGAAGGTCCAAGAAGCTTCCTGGAGGTATCCTCTAACGTCTGGAGGTCTCGGATCGGCCAGAGGTACACCGGAGCGCTGCAACGAGCTCGAAGTAGGGTTACGGCTCCAGGTACCTCCGCCGGCTTGTAAATCGGCTCCAGGTGCTCTATTTCGCACCTAACCTGCACAGGAAGAAAGAGTGGCTCGAGGGCGTCTTCCTCGACCAGGGGTTTGAAGCTGTGAGCAAGCGGATGGTGGTGGAACGGAGGAGCTCCGACGAAGGGCGGAGGGGGAGCTCCGATTCGCCAAGACCTGGGGTCCTGGGTTGAACAAGTGTGTGCATTTGATGGAGAACTCGAAGGGGATGGAGATGAGGCGGTTTAGGCGGTCGGAGACGGATAGGATCACAGTGGGGAAGTCGCCGGAGCTCAGCTCCGGCGAACTTCGAATTTCGGATTTTGGCCTAAGCTAATCATCTAAATGCTAACCTAAGGACTGGAATTAAAAGCTAATACTAAGACCTAACTACTAAGCAAGAAAGAACAGCTCTTATACCTGGGGGCCTCCAGGGAGCAGGGTGGTCGCCGGAGCACCACCGCGACAAAACTTCCTCCTTCTCCGGTCGATTCAACTGCTGGGAAAGCTCCTCCTGTCACGAGGGCAACGCCAGGAATCGAATCAAGCCCAGAAAGGGGGGTGAAATTGGCCAAATTTGACAGAGGAGGAGGAAGCTTTTATTTATAAACATTCCGAGGGACCCCCATTGACCGGTGATTATTAAGGAATCGGGGCTATGCACAAGGGATCTAAGTGGACGACGAGAATCTTGGATGATCAGAGAACAGATCTCGTGAAGGGACCGAGGGCGATGGATCACTGTGGTGAGCGGGAAAAAGGGAGGAAATCGGGGAAAAGATCGTTTGCGTGAAGTCAGATGCCAGGAGGTCGAGTTGACCTGCGGTCAACAGGCGCGACGCGCCCATTGGTCCACCTCAGCCGCTACATGCCAAAATAGGGACCCTTATAAAAAAACGAATTATTTAACCTAGTAAATGATTTTATTAGATTTTACTTATAAAATAAAAAATGTTTATAAATTAATGTAGTATTTATTTATGATTTTTATTTATTTTTTTGAAGTATTTTATTACAGTTTTATTAAAATAATGTGTATATGTATGTATTTTATATGTATTTTTGTATATTTTATTTTTAGTTTATTTATTTGATTTTATTATTTTAGTTTCTTATTTTATGATTTTATAACTTATTTTTGTGAGTATAAATATATTTTTATTTTATTTTTATGAGTTTATTTATATTTTTAAATAAATAGATGTATGTGTATGTATGTATACTTATAGGTATTTTACCTATATATTTTATACATTTTATTTATTTGATGAATTTTATTTGTTTTTATTTTGGATTTATATTTTTAATAAGTTATGTGTAATATATATATATTTTTAGAAAAAATATAGATGAATAAAGAATAAAAGAATCCAGATCCCCTTTTATTTATATACATACTTTGCATTGGTATTTTGCCTATGTATTATATAGGCTCTTTTTATTTCACAACTTCTTTTTAGTTTTCTTCTAATTTTAATATGTACATGAATCATATACATTATTTACAAGATACTAGAAATATAAATTTAGAAAAATAATGAATATTGAATAAAATGAATATCTTAATCAGTCCTATATAATGTGGGCCAAAAACCTAACTTCTACAGATGAGCTCCAAAAATTATGAAACTAATTTTACAGAATAGTTCTTTAAACGCTATATACAATTAAAGGTGAATTTGAGTGATTTGGAGTTTTTATTTGCAAGATATGGGTCTGTGAAGTTGAGATTTTTGCCTTTTTATTTTGTGTATAAGATATACACTGTGTATTATTTTTGTACAAAACCAATTTTGTATTTTTATTTACATCATTATCTACAACTTTCATGTACAAAATTTCTTTATTTGATGAATAAATAATTCTGCATAAAATAGGTGTCAAAAATGCATAAAGGGATGAATGAATAAATGAGATATTTATTGTACACTGGCCCTTATCTCCCCCTACTTTATTCCTTGTCGACCAATTCCATTCTGGACTTGGTCTCGGGGTTAGGGTCATAAAATATTTGCAATATTTTATTCCTTTTTCTTTTCTTCCCTTTATTCTATAATTTTGGCATTAAAAACCTTATTAGTACAATAAATAATAGATGCTAATATGTACAAATTAATGTTATTTACATGCATTTGCCGGGGTTTTTGAGGCCAAAATGATAGAATAAAGGTGATGAAATGGAGATTCATCACCCCCCTATACTTGCCTTTGCTAGTCCCTAGCAAACACTTTATGCAATAAGCGCAAAATGAATAAAGAAAAGAAAAAGGAAAATGCAAGAAAGATAGAGTGAATTGGGGTGCTTTCAGTGCAATGTATGTCCTTACAAAATCTGAATTTGGAGCTCCTGTCAGACCTTGGGTGTGAAGGTGTGTGGAACCTAGTCAGGGACCAGCTCTAAAGTACAACAGCCTTTGGTAATCACAGAACTCGGTTCAACCCATCTCAATAGCCGGGTCAGAACTAGTCTACATCATACGCAAACTCTTATAACTATGAAGCTGACTTGCACAGTGTAAGTGATATGTAGCTCCCCACCTCAGAAGTGATAAAGAAACAACCTCCCCCAACTTGGTAACTCTAAGACCTCGGTCTAGCAACTCTTTCCTCGAGAAGCGGGGTATTCCCTTCTAAGTTCAAGTGCAACCGGCTCAAGAAGAGGGGGAAGAAGTATAGACTTTTGGAAGCTCAGCCAGTGTAGCCGAGTCTCCCGCTGCAAGCTTCATGAGATGAAACATGGATACCATAAGCTTTTGCTTTATTGAACTATATACACTCCAGTGGGGTTATTAAATTTTCAATCCGACCCACCACTTTTTTGGAGTTCCTTTTTGCAAATTTTTTTTTTTTTCAATTGCATCTGTACAACATATCTACATGGTGCAGCATATATACAAGAAATTTCTTCTTGAGCCAGTAGACTATCCCTCTTTTGAAGCTTTATTGCAACCCACGGCTTCTGTCTTTAGACTTCATCACCACTAGACTAAGTTGAGGTGCACTTCCTTCACTATAAGAAGAAGAGAGGTTCCGCCTAGAAGTACTACCCTCATATGCTACCCCAAGCCAAAGGAAACTGCCTCCTCACCACCTCATCCATGGAGAGCTATGTGAAAGGTGCAGGTGTCCAAGTTAGGTCACGGCCGACAAGAGTCATGTGTGTGTTTCGAAAAGTTCTAGTTAGTCCACTAAGGTGACTTGAACCCAGCCCTGGTTTCTCAAAGAATTAAGTCTGAATAGACCTGAAGTACCTTAAACCTAGTTCCCATAAGGTTCCAGTGCAATTAGGTGCGGTAAGGTCTAACCGAGCTCCAATTTGAGATTTTCTTAGACTGATTCAATCATCAAGCTCACTCAAAAAGAATATGCATGGTATGCTTATGCTATGCACAATGAATGATGCAAATTTTTACAGAGGATTTAAAAAGAATCAAAGAATATTTTTACACAAAGAATTTTTTGCAAATAAAATAAGAGCTTGACACATATAAAAAGTATATACCATTATTTACACGGGCGTACTGCTTTATTTACAAAATATATGAATTTATACAGACTGTACATGTGTTACTGGAATGGTTTTATTTAGGTTGTTGAGAAGGAATTTTTATGTAATTTATTTCTGATTAACAGGTATTTGTAATGGTGATCTTATTCTTCAGTTCTAGTTTTGAAAATAATTTTTGCAAACTGTAGTACACGATAATTTTTGCAATCATTTACACGCATTTGAAAACTATTTTTGCAAAGAATTTTCACACTATATGTACATTTTTCGCAATAATTTTGACAAGCATTTTTCAAAACATTTGCACATAGGTTTTTGGAATCCTTTCTTTCACACAAAGAAAAAATTTTGCAATCAACACAGTTTCACGCATTTGAAATCATTTCACATCAAATTTTCCAAAACTGGTCACATTATTTTTCAACTCATACTGTATAGGTATCTGATTTATTAATCAGTAGGTACAGAAGAAGAAAAATTGTCTTTGACGTATAGTATGGTTCTGTTCTTATAAACTTTATTTGGCTTATTCCTTATTTACAAATGAAAGATTTTTGTGTGGATTCCTCAGACTCACTTTGAGAATCATTTTCACAAGGGTTTTTTGAAAACTCTAGTCCAAAATAATTTTGCAATATGTACACGCATTTGAAAATCCTTTTACAAACGTTTTACACAACATAGATAGATTTTTTCAAAACACCTTTGACAATCAACTTTTCACAATCATTTGCACACTACTTTTCACACATTTTGCTTTCACTCAAAGAAAATAAGTTTTACACACAAAACTAATTTTTCAATCGTTGAATACTTGTTCACGCTATTTTCAAACAACTTTCACAAGATTTTTCAAAGGAAAACGTTTCATACAAAACCCTTTTCTGACTTATTAGTCAGTATAATTACAATGAGTCTGAGGAACTCACAATCATCTTTCATTATTATAAAGCTACTTTTTACATTTAATTTATGCTGTAGTGATATTTTATTTTTCAGTACGAGTTATGACTTTTAGTATATACACAGTATATACGACCCCCCTATACTTAGCTTGAGCTATGTCCTCATAGATCGGAAGGAAAAGCAAAGACATAACTCGTACTGCGTATAGACAGATCTAAAGAAAAAAATACGAATGAAATGAATGAATGAGAAGTTGACCGTCCCCCCTATACTAAGGATCGAATAATCCGAAGTATAGCAGGTGTACAAAAAGCGGGGAGGGTCAAGGGTGAGAATACACTGATCGTACTCAGATTGTCTCCCCCTATACTTAGGGTAAGATACTCCTAAGTATAGACAAGAAGAGGAGACAATGGAGAGGATCGAACCGAAATTAAAAACCCTAGGTGCACACCCCCCTATACTTAGGACCAAGTACGTCCTAAGTATAGAAAACTGTCTACAAGGGCGGCACGTTTTAGATAGAAAAAGAAAATAGATAAGGAAAAGAAGAAAAGAAGAAAAGAAGAAAATCAGAGCAATAATGGTTGGAGTACATCGTCTGAATCTTTTGGTGCTGCGGGAGGTGTAGAGATATCCTCGGGGTGCACTAACTGAATAGAGTCAACAATGGCCAAGAATGAATCTGGTTCCAAGTAAGGCTTCAGTAGTTGGCCGTTGACGACGAAGGGCTGTGCGTCAGGGGACAATTCTGATATAGCAAGGCTTCCGTTGTCACGCACTTCACATACTCGAAACGGCCCTGTCCACTTACTTTTTAATTTACCTGGGAATATCCGCAACTTTGCATCAAACAACCACACTTTCTGTCCAACATCGAAGGTCTTTCGTCTGATGTGACGGTCATGCCAGCGTTTCACCTTCTCCTTGTACATCAAGGTGTTATCGTATGCGCAGTCTCGGAATTCCAAGAGCCTGTTCAGATCGTCCTTTCTCTTTTGACCACCTTTTCGTGAGTCCAAGTTACAATTACTAATTGCCCAAAGGGATTTGTGAATTAATTCTACGGGCAGATGACATGGTTTTCCATATACAAGACGGTAGGGCGACATGCCCAAGGGAGACTTGTAGGCCGTACGGTAAGCCCAAAGAGCTGAGTCCAAGAGTTGAGACCAGTCTTTTCTGTTTGGCCTAACAAGTTTCTGCAATATAGTCTTGATTTCTCTATTGGATAACTCCGCCATGCCATTGGTCTGCGGATGATAAGGAGATGCGACGCGGTGATCGATGCCGTACTCCTTCGTTAACTTCTTGACCTCTTTGTTGATGAAATGACTACCCCCGTCGGATATGAGAATCTTGGGTATCCCAAACCGCGAAATGATGTTCTTCTTCAGAAACTGGCAAACTGTTTTGCTGTCGGCGGCTCGGGCGGGGATAGCTTCAACCCAACGACTCACGTAATCTACGGCAAGAAGGATGTGCTCAAAACCTTGACTGTTAGGGAAAGGTCCCATGAAGTCAATGCCCCATGCATCGAAAACATCTGCTATCTGAATGATTTTCAGAGGCATTGAATCTTTGGCAGTGAGTGTTCCTTTCAGTCGCTGACAATCAAGACATCTTTTAACAAATCCTGCTGCATCCTTAAATAAAGTGGGCCACCAGAGGCCACACTGCAATACTTTCGCTGCCGTACGATCTCCAGAATGGTGCCCACCAGATTCGAGCGAATGACAATGCTCGAGGACACTGGATTGCTCCGTCTGAGGAATGCACCTGCGCCAAATACAATCTGCTCCTTCCCTGAATAGAAGGGGATCTTCCCACTGGTAAAAGCGGATGGTCGACATGAATTTGTTCTTCTGATTCTTCGTCCAATCCGAAGGTATTACTCCAGAGGCGAGGTAATTTACAATGTCAGCATACCAAGGGAGGGCATCCACGGCTAAGATAGCTTCGTCAGGGAAGGTCTCTGTGATAGGTGCGTTGCTCAAAGGAGAGTCATGCTGCTCTATTCTGGAGAGGTGATCTGCTACCACGTTCTGAACTCCAGGTTTGTCCTTAATTTCCAGATCGAATTCCTGGAGGAGAAGGATCCAACGAATCAGTCTGGGCTTGGCATCCTTCTTCTGCTGTAGGTACCGAATAGCAGAGTGGTCTGTGAAAATTGTGACCTTTGACCCCAACAGATAGGATCTGAACTTCTCTAAGGCGAAAACCACAGCCAGCAGTTCTTTCTCTGTTACTGTATAATTTCTTTGAGCTTCATCTAACGTTCTGCTGGCATAGTGAATAGCATAGGGCGCCTTATCTTTCCTCTGCCCTAGAACAGCTCCGACTGCAAAATCTGACGCATCGGTCATTATTTCAAATGGAAGAGTCCAGTCTGGAGGCTGCAAGATTGGAGCCTGAGTGATAAGCTCCTTTAATTGATTGAAGGCAAGGAGAACTGGCTGATCAACAATGAATTCTGTCTCCTTGCACAAAAGTTCTGTCAGAGGTCGGGCAATGCGGCTGAAGTCCTTGATAAATCGTCTGTAGAATCCCACATGCCCCAGGAATGACCTCACATTCTTTACTGACTGAGGTGGCTGAAGGTTTGAAATGACGTCCACCTTCGCCGGGTCGACTTCCATGCCACGTTTGGAAACGACGTGGCCCAGCACAATACCTTCGGTGACCATAAAGTGGCTCTTCTCCCATGAGAGCACTAAATTGACTTCCCGGCACTTTTGAAGTACTCTGTCTAGATGCTCAAGACAAGAATCGAAGCTATCACCATAGACAGAGAAATCGTCCATGAATACCTCGAGGAAACTGCCTACCATCTCGGCGAAGACTGCTAACATGCATCTTTGGAAGGTTGCAGGTGCATTGCACAGTCCAAAGGGCATTCTCTTGAAGGCGTAGGTGCCGAACGGGCAAGTGAAGGTGGTCTTTTCTTGGTCTTCAGGGGCGATCGCCACTTGGTTGTACCCAGAGTACCCATCCAGAAAGCAGAAGAACTCCTTGCCTGCTAATCTTTCCAGAACTTGATCAATAAATGGCAAGGGAAAGTGGTCCTTCTTGGTTGCTGCATTTAGGCGGCGGTAGTCAACACACACCCGCCAGGATGTCGGTACCCGAGTTGAAATCTCCTCTCCTTTTTCATTGGTGACCACAGTAAGCCCGGATTTCTTGGGAACTACATGCAGGGGGCTTACCCACTTTGAATCGGAGATGGGATAAATGAAGCCTGCATCACACCACTTTGTGATTTCCTTCATGACCACGTCCCGAAGGTTAGGGTTTAGCCTTCTCTGGAATTCGCGGGACGGCTTGGCATTGTTTTCTAAATAGATATGGTGTGAGCACAGAGCTGGATTTATCCCTCGGAGGTCTGATACGCTCCAACCAAGTGCCTTGCGGTTCTTCTCTAAAATCTCGAGAAGTCGAGATTCTTGATCCAGATTCAGCCTGCTGCTGATGATGACTGGATACATGTGTTCTTCACCGGTAAGGAAAGCATACTTCAGGCCTGCAGGAAGTGGCTTGAGTTCTGGTTTCAGTCTGTCCCCTTTACTGGTCACTTCTGATACCATGCTGGTGGTGGGATGTACTTTGAGACTAGTACCATCCTCAACATTCTGTTGAGATCCAAGTGATGTACCGAACGGTTCTGCGGTGAGCTGATTATGTTCGGTCTGGATTGAATGCTCAAGAAGATGCGCTTGTATCTGAGAATCTGTCTCCCATGGATCATCGGAGCATATGCTGACCGTGCTTTCCAAGTCCTCCTCAAGAGTGAGGATTTCTCGGGTCCATGGATCGTCCAATGATAACTCTGAATCTCTGATCTCTGCAATAAACTCACAGTCTGCTTCTGATGCTGCTTGACTCTCATCAGTTGTGGCGTTCTGCTCCTTATTCATGTTGATGGTGATTTGCTGGGTCTTCGAGCTGAAGGTGATCTTTCCAGACCCGTAGTCAACCACGGCGCCGGAAGTACGGAGAAATGGTCTGCCGAGGATGATAGGAGTCTGGAGCAGTGGTGCAGGGGAGTCCATATCAAGGACTACAAAGTCAGCTGGGAATTTCATATCCTGCACGGTAACTATGACATCTTCCAACAAATCGCGGGGCCGCTTAACGGATCGGTCAGCGAACTGAAGGATCATTCGTGACTGCTTGAGCGGTCCCAGCACGAATTCTTGCATTATTGACGAGGGCAGAAGGTTGATGGAAGAACCGCTGTCAAGAAGAGTACGCTCGAAGACCTGATCGAAGATCACACAACTGATCAGAGGTGCTCCTGAATCGTGCTTTTTCTGGGGGAGGTTGGTGATAGCTGCAACTGTGGCCATGGACAGAACGTGTCTTTCTACCTCCCGGCGTCTGTTGTCTGGCGCTGTGCGACGCCTGTTGGTACATGCCTCTTTCAATCCTTTCTTCACAGCTGGCATGTATTCCACGGCCTTTAACAAGGGAATCTCAACAGTCAATTTATCCAAAATATCTACAACACCAGGATCAGACAATGCAGTTTTTCTTTTTGCCATTTTTTTGGATTTTTGTATTGCATGAGGAAAAGGAATATTCACATTACTGGCAGGAAAATTAGAGTTCTTATTTACATCAAGATTATCGCCCACAGAATGTTGTACATCCGGACTACAAAAAGGCGTACAAGCTGGATCTAACTCTGTTGGTGCTGCTGGGCGATCAAAAAGAGTAGCATTGGCTCCATCGGCTGGCACAGGATCGGCTGCTGCTGGCGGCTCCTCCAAGGCTGGCGCGGCTTCACTTCTGCTACAGGCTTCTTTTTGGTGTTTTTGTTTTTGCGGATTTTTTTGTATTTTTGGCTTGAATTGCTTCTGGCAATGCACGACGGCTGGACTGGCTTCTCCTTCCTCTTCCTCCTCATCCGCCCCTGGAGCTGGCACGGCTGATGCGGAAGATGACGATCCACCTGTTTCTTTATTCACCCCATATCTGGTAGCAGGCGGAGGCAAGGCCCTACCGCTCCTGAGAGTAACAGCATTAGAAAAAGCAGTAATATCATTATCACACGCGGACTGGACATCACATTCTACCTGCTCCTTCTTCTTGAAATTGTTGGGGTTGGCTTCGACCTGCGCCGGAATGGTAGTGCGAGTGGCGGTCAGGTCATCAAGCCGCTTGGTCATCTCCGCTAGCCCTTGGACAAGCTGGGCTAGACACTCCATGGTGGGATTAGCTGGGGGCACATCAGAAGATGCAGCGTGCATACCACGCTGCTGTTGGTTAGATGGATGGGGAGGCTGCTGATGGTGTTGCTGTGGTGGAGCCGGAAGTTGAAGTTGTTGGTAAGACGGAGAGGGATACTGCTGGTATGATTGAGGCTGAGCAGCAGCGTATTGGTGATACGGCTGTGGATGGCGATACTGTGGCTGCTGCTGATACGGTAAGTTCTGCCTCCATTGGTGTGCGAACTGAGGAGGCTGCTGGTGTTGCTGAGAGGGGTGCCCAAAACGACCACCCTGAGGTTGGTGGTATTGCCGGTTGGCAAATGGCTGACCCTGTGGTTGTCCCATAGGGCGGGTCGGCTGTGCGTCATGAGTCCAAACCCCATTAACTTCCTGGACCAGGGGGGTGGTGGGAACACTGAATCGGATTCTGAAATAAACTCTGGTTGATACACAACCATCTGCTGTTGTGGCTGGCTCTGATCAGGTGCCTGCACGTAGTACACGTGCTGAACTGCCGGTGGTTGCTGGCTCGGCTGAGGCTGGTGTAGCGGTGGTTGCTCGTCTTTTCTCTCAGCTGGAGCTTCGAGCGGTGCTGCCGACTGAACAGAATTGATGGTACCTACCAGCAGTTCTAGCTGCTTGGTGATGTGATCCAGTTTGTCCAAACTCTGGGTCCTCTTCTCGATCACGGTGAGTTTTTCGAGATCCTGTGATCGCTTCTCGATTATGTCGACCTTAGAGAGATGGCCCCCGATGATGCTGAGGTTAGAGCTCTCATCTCTCTCTGCTTCTTTTGATGCAGCCATGTGAACTTGTTTCTGGAGGATCTGGGGCTGCTTCTGGTATGCCTTGGATGAAGAGAGGGCGGCCTCTCCTTCGGCCATTTCTTCGAAAATTTGCCATACAACATCTTCATCCTTGTTGAAGTGGGAGCCCCCACATGCTGCGTCTACGAGCCTTTGACTTTCAATGTTCAGTCCCCCAAAGAAATGCTGAACCAAGCTGGTCTTCGGAATATCATGATGGGGACACTTCTCCTGCAGATCAGTGAATCTCTCCCATGCTTCATGTATCGACTCATGGGGTCCTTGGGAGAAATTACTGATACGGGCTCGCATCTGGTTGAGCCGACCCAGAGGGTAGTACTTGTGCAAGAAGGCGGACTTCAGCTCCTCCCAGGTCGTCACAACTTTTCCCATATGATTGACCCAATAAAGGGCCTTATCCTGTAGGCTGAAGGGGAAAGCCGTCATCTTGACAATGCCCAGAGGGACATTGGGATAGTGAGTCGTACGGCAAATGCGGGAGAATTGCTGCAGGTGGATGTACGGCTCCTCGCTGGTGTTTCCATGGAATGCAGGAAGAAGAGCAATGAATTGGGGCTTCAGCTCAAAGTGAGCGTGTACCGGTGGAATGAGGATCCATTCGGTCATCTGGCTGTCTCCCGGATTGTATGTTTCTTTAAGGGTAGGTTTCTGTGGTGGTAATTCAAGATCATCATTGTGGTCATCACCACCTCCTCCACCTTCACCTTCTCCTCTCCTGCCTCCTCTGCCTCTGCCTCCTCCTCCATCATCTCGGTTAATCACATCATTCAACATGTCCTGGAAAGCTGTCTGCGTAAGGGCCTGCTCAGTCAGCTGCTGCTGTATTGCCTGGATGGATGCCAGCAACTGTGCATTGACTTGGTTCTGATCTGGCATCTGTCCCTCTGGTGTGGGTGGCTGCTGACCCTTGCCCTTTCCTCCTGGCGCCATGTCAGGGTCTGAATCGGACGAAATGAACTCTGGAGTAGTCTCCAGGGCTCGCACTGTCTTCTATCTGCATAATGAGACGGCCCGAATCAGATCACTTGCCATAAACACTCAGCTGTCGTGATGAGGCTGGAGTTCAGGTTAACCCCAGCATGTTGTGAATGGAAAAGGATGTAGCCTGTGATCGACTTCCCTTCACAACGGCGAAGGTGGGACAAAGGTGATCCCAGTTTATTGGGTGGTCAAGAGAAAGGTAGAAAACGAGGAGTCTAGAGACCGATCCGCAAAGTCCGGATTAGGTTCTCGTGAATCACCTCGAAGTTATTGGCGGAGTTGAGTCCATGGAATCGATGTGGGTGTCGGCATGGTCCCGACGGAAACCATCCATGGATCAACTTCGCGAAGTACAAGAGAAGGTAGGATGTTGGATGAAAGATACGATGGTTAACGAGGATTTCAAAGGAGTGCAAAACAGTAGAAAAGGCTCAAACTGAGCGGGGGTCAAAGAGGAGTGACACAACAAAATTTTTGCGCAAAGGCGCGGGACTTTGATCTTTGAACCTTAATCTAGATCCATACAAACACAAGACAAAATCGGGTTCACCAACTCACGCCATGTGAAGCCGTGAAAGCTCGGCTATTTATTATCTTTTCATTTTTAGAGTTGTGATTTTTCAGGCATTTCTTATAACAAGTCCTTAGTGCGCTACCCTATAGGAGAGAGAGTACTGCCGGAAGAGTATCCCGTACTTGTCCTCCTCCTGTGTAACCTGTAGTCTGTACTTTTTGGAGTCCTTGTAACCCTTCCTGGATCCCTACTCAGCCAAAGAAAAGAGAGAGGAAGCCGATAGGCGAAACCAATACTTCGGTTCTCGCTCGCAACGGAATCACCCGTGAGCGTGCAAGAACCTACTCGGACGCAGGACGATGAGACAGACACCCCCGTGAAGGCGTGGCCTATGCTCAATACTTCGGACAGGGTCGATGCTCTCACAACAGAGAGTCACCATTGGTGACCAAGTCCTACTCGCCTACGTACGATAGAAGCGCCATTACTTCGGAAATCCAGGCGATACACAAGGCAGTTGCAGACTGGGCTTTTGGCTCTAATCCTTAGGGGGTCGCACTCGCTCAAGGGAGTAGGGTTTTGGTCCCCCTCCACAGTACCTGAAAACAATGAGGGCTTTATGAACCCGGTACAATGATAGTTCATTACGGATTTTAATTAAGGTCAAAGTTTATTTAGCAGTCCCCTAGTTTTAATTTTTGGGTTTTCACTTTTTTTTGGATCTGTTTCATACCAGCGCCTAACGTTTTTGTAGGTTTTCATTTAAGTCCTAGGTGCTCAAAAATCAGAGGGAGATAGCGGAAAAAGCCGTGCAAGTGGTTCCATGATGGAAATCTCACCATTGAACCGAATGATGCATGCTGAGTTAGAAGACTTACAGTGCATCCCAGCTCTCTCCATGTGGTATGCAAAACAGAATTTTTAAACCTATCTACATGGCGGTGTGCATTCGTCAAAATCGCCCTAAACATTAGCTGCTATTAACGTGAAGAACCATAAGTTGCTCATTCGTCTCTAGCCCAAGAGAGTCCGGTCTTGGCTCACCCCTCCTCTGCCCAACACATTTGGAGTAGGAGAAAGCGCTTGTTCGGGTGTGAGCTCGCGGCGCGGCGGGCTAAGAGACGAATTTACAACTTGTTTGAGTTTGACTAGATCCAATCGAAGTAGACTATAGGAACATGCATTCTTATTAATGTTTGGACCTAGCTACCGAGTCAAGCAACCTATATCTAGGGGCTCCAAGCACACAAAACAAAGTAAAATAAAGGCGAAAAGCACAAAACAGCGGCAAACAAAGAAAAGAAGGCGGTAGAAATCACGGAAAACAACGATGAGGCCCCCAGGTGAACAGACACCCGGGCACTGGACCTCATTGTGAAGAGTAGAGTCTTGTTAATTATTACATGCCAAAATTGTCTCTCTCTCACCATGAATTACAAAAATAATCCTAAATGTTCTAAGCCTATCTAATTCACATCTCCTTGCTTCCTTGATACTCTCTCCTGATGGTCATGAGAAGAGAAGACCATCCTCCTCCAAGCTTGGCTGCATTGGCCTCCTAAGAAGCCATCCTTGCGTGGCGGACCCTCGCATCAAAGTCACAAAAAGAGTGTATTAGAATAGTTCACTTAATCAATCATAGAGCACATAAAGATAATCACAAGAATTGAATCAATTAAGCATAGTGATTAATGTCAATAAAATGGCTGCTCACAGAATATAATCAATCATGAATCAAAAATGAATATCACCAAAAATGTACACAAGAATGACAAAGAAGAAAGTAGGCTATGCTCATTGCTCCCCGGCAACGGCGCCATTTGATGAGCGCGCTTTTTATCAAGGGTCTGAATATGTCGTCGTGGCGACCCTCAATAAAAGGCGAGTTATCAACAATTGACCCACAATCAAAGAATAAAACAATCAAGCTCAAAGGAAGTGTGAATCAATCTTTATTTACTCTACCATAAAATGTATAGGGAACAAGCATGTAGAGGTCGAACCACAGAGAGCAATACAAAAATGCATGAGCCTATATGTGCATACCAGTCATTCTTGAGTGAAGTGGGTCTCTCTTTTTTTTTATTATTTTTATTTTTTTTTTATTATTTTTATTTTGACTTTATATTTTATACCCCTTTTTTTTTTCTTTTTATATTATTAATTATATAAATCTATATACTATATATATATATATATAAAGAGATATATATATATATAAGAAGAGAGAGAGAAGTAATATAGAATATATATATATATTTATAAACATAAAAACTTAATATATAGACTTATATTTTTAACCCCCTTTTTTTATTATATTTTTTTTTTATATTTCTAATTTTTATGTGTTTTTCAAATCAAAAACGTCCACAATATAGGACCAAATAAATAGCCGTATATAATTTGGGTTTTAAAAATATCAAATAATACCCAAAATTGCCCAAATTAATTTTCACATATTAGTAATAATATATATATTATTATAAAAGAGAGAAATGTATTTTTAGGGTTTTTAAAGGGTTTTTCTAATTTTTATGTTTCTTTTGGGGTTTTATGATTTTTTTAATTTTCTTTTTCATATTTTTAGGGTTTTTCATTTTCTGGACTCAATATATATATAAATATAGCATATATAATTTTTTTGGAATTTTTCGAAAACATTTGATAATTTTTTTGTATTTTCTAATTTAGACAGTACCAAAAATGGCTTCTTTTCAATTTTAATAAATAGGGAAGATGCAAAAAAATGCAAACTAAAATATGGGCGTGAACAAGCATGGCATGGAGCATCTATCCTAATTTTGGTGGATTTTTAGAAGCCTTTTAGGTATTTTTAATAAATAGATAAAGAGATGAAAAGTAATTAAGCCTGGCAGGGGCATTTTTGCAAATAAAATAACATCCAGGGGCACAGGTGCAAAAATACCAAAACATTATAACGTGTTTTTGAATTTTAAGGACTAGAACTAATTAACTAGACCCGCCAGGGTCCCCTTGCAATTTAACCATCACGCGGGACAGCACGTGATCCGCACTCACAGGGACCTAAACGCAATATCAGAAAGTTCAGGGTCCTGGTTGCAATTTTTCATAAAAATAATATACTGAATATTTTATTTACTGGACTAAATTCAAATTTACAAACATACAGGGGGTCTTATGCAAAAAGCCCACCTCACGTGGGACGACACGTGAGGTGACGTGGACTGGACCCAAAAGTAATATCAAAACAGTACAGGGGGTCTCATGCAAAATATCCACATTAATTATAACGTGCTTATTTATTTACAAGACTAAAAATAAAATACAAAAAAGGCGGGGGTCGAATGTGAAAATTACCCCCAAAAGGCGCGCTGATGGACGGCTGATCTTCGTTCACTTGACACGTGTCGCCTCCACGTGCGCCGATGACGGTTCGTCGATGGAGCGCTAGGATTAGATCATCCGAGATGATCCGACGGTCGAGGCGGTGCTCCATCGGACGGCTGATCTTCAATCTGGGCCTTCGTCTTCATCCAACGGCGGAGGAGCTGCGAGGAAGAACAGGGAAGAAGCCTCGCCGAGGCGAGCTTCCTCCGCTCGGATCTCGCTCTCCCGCCGGTCTTCTTCGCTCCTGAAGGTCCAAGAAGCTTCCTGGAGGTATCCTCTAACGTCTGGAGGTCTCGGATCGGCCAGAGGTACACCGGAGCGCTGCAACGAGCTCGAAGTAGGGTTACGGCTCCAGGTACCTCCGCCGGCTTGTAAATCGGCTCCAGGTGCTCTATTTCGCACCTAACCTGCACAGGAAGAAAGAGTGGCTCGAGGGCGTCTTCCTCGACCAGGGGTTTGAAGCTGTGAGCAAGCGGATGGTGGTGGAACGGAGGAGCTCCGACGAAGGGCGGAGGGGGAGCTCCGATTCGCCAAGACCTGGGGTCCTGGGTTGAACAAGTGTGTGCATTTGATGGAGAACTCGAAGGGGATGGAGATGAGGCGGTTTAGGCGGTCGGAGACGGATAGGATCACAGTGGGGAAGTCGCCGGAGCTCAGCTCCGGCGAACTTCGAATTTCGGATTTTGGCCTAAGCTAATCATCTAAATGCTAACCTAAGGACTGGAATTAAAAGCTAATACTAAGACCTAACTACTAAGCAAGAAAGAACAGCTCTTATACCTGGGGGCCTCCAGGGAGCAGGGTGGTCGCCGGAGCACCACCGCGACAAAACTTCCTCCTTCTCCGGTCGATTCAACTGCTGGGAAAGCTCCTCCTGTCACGAGGGCAATGCCAGGAATCGAATCAAGCCCAGAAAGGGGGGTGAAATTGGCCAAATTTGACAGAGGAGGAGGAAGCTTTTATTTATAAACATTCCGAGGGACCCCCATTGACCGGCGATTATTAAGGAATCGGGGCTATGCACAAGGGATCTAAGTGGACGACGAGAATCTTGGATGATCAGAGAACAGATCTCGTGAAGGGACCGAGGGCGATGGATCACTGTGGTGAGCGGGAAAAAGGGAGGAAATCGGGGAAAAGATCGTTTGCGTGAAGTCAGATGCCAGGAGGTCGAGTTGACCTGCGGTCAACAGGCGCGACGCGCCCATTGGTCCACCTCAGCCGCTACATGCCAAAATAGGGACCCTTATAAAAAAACGAATTATTTAACCTAGTAAATGATTTTATTAGATTTTACTTATAAAATAAAAAATGTTTATAAATTAATGTAGTATTTATTTATGATTTTTATTTATTTTTTTGAAGTATTTTATTATAGTTTTATTAAAATAATGTGTATATGTATGTATTTTATATGTATTTTTGTATATTTTATTTTTAGTTTATTTATTTGATTTTATTATTTTAGTTTCTTATTTTATGATTTTATAACTTATTTTTGTGAGTATAAATATATTTTTATTTTATTTTTATGAGTTTATTTATATTTTTAAATAAATAGATGTATGTGTATGTATGTATACTTATAGGTATTTTACCTATATATTTTATACATTTTATTTATTTGATGAATTTTATTTGTTTTTATTT
Source organism: Ottelia alismoides (assembly GCA_037367405.1). Taxonomy (NCBI): domain Eukaryota; kingdom Viridiplantae; phylum Streptophyta; class Magnoliopsida; order Alismatales; family Hydrocharitaceae; genus Ottelia; species Ottelia alismoides. The sequence goes on along the minus strand of JAZKJV010001869.1, from coordinate 419,369 downwards.
TGGATTTATATTTTTAATAAGTTATGTGTAATATATATATATTTTTAGAAAAAATATAGATGAATAAAGAATAAAAGAATCCAGATCCCCTTTTATTTATATACATACTTTGCATTGGTATTTTGCCTATGTATTATATAGGCTCTTTTTATTTCACAACTTCTTTTTAGTTTTCTTCTAATTTTAATATGTACATGAATCATATACATTATTTACAAGATACTAGAAATATAAATTTAGAAAAATAATGAATATTGAATAAAATGAATATCTTAATCAGTCCTATATAATGTGGGCCAAAAACCTAACTTCTACAGATGAGCTCCAAAAATTATGAAACTAATTTTACAGAATAGTTCTTTAAACGCTATATACAATTAAAGGTGAATTTGAGTGATTTGGAGTTTTTATTTGCAAGATATGGGTCTGTGAAGTTGAGATTTTTGCCTTTTTATTTTGTGTATAAGATATACACTGTGTATTATTTTTGTACAAAACCAATTTTGTATTTTTATTTACATCATTATCTACAACTTTCATGTACAAAATTTCTTTATTTGATGAATAAATAATTCTGCATAAAATAGGTGTCAAAAATGCATAAAGGGATGAATGAATAAATGAGATATTTATTGTACACTGGCCCTTATCTCCCCCTACTTTATTCCTTGTCGACCAATTCCATTCTGGACTTGGTCTCGGGGTTAGGGTCATAAAATATTTGCAATATTTTATTCCTTTTTCTTTTCTTCCCTTTATTCTATAATTTTGGCATTAAAAACCTTATTAGTACAATAAATAATAGATGCTAATATGTACAAATTAATGTTATTTACATGCATTTGCCGGGGTTTTTGAGGCCAAAATGATAGAATAAAGGTGATGAAATGGAGATTCATCGGGATGATAGTTCAATTTGTTGATGGATCCATCAAGAGGTCGAAGGGTATTTAAGAAAATATTGTCATTCTCATTCAGGGCATGAACTTCACTTCTGATTTTTTTTGTAATTCCCATGGTGACCTCCATCCCTGTGGAGCACCCTCCAGTCATCCTGGGACAGCCTTTCCTCACCTCTGCAGGAGCCGTTATTGATTATGGTTCAGGAGAGATTCGCTTCCATTCTGATGTAGGGAGCGATGTGTTGATCACTACACCCACTACTGACCCAAGACCTGCATCCCATGAGAACTCGCATGTGTTATCCAACCCCAAGGACTTTGACCTCCATGATAATATCAAAGATTCTTGTTATATGTTGGGTGATAATGAAACCCAGGAATTCCTCTTCAAGGAGGAAGACTCGGAAAGTATAGACCTTAGAGCTCCCCCTTCTGGTATGTGGCGATGCATTGATGACATCCGCAGAATTTACACGATAGACACCCTAGAGTGGAAGGCAAACTCTGAGACTAGACAGGACGGACATGATTCGACTACTTTCACTGATGAGTCCATTCCTATTCACCCTGATTCAGACGAAACCGACCAGGCCAAATTTGTTTTGATTGCTTTTATAAAGGAATTTGGGCCTTTTGATAAAGATGATGATCCGGTAGAGGCTCACCACGCTGAAATCGATCCTACTTTTTTTATAATGATTTCGAGCCATTTTACTTTGATGTTTCCGAGACTTCACAAGCAGGACATGACCATACTACTTCCAATAACTGATTTAGGACTGTACAATATGAAACCGCTGAGGATACATTCTTGTTCGATCCTGATCAGTTCATATCTAATGATAACCACAATATCGACCTACACCTTGTTAGATCCATTCCTCAACGATCTCGCAAGAAGGTTTGTTTTTGACCTTCTTGACCTTTGTACATCCACTCCTCTTGTATATCCTTTTGTTTTACCCTTTCTTCTTCTGTTTTATCATTCACCCCTTTTCCGAGTGTATATATGTTATACTTAGGATGTGCTCTATCCTAAGTATATGGGAGTGAAGGATTTGTGTTGTTCATATTCGTCCTGTTCATCACTCTTGTTGTTGCCTATACCTAGGGATACTCTACCCTAAGTATGGGGGGTGATGTTGTTCATATCATGTCTTTTTATTTTTGAGTCTGTACATTCTCTTCATCGGTTTTCCCCTTTTGTACACTCTACTATACTTAGGATTACTTGATCCTAAGTATAGGGGGGATCACCAACTTCTCTTCTTTTTATCTTTTCTTTGAGTCGTTGTAGCATAGGAGTCTTTTCACTTTTCTATACTTAGCACGAGTTATGTCTTCCTTTTTCGCTCTCTGATCACTATGAGGACATAGTTCAAGATAAGTATAGGGGGTGTCATATATATTGTATATATACTTTTGACAAAACACGTACTTTTAAATATGTTTATTTGGGGGTGATATGTTTATAAATCAATGAAATCCACGTGTGTCAAAAAACCCAAAAAAATCAAAACAAAAACAAAAAAACTAAAAAAAGATTTAAAAAAACAAAAAAAATCTTGTATATACTTGTATATAATTTACTAACCTTTTTTCCTTTTTGAAAAAAATCTATAAAAACTTGCATAATTAAAAAAACCTTTCTTTTACATCTGCATTTTTCTCCAAAAATCCATAAAAAGTTCAATTTTAGAAAATTATTTTAAAAAAATGTTCTTTTCACATGTGCATCATTTTTTCAAAAAAAATATGCTTTCTTTGCATTGTACATATTTTCTTGCATTTGCATGTGCAATTTTTAGGATAGTATTGACATTTAAACTATGTCTGGAATAAAATTGAAGAATGGAGCTTAGTTGGGCTTAATCCACTTAAATTCAGAGGAACCATATAAGAAATGGAGTTAAGACTTTTCAGGTTCTAGTGACTTAATTCTTTGAGTCCATAATACTATGTTCACATGTCATCTTGATTAGTCTAGGTAGAACATTTAACAATACATGCATGATTCTTTCAGATCGTGACTTTGGATAATCACTCTGTACGTAGTTCTTCATGGATGAGGTAGTGAGGATGCGGAATCTTTTGGCTTGGGGTAGCATACGAGGGTAGTACATCTAGGTGGAACCTCTCGTCTTCCTCTAGGGAAGGAAGTGCATCTCAACCACGTCTAGCGATGTTGAGGTATAAAGACAGGATGTTGTGGGGTTGTAATAATGCTTCAAAAGAGGGATAGTCTACTGTCTCAAGAGGAAAAACTCCTTATGTACATGTTGCACCTTGTATATGCTTTCAAAAAAAAGATGAAAAAAAATGCAGAATCTCCAAAAGTGGACAGGCCTGATGGAAAAGTAAAATGCATGCCGGAGTTCATATACAAGGATAAAAAAATCAATAAGAGCTTCAAAAATAAATTTTTAAGCTTGCAGCGGATGACTTGGATACACTGGTCATGCATCCAAGGATAGGTAGCTACACTAGGTACCATCCATTCTTTTCTCCATCCCCTCTTCTTGAGCTGATTGTACTTGAACTTAGAAGGGAATATCTCTGCTCCTCGAGGAAAGAGTTGCTAGATCGGGGAACTAGAGTTACCTTGTTGAAGGAGGCTATTTCTTTGCTACTTCTGAGATGGGGAGCTATACCTTACTTACACCATACAAGTAAAGATTCATAGTCATAAGAATTGGTGTATGTAGACATGTATTGACCTGACTGTTGAGGAGACCTGAATAAGAGTCATGTGGAACTTAGAGGCTATTAGGTTTTAAATCCATCTCCCATTAAGGTTCTGACACACCAATAATCCAAAGGTCTGACAGAGCTCCAAACTACAATTTTATGAAGATAAGTTTAATACTCAATATTATCCTACTTTCTTTATTTTCCCTTTCTTTTTCTTTTTCTTTTTCTTCACTTATTCTTTCAATTAAGTGTTTGCTAAGGGACTAGCAAAGGTAAAGCATAGGAGGATGATGAATCTGCAATTCGTCATCTTTATTCATTTATTTTAGCTTAAAATCCCTTATAAAACACTTGTATATAACACTAACTCCACATTCTTACTAACTTGCATCTGTGTGTAAATATTGTATATTTGTACATTATTTTAACCTAAAATAAATAAATGAATAAATAAAGTAAAAATAAAGAAAAGAAAATAAATAAATAAAGGAAGACTGTATATATGTAATATATACAGGCTGACCCAAACTCCGAAAGAATGTCAAGATTTGACGTGATCGACCATGAATAAAGTAGGAGGAGATAGGGTCCTCAATTAAAAAATCCAAAAAAAATTGTGTGCTATGTATATTTGTATACTACACTATTCTATTTGTGCATTGATTGACCTCAAATCAAATAACTTTCAACATCAAAGTTGTAAATAAAAATGTGTTGTAATTAATAAAAATAATTGCACAAATAAATCATGTATAGAATAAAAGCAACCACACTTGGAAAAAGCCACTAAGCACTAATTGAATGATCAATTCCGGCTCTATATGAACTCAAATTGAACCAATCTCACTTCCATTGGATTCTAAATTAAATTATCTTTAAAATGGTTGTATTTTCATATTTTTTGAAGTTACGAGTAAAAAGTTAGTTTTCTGGGGTGGTTTGTGCAAATTTTCCATGTATTTTGTAAATATTATTTGTATATATTTGTAAATTTCTTACTAATTAATTAAAATAAATAAAAAATTTAAAACAAAAAAATTAATTCGCTTATTTACCCATGTATATAATGTCATATATGTATATAGTGTATATATATAGTTGCTATTCTTAATTAACCACCATAAAAAATAAAAAAATAACATTTTTATTCAAATAAATAAAGTGATGAAAGTTCAAATATATGTATATAGTGTATATATATAGTTGCTATCTCTCTTTATATTTATCTCATTTCAATTTTCATCTCTCTTATCTTTTCAACCAAAAATTCAAAAATTCAAATTTCATCTCCATCTTTTCTATTTATATGGCTCCTTCCCCATTATTCCAACTTGATCAATCTTTGGTGAGAGGAGCCCGATCTCCGAGAGTCTTCTTGTCGTGAAAGGTGTCTAGCCTCCGAGCCGTCCGGTGACAGCGAGTCGGCCTTCGTCGAGGCGATCACGATCATTTTCCGCTTCTAAGGTGAGATCCATCGTTGTTTCTTCATATTTTATCTAGGTTAATCATAGTTTTATTTTATAGCATTGTTATTTCATCGTCATCTCATTTTTTCTAAATCTTAAAAAAAATATTTCATCACAATTTGATCCGCCACCGACTCGATTTTTTTTCATCTCACATCTTTATCTCGACGCGTTCTTTTATATCTTACACGATCTATCAACTCCGACCACGCACGGTGGTTTGGAGAATCGGATTCAATCCATTCACTTTTGTCAGATCCCCGTTCATTTTTCGATTTTTAAATAAATAAAAAAATATACCAAAAATTTTTGTTTTCTTTTTCTCTAATGTTTGTTTTGCAGAATCATATAAAAATAGTAAAAATTAATAAAAATTAACATAAAAACATTTCTTATTTTCTGTTTTTAATTCCAATGTTTGGGATTTTAAAAAAAATCTCTGATTACTGGTTTAGCTTTACAATAAAAAAATTACAGAAAAATAAAAAAACAAAAAGAAAAAAAGAAAGAGGGACGGTAGTCAGGCGTCGTCGCCCCTCCCATCGCTTGACCACCATGGCTACCTGTGGCCTTCTCCGGCGCCACGACCCCTCCGCTGCCGCCACTAGAGACCGCCGCCTGCGCATCCTGCCCTCGATGCTCCACCTTTGCCGCACAAGCCCTCCAGCACCCCGACTGCACGACGGATCTCCGCATGTGCTCCTTCGCCTCATGCAAGGCGACACAGCCCAATGCCATCTCCGACCAGCGTCGCGGCCCCTCCTCTGACCTCCTGCTACACCATCTCCGACCCCACCACTACAGTCACGCGGGCATGGCCGCGTTGCCTCAGCATGTGCGCACCTCCATCCCCCGTGGGTCCAACGCCTAGGTGCTCGCTCCTCTCTCCAGCTTGCCCTGCCACCACAGCCATCAGGTCCCACCGTCGCACTTTATTAGAGGAGAAGGCAACGCGACGGCAGCACTCTCCTCCCCTTTGGCGAAGAAGAAACATGGCCGAAGAATCCTAAGGGGTCTTAAAATTGGAAAAATTATGAGTCAGCCCCCTAGAAGTTTTCCAAATTGCAAAAGACTACATACCAGAAACAGTCACGTGCTAGGCACGCTTCATACTGTGTAATTTTCATTTTTTACCCGAATTTATTTCTTATTATCTTATGTTGCAAAAACTTCACATATTTGCAATCTAGTCCTTGTGTTTCCAGATTTGAACTTACTTGATCTTTTCATCAAAATAAATGCTTTTGTGCTTCCAAAAATTATGAGAAAATTTGTGTATGCTCCTGCTATGCGTGTTATCATTGTATAATTTTTTATTGAATTTTTGTTAAATTTTGATATTTTTAAAAAATCAAAAACAACATCTCTTTATCTTCCAAAAATTCTAAAATTCATAAAATTTTGAATATTTCCCCAAGAATTCCAAAATAAATTAGAGTAGTTTTATTTCATTGTCTTTTATTTTTATCCAAATTTCACACATTAATTCTTTATAAAACTCAAAAAATGAAAAATACTAAAAATATTATAAAAATCATAAAAAATTCTAAACAAATCAAAAAATTTGATTCCAGCTCATGTTTATAGATATTTGCATATAGTTTGTCATAAAAGTAAGTACCAGGAGTTTTGACACTTAAAATATTTTTAAGTTGCAAATTACTCCAGGTTGTACATTGTTTATCATTTTTGTCACTGTTTGATTTTTTGAAAAATACGAAAACATCTAAAAAATCTACAAAAAATTCCAAACGTATTTCAGAATCTTTAAAACACAAAAATATTTTCTCTGGATTTTTCTGAGCATTTTTTATATAAGTGAAAATTACAAAAAGAGTTGGTGTGCATATTTCTTGTCTTGTGCTTATTGTTCCTTATTTTTTGAAAAACAAATCAGAAATTTAAAATCACTAAAATTTTGAGAATAAAAAATACAAAAAATAGAAAAAATTTAAAAATTTAAAAATATAGAAAATCACAAAAACCAAGAATAGTTATCCTTTGAAATTCATGTTTTCTCTTATTTAATTCTTGATTAATTGAATAACCCTCAAGAATTGTAGCCTCTCTGAGTTCGATATTGTCTGCTATACAGGTAAATAAGTAACAAAAATAAAAAAATTTGTTTGTTTGTCACGTGATTTTTGGGGATAGCAATGACTTTCATACCTTTAATTTTCGATCCTCGAAGAATCTTTGGCACAACACCCGCTCCTCCGGCTATCGAAACCGACGGGACGAGAGCGTCGGACCTACGGTCCAAATATGCCCATGACCTACGATATTCAGCAAACCATCTTATGCACAATAGATCAACATTTGAAATATAAATAACAACTAGAGAATAATATGAATGGAAAGAAAATGTAATATCCATTCTCATTGATAACAATAATCATCAAGTCATGTCCATAAAATGAGATAATCATACAATTATAAATTTGTAGGAGAGCTCTCCAAATATCTCACTACAATATCTCTCAAATAGAACGTAAAATAATGAGGAAATAAATAAGTTACTCTAAGTAGAACACACCCTGTCTAGTGCAAGTACGACGTAAGAAATCTGATCTCCTCAAAGGCTACTACTGTTGCGACTACTGCTCAGGTACACATGTTGGGTTCACATGAGGGTAACGTTATGAGCAATTGCCCAGTAATGAGACAAACACTATAGTAATTAATGCAGAGGTAAAAGGCCTGTATACCGGATTCTATCTAGTGATTTTTGTATATATTGTAGAACTAGAATCTACCATATTATTGTAACTTACAAGGGGTTACATGGTCGTAAATTTCATTTATTAATATAATCATTGTTTGAGGACTACCACATTGGTCTTGATATTTCTATCCATTAATTAGAGTTCACAATGGTACATAATTTCAATTACTGACATATGATCATTAATCATTTCTCATATTATCTTCTATTGGGTGGAAGCGACGCTCTCTGTTGTAGTAACTGTGAGTGGCCTCCTTGAAGCTGATTCTGAGTTGCCTCCATCTTGGTAGCATGCTTTCTATATTTGATGTATTATCATAAATTAATAATACAATAATACTTAGGCTCATTTATAATATCATGACTTTGGAAACAAGAATTGTATTCTTTTTTTGGCACATCCAGTATTTCCTTATATTGTACAAAAGGTTATCCGAATTTAATCACCTAAATAACTCGCCTTCACAGAGATAAGAATAGCGAATGTCTATTAAAGATCTTAATATTCATAATATGTATTCTAGTTAGTGAGCATAATTATCCCACTATAGAGTTAACAACTCTTCATAATTTGCATGTATTGTAATACATGCTAGAGAGATGAGAAAAAAATGCCATGCATATAATAATTCTTACGTCTATTATTTCTATGAGTGAAGGGCATTGTAATGGGGGTGTTATGCATAAGATGGTTTTAATTACAAGGTAATCACATGTCAAGATATTGCAAGAATCCTCCAGGATCGGAAACGTCAAAATAGAAAAAAAGTAATTATGAGGATACACGTTTACCTGCTTTAATAGTTACCATCTAAAATAAGCATGCACAAATTTCATATCCAAAAATATTATCTCAATATATGTTGCGACATTGTCGAGGAAGATAATTGAATTAGTGATCCATAATAATAGAAAATCTATAGGATGCCTTTTTTCCTATTTGGCGAGTCCATCTTGATTTCCAGCCACCTACTATAAAGGCATTTGTATGTTGACTAATCAAACCTACTCACCTTCTTCAATTCATTAATGTATATAAATTAAGAATTATTTTGGCCTCGAATTTGTTAATATGAGAAAGAAAACAAATGGATAAATCTTTATACCCCGCAAATACGAATGAAGAGGAAGAGACATACTCTGTATTTGCTAGCGATGTTAATATCCTTCATATAGAAAAAATGTGCTATACATTGTGCAACATTAATTGCCATCTACGAGTTTCATCAAAAAAATCTCTAGCATTCTTTAGAGATTTAAGTACATAGGTTCGAGGATTGTGAGGAAACAAGGTGGGAAAGGTATATCGATACAATTTAAGATTCACGATATAAAGATATCTACTAGTAAAAACATGTGTTCGTAACACAGGATACAAAATTTGTATGAAACCAACAACAAGAGGGGGCTATTTATCGTTACTTATATATGAAGCACATCACAAGTTAATCAAGGCTCCAAAACATGTTCAAGCATATGGGTACAAAAGTCGTATAAACAAAACAGGAAGAGGAAGGTATAATATCATTACCTCCAAGGATGTTCCCTCGGGATCTCTTCTTGCACAGAAACGGTATTTCAGAAGCTTGATTGCAGTGTGGAGGCATGCATCACGGTGACCTCGAGCTCTCCTACGCGATGGTGGTCGTGGATCTTCTACCAGAGCACCTTCTCCGATGTCGACGGTGGCACTCTGACGACTAAACTAGACAAGGTGGTGGTGCTCCAATGTGAGGGAAAGATGGCGGTGTCTAGGGCTTTGAGAGAGTAGCCTATCATCTCCTATTTATAGAAGGAGAGGTGAAATTGGATCCAAAATCGAATCCGGCTCGGATCCATATATGAGTCCCGACTATGATAGTTAAAACAACGAGAACTTGAGATAGGAATGTCGGAATCGGTTGTTCTTGGGCTTGTTGGAAAGATCTCGACGAGATATGCAAAATGGCTTGATTATTTGGATTTTTAGATGTCAACAATAATCTAGATTTTAGGGGAAAAATACAGGGTTTCACAGCTTGATATTGAGAATGGAGGATTAGGGTGATTTTTGCTCGGACTTTAAAAGCCCCTCACTGACCACCCCAAATTGTCATTCACACAGGCTAGTGGACACTATCATCCCAAGCCCTCGTTGTTCCGTGGAAACTCTTCACATGGGACCATGACCAATAAGTCGCGTTTTCTTCTAGAGGGTGGTCAGACCCAGACAATTCCTCTCTTCTCTCACCACATCAAGGATAACCCTATCCTTGATGCTTCTAGGTCTAATTCTTCAAATTTATTAAATGAAATCCTCTTTATTCTAAAGGTGAAGAAGACGAACCAAAGATCAAGATGCCTTCTAAGAGAAATCTCAAGGATGAGGATTACAGAAATGGCCCCATGCAGCAAGTCCTTGCTCGTTTAGCTAGAGCTGAGCAGCAGAATATTGACCTTAAGGATTGTATGGGACATGTGATTGAGGTGGGTGGAATGGACCGACCTATGGTGGATGCTTACAACCCAACAGAGAATGAAATGCACAGCTGGCTAATGCTATAAATTCTACCTGATGCATTTGAGCTAAAGTCCCATTTCTTTGGGTTGTTAATGAAGTTTAATGGGAATGCAACAGAAGAGCCATATGCATTCCTGAGAGACTTAGAGTTGGTGAGTAACAATATTAGTCATCCTAGGGTTAGAAAATATTACATCAGACTGAAGGCTACTCTGTTTGCCTTGGAAAATAGGTGTTTGCCATGTGATCCTAAGGCGAACCATTTCTACAATAAATGTTATTGTGATATTTGATATATCAATAGAAGCTATTGATTTATTTCTCTCCCTATCTGAGATTAAATGAATGAATGCACTATAAGGTCCCTTAGTACAATTAGGTTATGTACCATGGCCATCTTAATGATCATACAACTGTTGATTCAATGGTTGAATCATAGAGGTGGGTGCTTGTATGATATCTAAGGAGCTAAATTGAGGACTCGTCAAGCACCATCAATGATTGTTAAGAGATGATCTCCAGCCTGAGAAGGAGATGTCAATCCTTCTCTAACAGCTAATATGTGATCAAACACTTAATGTAGTTCTTCTGCATAGGAATAGATATTCAGAGGTGTCAGATAAGTTAGGTTAAAGAGTTGACTTAAGGAGATCAAGATAACCAAGACCTATGTCATATACTATCACCATATATGCATCCATCCTCTGACCAGAGACAAGTGTATGGCTATATGTCTAAGTCTGTTCACTGGCATACCAATAGGTCGATGACCTTATCAAGGTCTATACACCGGTGAGATGATGTGCATACGAGGACATATGAGTAATATGATCTTTCAAAGGGAATATATAGGTTCACTACTAAACCAGAAGTCATGAGCTCACTCATGTATGGGAAAATCCTTAAGCACATCACAGAAGTGTGGAGATCACATCATATGCGATCGAGAGTAACTAGTCGTACTAGTTGCTCAAGGCGGCGGAATTTAAAAAACTTGAACGGTGAAACCACAATATCCAAGAACACTTCTCGGATTGTTTAATCTAAACCACAAACAAGTATTAGGCTTACCACTTGAAGCGTGGTTGCGATCGAATCTCTAAACGAAGTGACCTCCTGTCTCAAGTCTGATCCAATGGAGGAGACGCTTGCGAGTGCGTTTATGAAACATGTGCTCCTTGTAATCCATGTTGATGATCCAAGCGGAGAATCTCTTGATCTCGTCTCATGAGATCTGACGTCGTCTTCACGAGCGAGGTGCACCGAAGGAGACGAAGAACTAAGAGCAGTCGAAGCGGCTGAACAACATTGTGGTGACGACGACGACCCTCTCTAAGGTTTAGGGTGGACAGCCACTCTAAGGTGGAGAGAGAGAGAGGGAGGGAGAGAGACTTGGTGTGTATAGAGAGCAAGATGGAGAGAGTTTAATTCCTCTAGGAATTGTGTGTGTAGTCTAAAAGGCAAGGGATACCTTTCCTTTTATACTAGTTATATGTATATGGATCTCAATCCATGTTCCCTCTTAATCCAACGGTTTAGATTAAGAGGTTATTAATCAATGACCATGATTTGTTGCAACAAATTTGCAACAACAAATTTAATAAAAATAAATTAATTATATCACTTTTATCAAGATACAAATTAATTTATTTCAATTCAATTATAATAAATAGATAATAAGGGAGGCAACCACCACCTTAAAAAGAGGGTGGCCATCCCCCCTTTGACTTAGTCAAGGTGGATGACCACCTTGTTGGTGGTTTTGCCTTCCTTAATATATATTTATTATATAGGATAAAATGTAACAACTATTATTGCATTAAACTTCATAAAAAATCCAAATTAAATTTTGTGAAACATCAATCACGTCATTGATAAATATGAATCATATTCGTATATCTAACATAATATGTAAATCAGATTTACAATTAATTGTTTATTATGAATCCAATCCACAACAACATATAATTTGTAATTCTATTTCCAATTAAATCTCTCCGACATATTATAAATCATATTTATAATATCCATGATTATTATGATAGAGATATCTATATTAATCATATCTTTGATAATTAAATCACATTCAATATCCAAGATGGCTCTTCGCATGTGCCCAAATAACATGAATCCATTCACATTATTCACATCTTTGATAATTAAATCAAATTTAATTATCATAGATAACTCTCTTTATATGGCCAAATAATATGAATCAAATTCATATTATTTATGATAATTAAATCACATTTAATTATCAATATCTTAATGTTGAGATACATAATTCAACAATGAAATTATATTTGAACTCTTTCAAGAACAGTATGCTTTCCCTACGGATATTTGGAGATAAGGACATGATGGTTGTACATTCCACATATAGTGACTTGGATATTGAGATCACATCTCAAATCCAGATCTTGAGGACCTCCCATAGATGTTGATTAAATCAAAGACATAGATCTAATCTTCCCATTGCATCTGAGTCACATTCAGATTACTGTCCAACATTTGAACAAAGATTAGATTACTTCTCTAGTGAGAGAAGTCACTATAATCGACACTTGTTTCATCACTCCATCGGAATGGAAGCGTCATGGTTATACAATCATTTGTGATCACATCACCCTCAGGTATTCCTAATACCTGCACATCCTGCATACTGTAAGACCTAGAATAAACCTGAGATTCTGGCTTTTTATTCTGTATGTAAATTATACACTGTGTATCATTTTTGTGCAAACTCAATTTTGTAATTTTATTCACATTATTATCTACAACTTTCATGTACAAAATATTTTTATTTGATGAATGAGTGAATATATACAAAATAGGTGTCAAAATGCATAAGTAAATGAATAAATAAATGAGGTTTTTATTGTATTATTGGCCCTTATCTCCCCCTACTTTATTCCTTGTCGACCAATTCCATGTTGGCCTTGGTCTTGGGGTTCGGGTCATAAAATATTTGCTATATTTTATTCCTTTTTCTTTTCTTCTCTTTAATTTCTATATTTTTTGCATTAAAAACCTTTTTCTATGTATAATTAGTACAACAAATAATGAATGCTATTATGGACGAATTGATGCTATTTACATGCATTTGCTGGGGTTTTTAAGGCCAAAATGATAGAATAAAGGTGATGAAATGGAGATTCATCACCCCCCTATACTTGCCTTTGCTAGTCCCTAGCAAATACTTATGCAATAAGTTCTAAAAGAATAAAGAATCAGAAGAAAAGAAATAGAGAATCGAAGAAGGATAGAGTGAATAGGGTTGCTTTCAGTGCAATATTTGTCCTTACAAAATCAGAATTTGGAGCTCCTGCTAGACCTTGGGTGTGGATGTGTGTAGAACCTACTCGGGAACCAGCTTTAAAACACAACAGGCTTCGAGATTCACAGAACTTGGTTCAACCCACCTCAATAGCCTTGTCAGAACTGGTCTGCATCATACGCAAACCCTTATGACTATGAAGCTGACTTGTATAGTGTAAGTGATGGTGGCTCTCCCCAACTGAAATGACAAAGGAACTGACTTCTCCAGAATGACAACCCAATGATTCCCCAATCCAACAGCTCTTTCCTTGAGGAGCGGGGTATTCCCTTCTAAGTTCAAGTGGCAACCAGCTCAAGAGGAGGGGGTGAAGAGAAGAATGGACGGTAGCCAGTGTAGCTACCTATCCTAGGATGCAAGACCAGTGTAGTCAAGTCATCCAGCTGCAGGCTCACATATTGGACTTTGGAACTCAAGCTAGCTTATTGGCTTTACAACATATGTACATACTTCACAGGCATTTTATTTTTGTACAGGCCTGACCATTTTTTATACTATTCACAGCAGCATTTACATAAGGAGTTTTTCCTCTTGAACCTGTAGACTATCCCTCTTTTGAAGCTTTATTGCAACCCACACTCTCCTGTCGTTAGACCTCATGGCTACCAGACCAGGTTGGGGTGCACTTCCCTCCCTAGACGAGGACGAGTGTTTCCATCCGTGTGCGTCTCAGACTGACAAATCCAATCCCCTCACCACTCCAACTGAGTTGAGCCAAGTGAAAGGTGCAAGTGTCCAAGTTAGGTCACGGTCATCAAGAGTCATGCGTGTGTCTCGAAAAGTTCTAGTTAGTCAGTTGAGGTGACTTGAACCCAGCCCTGATTTCTCAAAGAATTAAGTCTACATAGACCTGAAGTACCTTAAACCTAGTTCCCATAAGGTTCCAGTGCAGTTAAGTGCGGTAAGGTCTAACCAAGCTCCAACTTTAGACTTTATCGGACTGGTTCAATCATCAAGCTCACTCAAAAGAATATGAATGGTATGCTCATGCTATGCACAATGATGAAATTTTTCACAAAGAATTTACAAAAATCAAAGAATCTTTTCACACAAAGAATTTTTGCAACTAAAAAGCTATACAAAAGTACATACAATTATTTACACGGGTGTGCCGCTTTATTTACAAAATTTATAGATTTTTAAGGACTTTACAGGTTTTAATGAAGGAATTTATTCAGGTTATCTTTTTATACAGAAAGAAATTTATGTATTTTATTTACAATTTACATGTATTTGTAATGATGCTTTTATTCCTCAGATTTATTTTGAAAAGAATTTTTGCAAACTATAGTACATGATAATTTTTACAAGCATTTACACATATTTGAAAACTATTTTTGCAAAGATTTTTCACACTATATACATATTTTCCGCAATAGTTTTTACAAACATTTTTGAAGACATTTGCACATAGGTTTTGAAATCCTTTATTTCACACAAAGAAAAATTTTCAAACAAAGCAACTTTACACAGGTTGAAAACATGTCACAGCAAGTTTTTCAAACGGTTCACACTATTTTTCAAATCATGCTGTAAAGGTATTTAACCTGATTTATTAATCAGTATATACAAAGAAAAATTGTATTTTATGTACAACATGGTTTAGACTCTTATAAGTTTTATTTGGAATTATTGCTTATTTTTGTATGAGAGATTTTTGTGCAGACTCCTCAGACTTATCATTTTCAAAAGATCTTTGAAGGCTATAGTCCAAAATAATTTTACAAACATGTACACGCATTTGGAAATGATTTTTGCCAAGGTTTTTTACATCGAATAGGTAGATTTTTCAAAACAATTTCACAACCAAAATTTTCAATCATTTGCAAACTAATTTTCACACATTTTTATTTCACTCAAAGAAAATAAATTTTACAAACGAAACTTATTTACAAAGGTTGAAGACTTGTACACACTATTTTCAAGCAATCTTCAAAAGATTTTACAAGGCGAACATTTTGCAGAAAGCATTTTTCCTGACTTATTAATCAGTATAGATAAAAAGAATCTGAGGAGCTCACAATCATCTTTCATTATTATAAAACTACTTTTTACATTACTTTTTAGCTTGAAGTGATGTTTTTTTTTCCAGTATGAGTTATGGCTTATAGTATATACATAGTATATGCGACCCCCTATACTTAGCTTGAGCCATGTCCTCATAGGTCGAAGAGAAAAGATAAGACATAACTCGTACTGAGTATAGACAAGTCTAAAGAATATATGAATAAGAAATTAATGAATGAGAAGTTGATCGTCCCCCCTATACGTAGGATCAAGTAATCCAAAGTATAGCAGACTGTACATAAAGCGGGGAGGGTCAAGGGTGGGAATACACAGATCGTACTCAGATTGTCTCCCCCTATACTTAGGGTAAGATACTCTTAAGTATAGACAAGAAGGGGAGACAATGGAGAGGATCAGAGACTAAAAAAACTCGAGGTGCATACCCCCCTATACTTAGGACAAAGTGCATCCTAAGTATAGAAGACTAACAAAAGGGGCAACATGTCCTGATAGAAAAACGAAGACAGAAGAGAAAAGAAGAAAAGAAGAAAAGAAGAAAATCAGATAAACAGTTTTTGTGGTGCAACGTCTGAATCTTCTGATGCTGCCAATGTTGTGGATATATCATCATGGTGCGCGAGCTGAATGGAGTCGACAACGGCCAAGAATGTATCTGGTTCTAGGTAAGGCTTCAGGAGTTGGCCGTTGACGACGAATGGCTGTGCATCAGGAGACAATTCTGATAAAGCAATACTTCCATTGTCACGCACTTCACACACTCGGAATGGCCCTGTCCAGTTACTCTTTAATTTGCCCGGGAAGATCTGCAACTTTGCATCAAATAACCATACCTTCTGTCCAACATCAAAGGTCTTTCGTCTGATGTGCCGGACATGCCAGCATTTCACCTTTTCCTTGTACATCAATGTGTTATCATATGCATAGTTTCGGAATTCCAAGAATCTGTTCAGATCATCCTTTCTTTTCTGACCACTTTTTCGTGAGTCCAAATTGCACTTGTTAATTGCCCATAAAGACTTGTGAATTAATTCAATGGGCAGATGGCACGGCTTCCCATATACAAGACGATAGGGCGACATGCCCAAGGGAGACTTGTAGGCGGTTCTGTAAGCCCATAGGACCGAGTCCAAGAGTTGGGACCAGTCTTTTCTGTTTGGCCTGACAAGTTTCTGCAGGATCGTCTTGATTTCTCTGTTTGATAATTCTGCCATGCCATTGGTCTGAGGATGATAAGGAGACGCGACGCGGTGATCGATGACGTACTCCTTCGTTAATTTCTTGACCTCTTGTTAATAAAATGGCTGCCCCCGTCTGATATGAGAATTTTTGGTATCCTGAACCGCGAAATGATGTTCTTTTTCAAGAATTGACACATTGTTCGGCTGTCGGTGGCTCGAGCGGGATTAGCTTCAACCCAACGACTCATGTAATCGACGGCAAGAAGGATGTGCTCAAAACCTTGACTGTTAGGGAAGGGTCCCATGAAGTCAATGCCCCATGCATCGAAAACATCTGCTATCTGAATGATTTTTAGGGGCATCGAATCTTTTGCAGTGAGTGTACCCTTCAATCTCTGACAGTCAATGCATCTTTTGACAAATTCTGCGGCATCCTTAAATAATGTGGGCCACCAGAAGCCACACTGAAGTACTTTTGCTGTCGTACGGTCTCTAGAGTGATGTCCACCAGATTCAAGCGAGTGACAATGCTCGAGGACACTATAATGCTCCTCCTGAGGAATGCACCTGCGCCAAATGCAATCCGCTCCTTCCCTGAATAAAAGAGGATCCTCCCAATGATAGAACCGGATGGTCGACATAAATTTATTCTTTTGATTTTTCGTCCATTCTGATGGCATTACCCCCGAGGTGAGGTAATTGACTATATCAGCATACCAAGGAAGGGAATCCACTGCTAAGATTGATTCGTCAGGAAAGGTTTCTGTAATGGGCACACTGTTTAGAGGAGGCTCATGCTGCTCAATTCTGGAGAGATGGTCTGCTACCACATTCTGAACTCCAGGCTTGTCCTTGATTTCCAAATCAAATTCCTGGAGGAGAAGAATCCATCGAATCAGTCTCGGTTTGGCATCCTTCTTCTGCTGAAGATACTGGATAGCAGAGTTGTCTGTTAAAATGGTGACTTTTGATCCAAGCAAATAGGATCTTAACTTCTCAAGGGCGAAAACCACGGCCAGCAACTCTTTCTCTTTTACTGTGTAATTTCTTTGCACCTCATCTAATGTTTTGCAGGCGTAGTGAATGGCATAGGGTACTTTCTATTTTCTCTGTCCAAGAACAGCCCCGACTGCAAAGTCTGGCACATCGGTCATGATCTCAAATGGAAGAGACCAGTTCGGCGGCTGTAGGACCGAAGCCTGAGTGATAAGCTCCTTCAGCTGATTGAAAGCAAGGAGAACCTGTTGATCTACGTTGAACTCGGTTTCCTTGCAGAGCAGTTCTGTCAAAGGTCGGGCAATGCGGCTAAAGTCCTTGATGAATCGTCTGTAAAATCCCACATGCCCCAGGAATGACCTTATATTTTTCACTAACTAAGGTGGCTCTAGGTTGGCAATAACATCCACCTTCACCGGGTCGACTTCATGCCACGTTTCGAAACGACGTGGCCCAGTACAATGCCTTCTGTGACCATGAAGTGGCTCTTTTCCCATGAAAGTACCAAATTGACTTCACTGCATTTCTGAAGCACTCTGTCCAGGTGCTCAAGACAAGAATCAAAACTATCACCATAGACAGAGAAGTCGTCCATGAACACCTCGAGAAAACTGCCTACCATCTCGGCGAAGACTGCTAGCATGCATCTTTTGAATGTTGCAGGTGCGTTACATAACCCAAAGGGCATTCTCTTGAAGGCGTAGGTGCCGAACGGGCAAGTGAAGGTAGTCTTTTCTTGATCTTCAGGAGCGATAGACACTTGGTTGTACCCGGAGTACCCATCCAAAAAGCAGAAGAACTTCTTGCCTGTCAGTCTTTCCAGAACTTGATCAATGAATGGCAAGGGGAAGTGGTCCTTCTTAGTTGCTGCATTAAGACGGCGGTAGTCAACACACACCCGCCAAGATGTTGGTACCCGAGTGGATATTTCCTCTCCTTTGTCATTGGTAACCACGGTAAACCCGGATTTCTTTGGAACGACATGAAGTGGGCTTACTCATTTTGAATCGGAGATGGGGTAAATGAAGCCTGCTTCACACCATTTCGTTATCTCTTTCATGACGACGTCCCGGAGGTTTGGGTTCAACCTTCTTTGGAATTCGCGGAATGGCTTGGCGTCTTCTTCCAGATAGATGTGATGCGAACACAAAGCTGGATTTATCCCTCGGAGATCCTATACGCACCAACCAAGTGCCTTGCGGTTCTTTTCTAGAATCTCGAGAAGACGGGATTCCTGATCCGGGTTCAGCCTGCTACTGATGATGATCGGATACATGTGTTCTTCACTTGCAAGGAAAGCATACTTTAGGCCTGCAGGAAGTGGCTTGAGTTCTGGTTTTGACCTGTCCTACTTGTTGGTCACTTCAGACACTGTGCGGGTGGTAGGATGTACTTCTTTGATGGAGCTACCATCCTCAGCATTCTGTTGAGATCCTGGTGAAGTGTCGAACGGTTCTGCGCTAGGCTCATTGTGTTCGATCTAGAGTGAATATTCTGGATCAAAAAGATGCGCCTGCATCTGAGAATCTGTCTCCCAAGAATCATCGGAGCATAAGGTGACTGTGCTTTCCAAGTCCTCCTCAAGATTGAGGATTTCTCGGGTCCATGAATCATTCAATGACAAGGATGAATCTCTTATCTCTGCAATAAAGACACAGTCTACTTCTGATACTGCATGGCTCTCATCAGTCGTGGTGTTTGGCTCTCTGATCATGTTTATAGTGATCTGCTTGTTGTTCGAGCTAAAAGTAATCTTATCAGACCCGTAATCAACCACGGCACCTGAGGTACGCAGGAATGGTCGGCCAAGGATGATAGGGGTCTGGAGAAGAGGTGCTGGGGAGTCCATATCAAGGACTACAAAATCAGCTGGAAATTGCATCTATTGTACCTTCACTACAATGTCTTCCAACAGACCCTGGGGCCGCTTGATGGATCGGTCAGCGAACTGAAGGATCATTCTGGTCTACTGGAGCGGATCCAGCCCAAATTCTTGCATTATTGATGATGGCAAAAGGTTGATGGAAGACCCACTGTCGAATAGAGTGCACTCGAAAACTTGATCGAAAGTCTCACAACTAATAAGAGGTGCTCATGTGTCTTGTTTCTTCTGTGGGAGGTTGCTGATAGCTGCAACAGTGGCCATGGAGAGCACGTGCCTTTCTACATCTTTGTGTCTGTTCTCCTGTGTTGGGCGACGCTTGCTCGTACACGCTTCTTTCAGTCCTTTCTTAACAGCTGGCATGTACTCCACGGCCTTCAGTAAGGGCATCTCAACAATTAGATTGTCTAGTATCTCCACAACTCCAGGATCAGACAAAGCACTTTTTCTTTTTGCAATTTTTTTGGATTTTTGTATTGCATGAGGGAAAGGAATATGTACATCTCTAGCAGGAAAAACAGAGTTCTTATTTACATCAAAATCATCGCCCATAAGATGTTGTACATCTGGATTATAAAAAGGAGTACAAACTATATCCTGACACACTGGTGCTGAGGGGCGAGCAAAAAGTATAGTGTCTGCTCCATCGGCTGGCGAGGGATCGGCTGCTGCTGGCGGCTCCTCCAAGGCTGGCACTGCTTTGCTTCGATTGCAAGCTTCTTTTTGTTGTTTTTGATTTTACTGATTTTTTTGTATTTTTGGCTAGGACTGCTGGTACTGCACGACGGCTGGAATGGCTTCTCCTTCTTCTTCCTCCTCACCCGCCCCTGTAGCTGGCACGGCTGATGCGGATGATGACGATCCACCTGTTTCTTTATTCACCCCTTTCTTGGTAGCAGGCAGAGGCAAGACCCTACCGCTCCTGAGAGTAACAGCATTAGAATAAACAGTAATATCATTTTCAGACATGGATAGGACATCACATTCTACCTACTCTTTCTTTTTGAAGTAATTGGGGTTGGACTCCACCTGAGCTGGGATAGTGGTTCTGGTGGCGGTCAGGTCGTCGAGCCTCTTGGTCATATCTGCTAGCCCTTTGACGAGTTGGGCCAGACAATCCATGGTAGGGTTCACAGGGGGTACCTTAGTAGGTTCAGCGTGCAGACCACGCTACTTTTGCCTGTGTGGGTGCTGAGGTTGCTGTTGGTGGTGTTGGGGTGGTGCAGGAAGTTGAAGTTGTTGATAAGAGGGGGGAGGATACTGTTGATACTGTTGAAATGGAGCAGCCGCATACTGATGAAACGGCTGTGGATGGCAGTATTGCGGTTGCTGGTATGGTTGATTCTGCCTCCATTGATTTGCATACTGGAGAGGCTGATGATATTGTTGCGGTGGTTGAGAGGACTGTCCAAAGCGACCACCTTGAGGTTGGTGGTAATGCCGGTTAGCAAGTGGCTGACCCTGCGGTTGTCCCATAGGATGGGTCGGATGTGCTTCGTTACTCCATACCCCATTCACTTCCTGAATCAGGGGTGGTGGTGGGAAGACTGGATCGGGTCCTGAAAGAAACTCTGGTTGGTACACAACCATCTGCTGCTGCGGCTGGCCTTGGTCGGGCGCCTGCACGTAGTACATGTGCTGGACTGCCGGTGGCTGCTGGCTCGACTGAGGCTGATGCTGCGGTTGTTGCTCATCTTTCTTCTCAGTTGGAGCATCTGATGGTGCTGCCAGTTGAACAGAGTTGATGGTGCCCACCAACAGTTCAAGATGCTTGGTGATCTGATCAAGCTTGTCAAGATTTTGGGTCCTCTTCTCGATCACAGCGAGTTTCTCAAGGTCCTGTGATCGCTTCTCAATGATGTCAACTTTAGAGAGATGGCCCCCGGTGATACTGAGGTTGGAGCTCTCATCTCTCTCTGCTTCTCGGGACGCTTCCATGTGTACTTGTTTCTGGAGGATCTGGGGTTGCTTCTGGTAGGCTTTTGATGAAGAGAGGGCGGTCTCTCCTTCGGCCATTTCTTCGAATATCTGTTAGACCACATCTTCATCCTTGTTGAAGTGCGAACCCCCACATGTTGCGTCAACGAGCCTTTGGCTCTCAATGTTCAGTCCCCCAAAGAAGTGTTGGACCAAACTGGTCTTCGGGATCTCATGAGGGGGACATTTCTCCTGCTTATCGGTGAATCTCTCCCATACTTCATGTACGGACTCGTGGGCTCCTTGGGAGAAATTGCTGATTCGGGCTCGCATCTGGTTGAGCCGACCGAGAGGGTAAAACTTATGCAGGAAAGCTGACTTCAGCTCCTCCCAGGTCGTCACAACCTTCCCCAGATGGTTGACCCAATAGAGGGCCTTATCCTGTAAGTTGAAGGGGAACGCCATCATCTTGACAATGTCCAAAGGGACATTGGGATAGTGAGTGGTGAGGCAAATGCGTGAAAACTGCTGCAGGTGGATGTACGGCTCTTCACTGGTGTTTCCATGGAATGCAGGGAGAAGAGCAAGGAACTGGGGTTTCAGCTCAAAGTGAGCGTGTACCGGTGGAATGAGGATCCACTCGGTCATCTGGCTGTCTCCCGGATTGTATGTCTCTTTTAGTGTAGGCTTGGGTGGCGGGAGTTCTGGTTATTCATCATCAGGGTGACCACCACCTCCGCCTCCACCTCCTCTTCCTCTTCTGCCTCCTCCTCCTCCCTCGGCTCGGTTCATCACATCGTTCAACATATCCTGAAATGTTGTCTACGCGAGGGCCTACTCAATCAGCTGCTGTTGGATGGCCTGGATAGACGCCAACAGTTGTGCATTAACCTGATTATGGTCTGGCATCTGTCCTTCTGGTTGGGGTGGCTGCTGACCCTTGCCCTTTCCTTGGGGAGCCATATCGGGGTCTGAGTCTGACGAAATGAACTCCGGAGTAGTCTCCAGGGCTTGATCTGGCTTCTATCTGCAGAATGAGATAGTCTACATCAGACCATTTGCAATATTGTTCAGTTGTCATGAGGAAGCTGGAATTCAGGTCAACCCCAGCATGTTGTGAACGGGAAAAATGTGGACTGTAATCGACTCCCATTCACAACGGCGGAAGTGGGACAAAAGTGATCCCGGTTTATTAGGTGGTAGAAGACGAGGAGTCTGGAGATCAATCCGCAAAGTCCAGATCGAGTTCTCGGGAATTGCCTCGAATTTATTGGCGGAGTTGAGTCCATGGAATCGATGTGGGTGTCGGCGGGGTCCCGACGGAAACCATCCATGGATCAACTTCGCGAAGCACAAAGATGACTGGATTTTGGAAGAAGGATACGGTGGTCAACGAGGAATGAAAAGGAGTGCAAAATAGAAGAAAGGCTCGGCTGAGCGGGGGTCAAAGGAGAATGACACAACGAATTTTTGCGCAAAGGCATGGGACTTGATCTTTGAACCTTAATCTAGATCCATACAAACGCAATACAAAATTGGGTTCACCAACTCACGTCATGTGAAGCCGTAAAGGTTCGGCTATTTATTATCTTGTCAAGTTTTAGAGTTGTTATTTCAAGCATATCTTGTAACAAGTCCTTAGTACGCTACCCTATAGGAGAGAGAGTATTGCCAGAAGAGTATCCCGTACTTGTCCTCCTCCTGTGTAACCTGTAGTTTGTACTTTTTGAGGTCCTTGTAACCCTTCCTGGATCCCTACTCAGCTAAAGAAATAGAGAGAGGAAGCCGATAGGCGAAACCGCTACTTCGATCCTTGCTCGCAACGGAATCACCCGTGAGCGTACAAGAACCTACTCGGACGCAGGACGATGAGACAGACACCCCCGTGAAGGCGTGGCCTATGCTTGATACTTCGGACAGGGTCGATGCTCTACACAATAGAGAGTCATCATTGGTGACCAAGTCCTACTCGCCTACGTACGATAGAAGTGCCATTACTTTGGAAATCCATGCGATACACAAGGCAGTTGCAGACTGGGTTTTTGGCTATAATCCTTATGGGGTCGCACTCGCTCAAGGGAGCAGGGTTTTGGTCCCCCTCCAAGGTACCTGAAAACAATGAGGGCTTTATGAACCCGGTACAATGATAATCCATTACAGATTTTAATTAAGGTCAAAGTTTATTTAGCAGTCCCCTTGTTATAATTTTTTTTTATTTTCACTTTTTTTGAGTCTTTTTTCATACCAGCGCCTAACGTTTTGTAGATTTCCATTTAAGTACTAGGTGCTCAAAATCAGAGGGAGATAGCGGAAAAGTCGTGCAAGTGGTTCCATGATGGAAATCTCACCATTGAACCGAATGATGCATGCTGAGTTAGAAGACTTATAGTGCATCCCAGCTCTCTCCATGTGGTATGCAAAACAGAATTTTTTTTAAACCTATCTTCATGTCGGTATGCAAGGCACAAAATCGCCCTAAACATTAGCTGCTATTAGCGTGAAGAACCATAAGTCGCTCCTTCATCTTTAGCCTAAAAAAGTCCGATCTTGGCTCACCCTCCTCTACTCAACACACTTGAGTTAGGAGATAGCGCTTTATGGGGCTTGCTGCGGCACAAGGGATAAGAGACAAATGAACGGCTTGTTTAAGTTTGACTAGATCCATACGAAATATACTATAGGAACATGCATTCTTATTAATGTTTGGACCTAGCTACCGAGTCAAGCAACCTATATCTAGGGGCTCCAAGCACACAAAACAAAGTAAAATAAAGGTGGAAAGCTCAAAACTTCGGGAAACAAAGAAAAGAAAGCGATGGAAAACTCGAAAAACCGCGATGAGGCCCCCAGGTGAACAATCACCCGGGCACTGGACCTCATTATGAAGAGTAGAGTCCTGTTAATTATTACATGCCAAAATATCTCTCTCTCACACATAAAATTACAAAAGATTTTTTTTGGTGTGCTAAATCCTTCATCCTGCTCCTCTAATGCCCTCTCCAACTGGTCAAGTAGAGAAGACCAGTTACCTCCACCCTTGGCTGCATCAGCTTCCTAGGAAGCTGTCCTCACGTGGCGGTCCCTCGCATCAAAGTCACAAGACAAAAAATGTTAGCACAGTGATTTTATCAAGCAATTGACATATATATACAATAATTGAAAAGAAACACATATGCACAAAATTTAACTAGGAATACAATAATAAACAAGAAAGGCAATGCTCATTGCTTCCCCGGCAACGGCGCCATCTGGTAACATGGTATTTTGCGAGGGTCAAGATGTAGTGTCGCTGAGGAGACCGCTCACAAAACACCAGTTGATCAGCAATTAACCCACAATATTAATCAAACAATCAAAATAAAAAATGTGGAGTTAAAATTTATTATAACTCTACATGCAAATGTGTATAGGTGTAAGCATGAGTAGAGGTCGAATACTGGGAAGCAAAATGGGTGTCTACAAATGTTTATATACATCCTAGTCATTTCAAAACAATGTGTTTCCTCGTGGGTTTTAGAATTATATTATTATTATTATTATTTATTTTCTATTTTTTATTTTTATTTTATTTTTAATTTACTGATTTTGTATTTTCTTTTTGTATTTTTATATTTTTATATTTTCTTTTTCCATTATAGCATATATATAAGAGAAAACAAGATTAAATATTTATAAAGACAAGTAAAAGAGTTCAAAAATCAGAAAATAAAATGTTTTTGACTTTTTCAAGTTTTTTTAATGTTTTTGTGATTTTTCTATATTTTTTCCAAATATTTTTGATATTTTTCAAAAATAAAATGATAGAAAACGGGGACTTAAGCTACTGGACAGAATTGAAATGAGGTTTAAAAATAGCAAATGATATCCAAAAATCCTCAAATCAATTTTAAATTATAGATAATAAAAGAAGGAAACTATATAAACTTAATTTGTATTTTTAGGATTTTTCTAGGGTTTTTTAGATTTTTATGAAGTTTTTAGGGGTTTTCTTATTTTTAAGGTTTTTGTTTTGACTTTTTTAGTGATTTTTGGACTGACACTAAAGTTGGATAAAAGACACAGTAGGTGACTTTTTGGAATTTTTCTATGTGTTTTACTATTTTTTTGGTATTTTCCAAGCTAGAGAGTAGCTAAAATGCATGTTTTTGATTTTTAACAAATATTAAAATGCAACAAAATGCAATGCAAAAATATGGCATGATAATATGATGCAACAGAAGCTTGAATAAATTTTTATGGAATTTTTTGTGATTTAAATATGCATGCAATAATTAGAGAGAAAAAAAGAAATTATAAGCCTGATAAGGGGAATTTTTTCAAATAAAAATAACTACAGGGCACATAGTGCAAAAACGCCACAAATATAACACGTGGTCTGCAATTTTAAGGACTAAAATGAAATACAAAACCCGCTAGGGACCCCCACGCAAAATGACCACCACGTGGGACTACACGTGACTGATGAATACCCATTCATCACTCTTTATTCTTATATTTTAGCTACAAAAACCTTTGCAAATACATGTAGATATGTGTAAATAGGAATAATTACCAAAAGCATGCATTGTGTAAAAACCTATAATTAGCATGTTTTTGTGCAAAAATAAAAGAATAAAGATTAAAAAGAAAAAGAGGGAAATATTTAGAATAAATATTGAGCAACCTAACCCAAGGGAGGGCTCAGTATGGGCCTGACCGCATAAAAGCCAAAGTAGAGGGAGATAGGGGCTCATGAGTATAAATATTCATGTAAATAAAATAAAGATATTTTCCTCACCAAAAATATACTTGTAAATACTTATATATATTTCTAAGTATAAAAACAAAATAAAAAGTTAAAAATCAAAAAGATCAAAAACACCACTTTCATCATGTATATATACCACTATTCCATATTTATTTAACCTTGTGAATAAATAAAATTAATTTTTAAACTTTTTGTAAATAAACTCTATTATGTATTGTAAATAAATAAAATAAAAACAATTAAAACAAAAACAAAATAAAAATAACAAAATTAAAAATACAAAAATACATTGTACATATACCATGTATATAGATGTACATATATATTTATTTTACCTATGTATATAAATAATAAAAATGAAATAAAAATACCCTTTTATTCCCTATTTTATAATGAAAATAAATAAAATATAAAATAGGAATAAAATTGCATAAAAATAATATTTAAAAATCAAAAATCAAAACCCTATATATTGTATATATACCTATATATAGTACATACTATGTATATAGCTTATTTTTATTTCGAAAAAAATTATTAAAAATCACAAAAAATAGAAAAAAATAAAATAAAAATATTTCATGTTTTAACTTTTTGCAAATTCGGCCATTTGCTACCTTAATTTTGAGCTTCAAGATTCAGCCACGTGGCCGATTTCCATTGGGTCCTGGGGATGTTGACCGCCCGGTCAACTACCCCCCCCCCCCCCCCCCAGGACCACCTCCCGTGGATCTGGGTCGTGGACCCGATTTCTCTAATTTCTACCCGCTCGACCCGATCACTATTTCACCAAACCCCGGCTCCGTTTTGATCCTCCCACATCCGACATCCTCGTCGGGCACACACCTTGGGATCCGCGCTCCTCATCGACCTACCCGAGCCAGTCTTAGCCGGACCCCTCCAGCGTACATAAGCGAGCTCCGCCACTCGATTTCACCATCTTTGGCCATTTGCTTCGTTCTCCAGTGAGCTCCAGAGAGTGCGTGAGGTGACAGCTCGCGTCTGAGCCTGTCGAAGCGAGGAGAGGGAGCTTCGCCATCGATCCGGCGAGCCCAGCCGCCGTAGCTCCGCCACCAGCGTGAGCTTCGAGCCTCGGAGCGAGACGATCCTCGAGGCGACGACCTGGAGCATCAGCAGCTCCTCCCCAGTCTCTCCGACCACCCAGGTAACCCCTTAGCCTTCCCGTTTCCTTCAATTTCCATTTACGCCTAATTCGCTCCGCCGCCGTATTTCTCCGATTCATCCCGGTTCCGACCACTATCCGATCATCGGAATCGACCATCACGTTCACCTCTCCCCGACGCACCTTCTTCACCCATTCGCCCAACCCAGCTCGCACAGGAGCTGGGAACCGAGCTTCTCCGTCCACCACCTTCGCCGGAGCTCGCCGCTTCGACCCACCGTTCACCCCCACCTTGCCTAACCGGGTCGAGGCAGTTTGCCCTCGACCCGTGAGTCTTCTGGTGCACTTTTCAGGTCGAAACGAGGGGCGTCTGAGGCCCTTCGCCATCTAGATAGGAGGCCCAGCTCCGTCGACCTTGCTCGAGCTCCTCGGAGCTCGGCTCGATCATCGGAGCATCGTAACAGACGCAGGAGCACTCCAGCTTTCTTCTCCGACCATCAGAGTGCTCCAAGGAGGAGCCCAGCGCACGCACGAGCCCGGCGAGTCTCGCCGGGGACCTGTTCTTCGAGGACCCTCCTCTGCCGTTGATCGTCCCCCTCCGCTCCAGACTTCATCCGGGTCGTCCGTCCCTGGAGCCACCAGCACCGCTCGATCTGAGGAGAGGCGATCCGGAGCGCCCACCGTCAGCAGCCGTCCGATCTCCACGTGGCGCGCATCCAGCCCATCCGCTTAATAAAGGGTAATTAACCCTTAGGCCATGTCTTTATGTTTATTTCATTTTAGTCCTGTAAATATTAAAGTCAGTTGTTTAGTTTTAGGGTAATTTACATAGTGGCCCCTGTGCTTTAGTTTATTTGCATTCGTACCCCTGCCAGTTGTGGACACGTGCTTCGACACGTGATATTTTGGGTTATTTGCAGTAGATACCCCTGTAGTTCTGGATGTTAATGAATGAATGAAATCTTTTACTTATTTGCATTTATACCCCTGTGGATTTATTTCCACATGTGTGATATATTTTGGGTAATTTGCAGGTAAGCCCCCTGGACTTTTGGTACCTGTTACCAATAAGTCCTCGGGACTTATTTTTCTTATAATTGGGTCCCTGAGTGCCCCAGGCACGCGTGTGGAGCGTGTTTTGCTGGGTATTTTGCACCAGACCCCCCAGAACTTAGGGTATTTGCACTTTGGTCCCTGTGCACAATGCCCGTCCTTTATTTTTGAATAAAATATCAAAACACCTCCAAATCCAACGAAAATTTGACACATGGCTCCTGCCATGGTGTAGGATTTTTGAGGATTTTTTAGGACATTTTTGATTTCGTTTGTTATTTTTAAAAATTCAAAAACCTTCATTTTCTTCATTGTCTAGCTAAAAAAAATCATAAAAAATATTAAATAGTGTTTAAAAATTACAAAAATATTGTCTATTGTGTGTTTTGATGTGTTGATTTTCTAGCCAATTTTGGCTATTTTTCATTATCTAAAACACCTAAAAATTGAAAAACACATAAAAACCTATAAAAATTCTAGTAAATATATTAAAAATCCAAAAATAATAAAATTGGTACCTAAATTTTCCTTGTTTCATCTTCTTTACAGGAAAATTACCTCCAGGCCATTTTAAGGCTCTTAGATATTTTATCTAGGGCTTTTTGTCTCGGCTGGACAGTACCCTCTATTTCAGTCACCTTTTGATTTTTAGAAAATTAAATAATCATCAGAAAATTCTCAAAAATTCACCAAAAATACTAAAAAATATAAAATACATAAAAATATTTTTGTTTGAATTTTTGGTTAAATTTATGTGCATTTAATAATTTGTTGAAGTGTGTGCCTTCTTTGCTTTTCTTTATTTTCTTAATTACTTAAAAATCCAAAAAAATATAAAAATATTCAAAAACCACTAAAAATATTTTTTTCTTTTATTTTCTTTCTTTTTACTACTTCGTAGGCCTCTCGGCCAACCCGTGCTCCTTCAGTTCGACCCTGGGTGCTATACCAGGTTAATCCCATAGCAGGACCGCTACTTTGGTTTTATCGGATTTTATTGATATTAGTGGTTCATTTTTCTTGATTGACATCGTCTGATCGCTTGGGTCGCAACGACCTATTTAATACCTTATACCCGAGTGTTCAGGCCTATCATCAGAATGGTGCCGTTGCCGGGGAGCACGGCTTAGTAGTTTTGTTTTTATCTTCGTTTTTGTTTTCGCGGATTTTCGCGGCTCTTTCAGAGCTCGCGGCTTTTTCGCGGCTTTTGTCTATATTTTATTTTTGTTTTATTTTGTTTTATATTCATTTTCTTTTATTTTTGTTTTTGTTTTATTTTGAGTGTTCATTTTATTTTGCATTTCTGCATATATATCCTTATTTTCATTTCCATTTCTTTTTCTTTTATTATTATTTGATTATCTGGTTCTGACCACTCTACCTTTTCTTGCGAGGGCCCGAGGACCGCGGAGGCGACTTTCGAGGAGCCGGTGCAACCGAGGAACTCGGAGGCGGCTTCCTTCTCTACGAAGCCGTAGGAGAGAGCAAGAGAGAGAGTGGAGTGGGGGAGGATTAGATAGACTTGCTCTTTTTTATTTTATTGTTATTGTAATAATACAGGGACTCTCAGGACTTGGACATTTGTGGACTTGTGACTTAGCGGGTCTGTTTCGCCGAGCACCGGTGTGCTCGGGGGACCCTTAGGATTTTCGCAGCTTTTTCACGGTTTTGGTTTTCTTTTATTTTCTTACTGCCTTTTCCTGTGTTTACGCGGTTTTTGCTCGAGCCCCTAGACTTAGGAATTTCTCTTGTTTGTGCCGTAATTAGTAGGGTCCCCACACTTAACTGCTTGCATGTTCCTATAGAACGCTAATTGGACCTACTAAAAATCATTAATAAAAATAACCGACTCATCTCCTTCGCAGCCTACGTGCCGCAGCCCGTCCTGTAAAGCGCTTTCTCCTACCCCCGATTTGTCGGACAGAGGAGGGACGGGCCAAGACCGGACTCTTTGGCTTGGAGGTCGGTGACCGGTTAGACGGTTCTTGCGATAGAAATTGCTCGTCTAGGACTCGACTTTCCCATTGCATCATATAGGTAGTTTATTTTCAGTCTTTCAATTCTGCGCGGATCACTTGCATGTAGAGTGCTGGAGACAAGGTACGCATTTCTTACTCAGCATGCATCATTGATTTCATCGCGCATCGGCTTTTTCGTCTTCTCCCCCCTGTTTTGGACTTAATAATCAGGAGAACCGAAAAATTCATTAGGCCTTTGTTTTCTATTTGAAAAAGATTAAAAAAAGAGAAACCATAAAATTGGGACTGGTTAACACTATTGATCTTAAAAGACGCTCACACTAAAAATTTTGTCTTGGGGAGAGCAACCCCCTCATTGTATGAT
This sequence comes from Ottelia alismoides, assembly GCA_037367405.1. Lineage (NCBI taxonomy): Eukaryota > Viridiplantae > Streptophyta > Magnoliopsida > Alismatales > Hydrocharitaceae > Ottelia > Ottelia alismoides. The sequence continues at coordinate 388,481 of JAZKJV010001869.1, read as the reverse complement.
TTGGATGCGCGAGAGAGTGACCCGCACCCTAGGTAGAGCCCTCCGGTGCTAGTCCCGACTGATTACCGACTCTTCCGTGCGGGCCAGTCGGTTGGGGTAGCATCGGGTATCCTAACAGGTCACGTAAGCGCTCTGATATCTTGTGTGTTCACCTAATAAAATTGACAAGATAATTTGACCGAACTTTCACGGTCTTCAGCTCGTGTCGCGTTGGTGAACCGGGGGTTTGTTTTGTGATCATAGTTTCTCCAGATCTCATCCGCCTTACTCGCCAGATCAAGATGATGGGTAGACGCTCTCTTAGGCAGCCTCTGGCTGCACCGCTCTCGGGCACGTCTACCCAATCATCTAGGTTGGCTCACGAGAGCCAAGACTAGCTCTCCGAGCCCGAGTACGACTTCTCCCTGTTCCCCCTCGACCCCCTTTCTTTCAGACCTGAGAGACATGAGCCCGAGGAGAGATTGATAGATTTGACAGCACCTGAGTTGGGCTCCTTTGATTTTGCAGACGTCATGGCCGGCAGTTCTGAGGATCGTTCCCATACAGAGCACGTCGTGATGGATCAGGGGCGATCAACTCCACCTTGATCGCCTCATTAGAGACAGTTCAGCAGCAGTTACGCGATCAGGGAGCGTTCATGATTGAGATGAGGAGAGAGTTGGAGCGCCTCAGAGCAGAGAGAGATCAGAGCGAGCCTGAGGACGGACCAGATGCAGAGGCACGAGCCGCAGCAGCAGCAGCAGCCGCAGCCGCCGCCGCAGCGGCAGCTGCCGCGGCAGGAGGACCACCGAGACCGATGCGGGAGTTGCACAACCCCGGATCTACACTGATGCACCATTGGGTGGTGGTACCTGCTATCGTGGGGGACTTCAAGTTCCCCCCGAACACCCTGCAGATGCTTCCCCGTTTTCATGGACTTGCCACCGAGGATCCCCACCTCCACCTCCAGGAGTTTCTGATGATTTGCAGTACTGTCCACGACCGTCATGTGGACCAGGACACGATCAGGATGATCGCCTACCCCTTCTCCTTAGAAGACAGAGCAGCCACCTGGCTGAAGCATCTGGGGAAGTTCGTCTACACCTGGGAGCAGCTCCGCACCGAGTACTTGAACAAGTACTATCCACTCGGGCAGACGAATGCAGCGAGGGCCCTGATCAGCAACTTCTCCATGCTCCCCAACGAGCAATTTCACGAGGCATGGGAGAGGTTTAGAGAGCTCACGGACAGATGCCCGCACCACGACATCACGAAGCCGAACCTTGTGCAGAGCTTCTTCAGCGGGTTGACACCAGAGCTTCAGGGCCTGGTGAATGTTTCTTGCAGCGGGTCCTACTTTGCCAAGGACCACGACCAGGTCTGGGCCATCTTCGAGGAGATGGCTGAGAATTATATAGTGATGTCCCAGACCCGATTGTAGACACAGAGACCCCAGCAGCAGCCAGGACCCGTGCAGTACCAGCGGATAGCACGAGTCGATGCAGGTCCATCCAGTTCATCCGCAGTTGCAGCAGCGCAGGCAGAGTCGTCCGCTGCGGATATGGGTATTATCAGCGAGAAGTTGGACCGCATGGAGCTGATAGAGAAGAAGCAGTGCCAGAGCATAGCGCAGATGGATCAGATGGCACAGACTCTGAGCGACATAAAGACCCAGCTCATGTGTCTCCAGGAGGCACAGACGGCTTCACAGCCCCGTCTTCAGTCGCGAGGCGACTCCGGCGGCAGCAGCAGCTCGTCCCAGCGCTCCAGCTCCTTACAGCAGCCTAGACAGGTTCATCTTGTACAGGCGAAGCCGTACCAGCAGCCACAGCCCACCTACCAGTCCCCACCATCTCCAGACATGCAGATGGTGGTCTACCAGCCGGATCAGCCTCTGGCAGTACTCCCGCCAGCCCCCTATGATGCAGAGCCGTTGATGGATGTCAACGGGATTTGGTATGACCGCCCCCAGCCTGGGATCTGATGAGACCATCCCGGATTCAGGTGGGGGAGTGGAGGTACCCAGCCCCAGTAGCAGCCAGCCGGTCAGGGAGGGCAGTATGGCCAGCAGAGAGATCACCAGCCGCAGCAGCAGCCCCCAGCCTACCAGTCACACCAGCAGTCGTCCTTCGGTCCTCGTCCCTATCAGCAGCAGGGACAGTCTTGGAGACGTGAGCAGCAGGCTCACCCAGCATACCAGCAGCATCCCTCTTCCTACCCCTCTCAGCAGCACCACCAGCAGTTCCAGCAGCCTCAGCACCAGAGAGGCCACCCGTCGGGCTCCCATGAGAGCCCCGCCTTGGATGACATCGTCGCCTTCTTACGGATCAGCAGGCTACATTCAGACGGGAGATGGACGAGTTCCGCCAGGAGATGCGGGACTTGGTGAGAGGGAAGGCCTCCATTCCTGCACAGATCGAGCCAAACCCCAATAGCCTCAAGAGGAAGTCTAAGCAGGTAGTACACACTGAGCTTGCCACTCCTAGTGACCCATTTGATGATATGTCTTCGGATCTATTTGATGCTGATTTTGTTACACTTAGGAGCGGTAGAGCACCAGCATGCGGCGCCTCGTCTGAGCGACGACACGAGGATCCACCCAGGGCGCCAGACGAGGAGGAGGAGAGCGGTACTGAGGCCGCACATGATGATGATGGTGGTACTGACGCCACCAAGGATGCTGATTCCACCGGCGGTACTAAGGCCGCCGCTTCACCAGGTCGAGGAGGTGGTACTGACGCCACCAGTTTAGCCGAGCCAACCCGCGGTGCTGATGCCACGAGACGTCCAGCAGCAGCAGCAGCAGAGCCAGCCCATGGTGGTACTGAGGCCACCAGTGTGTGTTTTGATAGAGATGTTGTCTTTCCTCGTGTGGATGTATCTCAGAACACTGTTGTGAATAAAGGAAAAGGTTTAGTTTCTTCTGGTCCCACTGTGGTGAGTGATGTATGTGTGGATCCGGCCGTCGAGCCGTCTAGGCCTTTTCCTAGTCCTTCATCTGCGAAGGACCCTGTGATCCCCTTCCCTAGAGCCCTTCAGATGGGGAAGGGGAAGAAAAAAGAAAAAGATCCAAAAAAGAGAGAGCAGGAGGAATTCAGCCAGAGCATGATAGACAGATTTCACATCCAGCCGACCCTCCAGGAGGCTTTGCAGCACATCCCCCTTCTTCAGCGATCCTTGAGAGACAGGACCACAGTCAGGAGGAGGAGGAGGAGGAACCACACTTCAGAGATTCATGTGCTGACGAAAGCCACGTGTTTTGCGATCCAGAACCGTCTGCCAGCCAAGAGGACAGATTCAGGGGCCCCGTATGTCAGATGCCAGATTAGTGAGCAGAGGTTCGACCGTACTCTATTGGATAGCGGATCGTCTATCAACCTTCTTCCGGCAGCCCTTCTCGACCGCTTCGAGTTGGGCACTCTTCGACAGAGCAGGACAGTCCTTCAGTTTGCTGATCGATCTGTCAAGAGGCCGAAGGGGTTGTTACGAGACGTTATCGTCACGATTCAGGGCCTGCAATTCCCCGTGGACTTCGTAGTGTTGGACATGGAGATCCCTGATTCAGTGACCGATACCCCCATTATCCTTGGTCGTCCGTTCTTGGCCACAGCCAAGGCGGTGACTGATCATGACAGCGGGAAGGTGTACTTTCGCATCGAGGGCGAGAGTATACAAATAGAGACGGTTGAGGACTACAGAGCCAGAGAGAGAGCACGCTCAGAGGCTAGCACAGATTCAGAGCAGCTGACAGACGCAGAGCCAGACATCCACCAGGACTGTGATTTTGTGATCACAGACGACGAGGCAGTATGGGCAGATCCTGCAGCACAGGCCATCCTCTCATTCCCAGACATCACTGATGCAGAGATGACAGCAGAGGAGAGCTTGGAGAGTACAGCCCTGGTTCAGGATATCATAGAGGCAGCAGAGCCGGTCCTTGATCGCGACACAATTTTCGGTGATGGTGGTGCTGAGGCCACCTTGCTTTACGGTGGTACTGATGCCACCGCGGTTGATACAGATCCCTCGGATTCAGAGTCTGATTGGGCAGATTGTGATGATCAGATGCCAGACTTGAGTCCACTTGAGCCGACAGATGAGGAGGAGGTAGAGGCAGAGCAGATCAGAGACAGCACAGTTGAGCAGCCTTCTCCAGATCCAGTTTGCAAGAGTTCGCTTTCTTTCTCCCAGGCAGATTTAGCAGACTTAGCAGCATTCACTCATTTCCTTCCGCAGCCAGATTTGTCAGCACCCAGCCTTCCAGAGCTGAAGCCGCTCCCTACTTCGCTGAAGTATCGGTTCCTTGCGGGTGAGCCTGAGATGTACCCAGTCATCATCTCCGTCGATCTGACTGGAGAACAAGAATCCCGTTTGATGGGGGTTCTTGAAAAGAACCGCAAGGCAATTGGATGGAGCGTAGCAGATCTCCATGGGATTAGTCCATCAGTGTGCTCCCACCATATCTATCTCGAGGAGGGGGCGAAGCCGTCGCGTGAGTTCCAGCGGCGACTGAACCCCAACCTGAGAGAGGTTGTGATGAAGGAAATATCAAAATGGTGGAGTCCAGATTTTATTTATCCCATTTCCGACTCCAAGTGGGTCAGCCCCTTGCATGTGGTGCCCAAGAAGACGGGCATCACGACTGTGATCAGTGAGTCGGGAGAGGAGATTGCTACACGAGTACCCACCTCTTGGAGGGTCTGTGTTGACTACAGGAGACTCAACCAGGCCACCAAGAAGGACCATTTCCCCCTGCCTTTTATTGACCAGATCATTGAGAGACTGGCAGGGAAGAGCCATTATTGCTTCCTGGATGAGTACTCGGGCTACAACCAGGTGGCCATCGCTCCTGAGGATCAGGAGAAGACCACCTTTACCTGTCCCTTCGGTACATACGCCTTTCGACGCATGCCATTTGGGCTATGCAATGCCCCTGCGACTTTTCAGAGGTGCATGTTGTCGATCTTTTCGGACATGGTAGGGGAGTGTTTGGAGGTCTTCATGGACGATTTCTCGGTCTACGGCGACGGATTCGACTCCTGTCTTGACTGCCTAGACCGAGTACTCCAGCGATGTATTGAGTTCCATTTGGTTCTATAATGGGAGAAGAGTCACTTCATGGTGACTCAAGGGACGGTGCTTGGCCACATCATCTCCAACAGGGGCATGGAGGTGGATCCGGCCAAGGTTGATGTCATTAGAAAACTCGCACCGCCGTCCAATTTGAGGCAGCTTCGGTCATTCCTGGGGCATGTTGGATTTTGTAGGAGATTCATTCAGGATTTCAACAGGATTGCCCGGCCGTTGACTGACCTCTTGACGAAAGACACCGAGTTCCTTGTCGATGACAAGTGTCTTTCATCTTTTGCGACTCTCCAGCAGTGTGTTATTGAGGCTCCTGTCCTCCAGCCGCCTGATTGGTCTCTCCCATTCGAGATCATGACGGATGCCTCCGACTTTGCCGTAGGGGCAGTGCTGGGACAGAGGAGGGATGGAGTCCCGTTTGCTATCCACTACGCTAGCCGCACATTGGATTCCACCCAGCGGAATTACACGGTCACAGAGAAGGAGATGCTAGCCGTAGTATTCGCCCTAGATAAGTTCAGATCGTATATCATCGGATCTAGAGTGACTTTGTACACAGATCACACCGCCATCAGGTACCTCATGGCAAAGAAGGATGCCAAGGCCAGACTTACTAGATGGATCCTTCTACTCCAGGAGTTCGACATTGAGATCAAGGATAAGCTTGGAGTCAAGAATGTGGTGGCGGATCATCTCTCCCGTTTAGAGCAGCCTGAGGAGACTGAGCAGATTGACCCTATTCGAGATACCTTCCCAGATGAGGCGATCCTTGCTATCGCCTCACTCCCGTGGTACGCCGATATTGTGAACTTTCTCGTTGCTGGGAAAGTCCCACAAGATTGGCCCAGGCAGAGGCTTGAGACTTTCCTCACGAAGGCCAAGTCCTACCATTGGGAGGATCCCATCCTTTACCACGAAGGAGGGGATAGCGTCTGGCGTCGGTGTATTCCTCAGGAGGAACACCATAGCGTCCTCACTTACTGCCACAAGCTTGAGGCAGGAGGACATCATTCTAGGAGGAGAACGGCACAGAAAGTGCTCCAATCCGGCTTATGGTGGCCTACCCTCTTCAAGGACTCAGATGAGTTCGTGAAGAGGTGTACTGACTGTCAGAGGATGGGCACTTGTGGACAGCGTGATATGATGTCGATGCAGCCCATTCACTTCTGTGAGGTTTTTGACGCATGGGGCATCGATTTCATGGGTCCATTCCCTAAGAGTCAGGGATTTGAGTACATTCCGTTGGCCATAGATTATGTTAGTCGTTGGGTGGAGGCTATTCCCGCCCGAGCCGCTGATGCGAGGACAGTTTGCCGATTTTTGAGGAAGCACATCATCACGCGGTTCGGGGTTCCACGAGTTCTGATTTCTGATGGGGGATCTCATTTCATCAACGACCAGGTGAAGGCCCTTGCTAGCGAGTTCGGTATAGACCATCGTGTTGCTACACCTTACCATCCACAGACGAATGGTCTAGCCGAGGTGTCGAATAGGGAGATCAAGACTATATTGCAGAAAGTCATCCGCCCTGACCGAAAGGATTGGTCACAGCTTTTGGACTCGGTCTTGTGGGCATATAGGACGTCTTTCAAGACTCCATTGGGCACATCTCCCTTTCGCCTCGTATATGGCAAGCCGTGCCATTTACCTGTTGAGCTGAGGCACAAGTCACTTTGGGCAGTCACAGATATTCTGATGGATCCAGATGGTATGGGAGACCAGAGGAGGGCAGAGTTAGCAGCCCTGGAGGAACTTAGAGATACAGCATTCTCAAACAGCCTACATTATAAGGAGAAAGTGAAGGAGTGGCATGATTCTCATATCAGCCACAAGCATTTTGAGATTAGACAGAGAGTATGGCTGTTTGATGCGAGGCTACGATTATTTCCAGGGAAGCTACAGAGCAAATGGAAGGGACCCTACTTGGTCAGAAAGGTACACGATAACGGTAGCATCAATATATCTGAGTTGTCTTCTGAGAGTACCTTTCGAGTGAACGGCCAGCGGCTTAAGCCATTTCTAGATCATGAGCCGCGGGTCGCGGATCTTGCCCCTATTCATTTTGCGTGAGATGTGGTCTTTGACTCACATCTAATGCATCTCACGCCTGAGTTTCACTGTTCCCCCGCCTTGTATAGATCCAGATGTACATATCATCACATTCTTTAGTCCCACATCCCTTTCTTCATCCTGTGATTATGCTATACTTAGGGTGTACTTTACCCTAAGTATAGGGGGGATCTGCGACTTTTCGGGTATTTCTTTTGTTTCTGCCTACCCCTGTTTTGCTGCCTATACTTAGGGATCTTTCACCCTAAGTATAGGGGGGGTAGACCCTGTACATTCTCCACTCGGTTTTCCCTTAGTATACAGCCTGCTATACTTAGGATTACTTGATCCTAAGTATAGGGGGAAGAACCGAGACCCTCTTGATTTTTCTATTTTCATCTCTTCTTCCTTGTATATAGCCTTTCTTTTCACTTCCCTATACCCAGCACGAGTTATGTCTTCTTCATCGCTCTTGACTCTGAGGGCATCGTTCGAGCTAAGTATAGGGGGTGTGTATATATTTCATATATACTTTAGCCATAACTCGTACTTTGTGTGAGTGTGTTAATAAATAAAATGGCTAAAAATCACAAAAATTAAAAATTTTTCAAGTACATAAACTTCTTTTATTTGCACATAAATAGCTAGTGTACAAATTATTTTTGTAAAAATGAGTTCAAAAATCTTTTGTGTAAAGCTTGTGTAAATATTTTTGTATCAAAATTATGTATATAGTACAAATTTTTTCCAAAATGTTTTGAAAATCAAAAGTTTGCAACAATCTTGTGTAAATGTGTGTAAATATCTTTTTGCAAAACTTGCACTTCATGCATCATTCATTCATGATTTCAAAAAATTTTTCAAAAATTTTGCATGATTGTAAAATTTGTGTAAATAAGCATCTTTTGTACATATGTATATAGTTTTTCTGGATGATAGTTGACACTTAAACTAGCCTGGAATCAAATTGAGAAATGAAGCTTGATTAAGATCTTAATCCACCTAACTTCTAAGAGGAACCTTATAGGGCTTAGGTTTAAGGCTTTTTAGGTCCATGGTGACTTAATTCTTTGAGTCTTCTAGGCTATGATCACATGTCATCTCAATGAGCCTAAGTAGAGCACTTAACAACAACACATGACTCATATAGATTATGGCTTTACTTGGACACCAGCACTATGCACCGAGCTCTCTACGGATGAGGTGGTGAGGAGGCAGTCTTCCTTGACTTGGGGTAGCATATGAGGGTAGTACTTCTAGGCGGAACCTCTCTTCTTCTTTTAGTGAAGGAAGTGCGTCTCAACTTGGTCTGGTTGCCATGAGGTCTAACGACGGGAGTTGTGGGTTGCAATAAAGCTTCAAAAGAGGGATAGACTACTGGCTCAAGAGGAAAAACTCTTTGTATATATGCTGCACATGTATATGTTGTACAGATGCACTCGAAAAAAAATGTGCAAAAAGAAAATAACTCCAAAAAAGTGGTGGGTCTGATAGAAAATGATAATCCCACCGGAGTATGTATATAGAGTGCAATAAGCAAAGCTTGAGTTTCATGATCCACCTGTTGTAGCTTGCAGCAGGGAGACTTGGCTACACTGGTCAAGCTCCCAAGGGTACTTGGCTACACTGGCCTTGACCCATTCTCTTCTTCCTCCTCTTCTTGAGCCGGTTGAACTTGAACTTAGAAGGGAATACCCCGCTCCTCGAGGAAAGAGTGGCCAGATTGAGGTCATAGAGTTACCTTGTTGGGGAGGGTTGTCAAGTTGCCACTTCTGAGGTGGAGAGCTTAGACCTCACTTTCACAGGACAAGAAAAGATTCATGGTCTTCAGGGTTTGTGATTGATGACTTGTTCTGATCTGGAGCATTGAGGAGTCTTGGTTATAGATTAGTGGAACTTAGAGGCTGTTGAGTTTTAGACTTAAGTCCAAATAAGGTTCCGACACATTAATAATCCAAAGATCTGATCGAGCTCCATACCCCAATTTAATGAAGGCAAGTTTAATAATCAACCTTGATCCATGTACATCCTCTTTTTCTTTTTCTTTCTTTATTTTTCACTTCTTTTTCAAATAAGTGTTTGCTAAGGGACTAGCAAAGTTAAGTATAGGGGGTGATGAATACCCATTCATCACTCTTTATTCTTATATTTTAGCTACAAAAACCTTTGCAAATACATGTAGATATGTGTAAATAGGAATAATTACCAAAAGCATGCATGGTGTAAAAACCTATAATTAGCATGTTTTTGTGCAAAAATAAAAGAATAAAGATTAAAAAGAAAAAGAGGGAAATATTTAGAATAAATATTGAGCAACCTAACCCAAGGGAGGGCTCAGTATGGGCCTGACCGCATAAAAGCCAAAGTAGAGGGAGATAGGGGCTCATGAGTATAAATATTCATGTAAATAAAATAAAGATATTTTCCTCACCAAAAATATACTTGTAAATACTTATATATATTTCTAAGTATAAAAACAAAATAAAAAGTTAAAAATCAAAAAGATCAAAAACACCACTTTCATCATGTATATATACCACTATTCCATATTTATTTAACCTTGTGAATAAATAAAATTAATTTTTAAACTTTTTGTAAATAAACTCTATTATGTATTGTAAATAAATAAAATAAAAACAATTAAAACAAAAAACAAAATAAAAATAACAAAATTAAAAATACAAAAATACATTGTACATATACCATGTATATAGATGTACATATATATTTATTTTACCTATGTATATAAATAATAAAAATGAAATAAAAATACCCTTTTATTCCTTATTTTATAATGAAAATAAATAAAATATAAAATAGGAATAAAATTGCATAAAAATAATATTTAAAAATCAAAAATCAAAACCCTATATATTGTATATATACCTATATATAGTACATACTATGTATATAGCTTATTTTTATTTCGAAAAAAATTATTAAAATTCACAAAAAAATAGAAAAAAAAATAAAATAAAAATATTTCATGTTTTAACTTTTTGCAAATTCGGCCATTTGCTACCTTAATTTTGAGCTTCAAGATTCAGCCACGTGGCCGATTTACATTGGGTCCTGGGGATGTTGACCGCCCGGTCAACTACCCCCCCAGGACCACCTCCCGCGGATCTGGGTCGTGGACCCGATTTCTCGAATTTCTACCCGCTCGACCCGATCACTATTTCACCAAACCCCGGCTCCGTTTTGATCCTCCCACATCCGACATCCTCGCCGGACACACACCTTGGGATCTGCGCTCCTCATCGACCTACCCGAGCCAGTCTTAGCCGGACCCCTCCAGCGTACATAAGCGAGCTCCGCCACTCGATTTCACCATCTTTGGCCATTTGCTTCGTTCTCCAGTGAGCTCCAGAGAGTGTGTGAGGTGACAGCTCGCGTCTGAGCCTGTCGAAGCGAGGAGAGGGAGCTTCGCCATCGATCCGGCGAGCCCAGCCGCCGTAGCTCCGCCACCAGCGTGAGCTTCGAGCCTCGGAGCGAGACGATCCTCGAGGCGACGACCAGGAGCATCAGCAGCTCCTCCCCAGTCTCTCCGACCACCCAGGTAACCCCTTAGCCTTCCCGTTTCCTTCAATTTCCATTTACGCCTAATTCGCTCCGCCGCCGTATTTCTCCGATTCATCCCGGTTCCGACCACTATCCGATCATCGGAATCGACCATCACGTTCACCTCTCCCCGACGCACCTTCTTCACCCATTCGCCCAACCCAGCTCGCACAGGAGCTGGGAACCGAGCTTCTCCGTCCATCACCTTCGCCGGAGCTCGCCGCTTCGACCCACCGTTCACCCCCACCTCGCCTAACCGGGTCGAGGCAGTTTGCCCTCGACCCGTGAGTCTTCTGGTGCACTTTTCAGGTCGAAACGAGGGGCGTCTGAGGCCCTTCGCCATCTAGCCAGGAGGCCCAGCTCCGCCGACCTTGCTCGAGCTCCTCGGAGCTCGGCTCGATCATCGGAGCATCGTAACAGACGCAGGAGCACTCCAGCTTTCTTCTCCGACCATCAGAGTGCTCCAAGGAGGAGCCCAGCGCACGCACGAGCCCGGCGAGTCTCGTCGGGGACCTGTTCTTCGAGGACCCTCCTCTGCCGTTGATCGTCCCCCTCCTCTCCAGACTTCATCCGGGCCGTCCATCCCTGGAGCCACCAGCACCGCTCGATCTTAGGAGAGGCGATCCGGAGCGCCCACCGTCAGCAGCCGTCCGATCTCCACGTGGCGCGCATCCAGCCCATCCGCTTAATAAAGGGTAATTTACCCTTAGGCCCTGTCTTTATGTTTATTTCATTTTAGTCCTGTAAATATTAAAGTCAGTTGTTTAGTTTTAGGGTAATTTACATAGTGGCCCCTATGCTTTAGTTTATTTGCATTCGTACCCCTGCCAGTTGTGGATACGTGCTTCGACACGTGATATTTTGGGTTATTTGCAGTAGATACCCCTGTAGTTCTGGATGTTAATGAATGAATGAAATCTTTTACTTATTTGCATTTATACCCCTGTGCGTGATTTATTTCCACATGCGCGATATATTTTGGGTAATTTGCAGGTAAGCCCCCTGGACTTTTGGTACCTGTTACCAATAAGTCCTCGGGACTTATTTTTCTTATATTTGGGTCCCTGAGTGCCCCAGGCACGCGCGTGGCGCGTGTTTTGCTGGGTATTTTGCACCATACCCCCCAGAACTTAGGGTATTTGCACTTTGGTCCCTATACACAGTGCCCGTCCTTTATTTTTGAATAAAATATCAAAACACCTCCAAATCCAATGAAAATTTGACACATAGCTCCTACCATGGTGTAGGATTTTTGTGGATTTTTGAGGACATTTTTTATTTCGTTTGTTATTTTTAAAAATTCAAAAACCTTCATTTTCTTCACTGTCTAGCTAAAAAATCATAAAAAATATTAAATAGTGTTTAAAAATTACATAAAAATTGTCTATTTTGTGTTTTGATGTGTTTGATTTTCTAGCCATTTTTGGCTATTTTTCATTATCTAAAACACCTAAAAATTTAAAAACACATAAAAACCTATAAAAATTCTAGTAAATAAATTAAAAATCCAAAATTAATAAAATTGGTACCTAAATTTTCCTTGTTTCATCTTCTTTACAGGAAAATTACCTCCAGGCCATTTTGAGGCTCTTAGATATTTTATCTAGGGCTTTTTGGCTCGGCTGGACAGTACCCTCTATTTCAGTCACCTTTTGATTTTTAGAAAATTAAATAATCATCAGAAAATTCTCAAAAATTCACCAAAAACACTAAAAAATATAAAATACTTAAAAATATTTTTTTTTAATTTTTGGTTGAATTTATGTGCATTTAATAATTTGTTGAAGTGTGTGCCTTCTTTGCTTTTCTTTATTTTCTTAATTACTTAAAAATCCAAAAAAATATAAAAATATTCAAAAACCACTAAAAATATTTTGTTCTTTTATTTTCTTTCTTTTTACTACTTCGTAGGCCTCTCGGCCAACCCGTGCTCCTTGAGTTCGACCCTGGGTGCTATACCAGGTTAATCCCATAGCAGGACCGCTACTTTGGTTTTATCGGATTTTATTGATATTAGTGGTTCATTTTTCTTGATTGACATCGTCTAATCGCTTGGGTCGCAATGACCTATTTAGTACCTTATACCCGAGTGTTCAGGCCTGTCATCAGTGACCCGCACCCACAGGGACCAAAATGTAATATCAACAAGGTTCAGGGTCCTGGTTGCAATTTTTCACAAAAATAATACACTTGATATTTTATTTTATGGACTGAAGATATATTTACAAACTCACAGGGGGTCTTGTGTAATTTAACCACCTCACGTGGGACGACACGTGAGGTGACGTGGACTGGACCTAAGTGTAATATGAAAAACATACAGGGTGATACATGCAAAATGTCCACAATAAAATGAACTTCGACTTTTATTTACAGGACTAAACAATAAATACAAAAAAACTGGGGTTAAATAAGAAATTTACCCCTTATTTAGGCGCTAACGAACGGCGATGAAGATTCCACTTGACACGTGTCATGCATCCGTCGGTTGATACCGGTTCGCAGATGAAGGCTTGAGATTAGATCCTCCTCGCTGATCGGACGATGATGGCGACGCTTCATCTGACGGCTCTGATGGAATCTGGGGCATCCCTCCCGATCGGACGGCGATGAAGAGGTCTGGAAGAACAGGGGAAGAACTCACGCTAGGCGAGCTTCGATCTTGGAGCGTGGGCTCCTTCGGGCTTCTCCCTCGCGTCTGAGGTGTTCTCGTCGTAGCTGGAGGCCTCCCGCATCTGCTGGTGGTCTTGGCATGGCTCTTGGAGGTCCGAGGAAGTCAGGCGAGGTCGATGAAGGTCGGGACCTCCAGGAGCCTCTTCCTGGATCAAATCGAGTCCCAAGGGGCTCGGTTCTTTGTGGTACCTGCACAGGAAGAACCAGGGGACCGAGGGCTATCTCCTCGACCCTGGGTTTTGAAGCTTGGCTGCAAGATGAAGTAAGCGGAGGAGCTCCGACGAACGGCGGAGGTGGAGCTCCAATTCGTGAGGACAGAGGGTCCTCGGTTGAACAAATGGGATTGAGAGATGGAGAGAATGATGGGGAACGAAATGGGTGTATATGGGCGTCAGAACTGGTCGGAAACAGCGTGATCTGCTCCGGCGAACTTCGATTTGGCTAAATTACGCTACGCTACTGATCTAAAGACTAAACCAAGGACGGAATTGAAATGCTGGAATTGAAAACTACCTAAAGAACATAAAAGGCACAGCTCTTATACCTGGGGGGCTCCAGGGGAGCAGGACGGACGCCGGAGCTCCGCCGTGACCAAATTACCCCTCCTCCGGCCGATGCAAGCTGCTGGATCTCTCCTCCTGTCACAAGGATGCTTCCAGGAAGCAAATCAAGGCCTTTGGGTGGATTAAAATTGGCCAAATTTGTGGAGTAGGTCGAGAGCTCTTATTTATAGACATTCTGGGCACCCTACTTGGCCTGCATATTCCGGCGAGTGCGATGATCATTTCCTCGATCCAACAAGCATGTGTGATAGATGGATGGTCTCTCTACAGATCTCGTGAAGGCGGCGAGCGAAAATAAGGGACGAGACACCCAGGAAAAATGGTGCAAGTCATGGAAAAAGCGAGGTTCAGAGGCGCCAGGTCCCGATGGGACAGTTGACCAGAGGTCAACGAAGGTTGGCTCCTCATTGGTCCACGTAGGCCGCAAACGGACAAAATAGGGAAACTTATTCGAAAATGATTTATTTAACATGATAAATGATTTTATTAGAATTTGCTTATAAAATGAAAAATGTGTAATAATTCATGTAGTATTTATTTATGATTTTTATTTAATTTTTTTGATGTATTTTATTATGGGTTTATTTTAATGATGTATTTATGCGTGTATTTACATGTATTTTGTGTATTTTATTTTTATTTTGTACATTTTATTTTATTATTTTATTTTCTTATTTTATAAATTTATAACTTATTTTTGTGAGTGTAGATATATTTTTGTTTAATTTTTATGAGTATATTTACATATTTAAATAAATAGGTATATGTATATGCAGGTATACTTATAGGTATTTTACCTGTATTTTATATACATTCTATTTATTTAATGACTTATATGGGTTTTTTATTTTGGATTTGTATTTTTAATAAATTATTTGTTATATTTACAATTTAATAAAATATGAAAGCATAAAAGAATGTGTTCCCTTTTATTCATGTATATCTATAACATAGGTATTTTGCCTATGTATTACATAAGCTTATTTAATTTTACAAATTCTTTTTGGTTTAAATTCTAATTTCTGTATGTATAGTATTATGTATATTATTTACAAGATTCTAAAAATATAAATCAAAAAAAATAATGAATAATGAATAAATTGAAATATTTTAATCAGGCAGACTGTACAATGAGGGCCAAAAACCTAACTCCCACAGATGATCTCCAAAATTATGAAACCAATTTTATTAAATAGTTCTTGGAAATCTATATACAATTTAAAGTGATTTTGGGTGATTTTGAGTTTTCATTTGCAGGATATGGGTCTGTGAAGTGAGATTCTGGCTTTTTATTCTGTGTATAAATTGTACACTGTGTATCATTTTGTGCAAACTCAATTTTGTAATTTTTATTCACATTATTATCTACAACTTTCATGTACAAAATATTTTTATTTGATGAATGAGTGAATATATACAAAATAGGTGTCAAAAATGCATAAGTAAATGAATAAATAAATGAGGTTTTATTGTATTATTGGCCCTTATCTCCCCCTACTTTATTCCTTGTCGACCAATTCCATGCTGGCCTTGGTCTCGGGGTTCGGGTAATAAAATATTTGCTATATTTTATTCCTTTTTCTTTTATTCTCTTTATTCTATATTTTTGGCATTAAAAACCTTTTTCTATGTATAATTAGTACAACAAATAATGAATGCTATTATGGACGAATTGATGCTTAGAATAAAGGTGATGAAATGGAGATTCGTCACCATAAGAAGGGCGTTAGAGCTTTAGCTACCTGGAGCTCCTTTTCGAACTTTAGGAGTGTGCTTCACGTGGTCTTCATCGTCGCTTTCATGCACAAAAAGACTAATGGGTTCGAGCCAAAGGTGCTCGATCCAAGGATGAAGCTGGATGTGCAATGGATGAGTGGGGAGATAGAGATCTGACGAAAAGAGGGGGAAGGGGACTCGATGGCTTTAATCCTTGTGGGATTCAACATGAAAACAAAGAGCTTCAGTGGAGAAATGAATAGGGAAGGAAATGAGGCAAAATCGGGAGTCGAAACATGCGAAGCATAGGGAATCGATGATCTTAAAATAATTATAAATGGTAAATTAATTAACATTACTAAGATTAAATATACGCTATTGAAACAAAAAGCAACGAAAATATCCTAACCTAGCAGATCGACAAGCTCGGAAGCTTGGAGAAGGACAGGCATCGTCGGAGGTGCTCCGACAGCACCTGGATCTCACCCCACTCCTCTTTATCCACTCCAAGAAGGGTCGGAGCAAAGCTTGCTATCATCAGGAGCTCGACGGAGTGTACTAATGGGGTTACAGTGGTGCAAGGGGGATAAAAATCGCAAAAAGGTGTAGAAGTGGTTGATTTATAGGCTGAGTTCTGATCAAAAAGATGGGGAGATGGCATGTAGGAGTGTGGTAGGTGAGATGTTGGCATGGGCGTGGAAGGACGAACATGCGGCACGAAGGTGAAGGACTCGAAAAGGAAGGCACATAGAGGAGAGCTAGGAAATTGGGCAAAGTCAGAGCCTTCACATGCTCTGACAGAAGAGGAGGCAGAGGCCGAATAGTTGACCGGGGGTCAATGGTTTGCGCACTCTGGTTGGTCCACATGGACCAACCAGAAAATGGGATTTATAAATCTCTATAAAATTGATTGAAAATAGTAAATGAATTTATCAATTTTTTTTGTAAAAAAAACTTTTTTTATTTATTTTTACAAGTTAAGTTATAACATGCTAATATTCACATGTGTATATATAAGTAACTATACTTGTATTTTGTATATTTTATTTTTAATTTATATTATATTTTATTAATTTATATCTATAATTTATATATTTATAAATTATTTAAATATATTTTACATTATTTTAATTTATTTTTCTGAGTTTATTTATATACTTAAATAATTAGGGATATCTATTATATAGGTACTTTATATGCATAATTCATTTATATATTGAAGTACACTATTTATTTTAATGTATTTTTAACTTTTTTATTGTCATTTTATTATCTACATGTATTTTAAAATAGTATTTACAAATTTATACAAATATAAGAAACTTAAAAATATGAGGAATAAATATAATGAATATTGTATACATGTATATTGCACAATGAGTGCCCAAAAGCTGACTTTTACATCTTAACTCCAAATTCAATAAAATCATCAATAATCGATAATTTTATTTTATGAACAATAAAGATGAGTTTGGTGAATTTTGATTTTGTATGGAGAAGATACAAGTCTACAAAGTTTTTCTTTGCGCCTTTTTATTTTGTATGTCTCGGGCACACTGTAAAATGTATGTGAATGAAATAAATTTTGTATTCTTCTTTGTATTTTTATGTACAATTTTCATGTTTGAAGTTTATTGATTTGAAGTATAAAAATAATAAAATAAAATGTGTCCTAAAATGTAATTATTAGGCTATAAAATTAGGGTTTCTGTGTTGTGTATTCTGTACAATTGGTTGCCATATCTCCCCCTACTTTATTCATTGTCGATCAAGTCATCATGATGATTGGGTCTAGGCATCTAGGGTCACTCAGTGTCTTTGACACTTCATTTTTTTTCTTTTCTTCCTTTATTCTTTTATTTTTGGATTAAATGCACTTTTGTATATAGTATTTTATGCAATATTTTATGTGAATTATTAAGTGTTATTTTGCACAAATTAATGATATATATATATATGCATTTAACTAGGGATTTAAGGCCAAAAATGAAAGAATAAAGGTAATGAAATGGATTTATAAATGGGGGTAGCCACTTCATAAATAAAGAGGTTGAGAAATTAGTGAAGCAGTTCGACATCGATCACCGAGTTGCATCTTCTTGTCATCCTTAATCCAGTGACTTGGTAGAATTATCAAATAGAGATATCAAGATGATCCTGCAGAAACTTGTTAGGCTAGACAGAAAGAACTGATCACAACTTTTGGACTCAGTTCTATGAGCTTATCATACTACCTACAAGTCTCCCTTAGGCATGTTGCTTTATCATCTTGTCTATGGAAAGTTATGCCACCTGCTAGTGGAACTAATTCACAAATATATTTGGACAGTAAACATATGCAACCTTGACTCAGAGAAAGGTTGTCAAAACAGAAAAGTGGATCGGAACAAGCTCCTAGAATTATGCGACTATACATATGATAACAGCTTCATGTACAAAGAGACAGCCAAACGCTGGCATGACTGGTTCATCAGACGAAAGACCTTCAAACTTGGACAGAAATTATGGTTATTTGATGCAAAGTTAAAGATTTTCCCTTGCAAATTGAAGAGTAAGTGGACATGGCCATACATCGTGAAGATTGTGCATGACAATAGAAGTATCCTCATATCAGAGTTGTCAGTTGATGCACAACCATTCATCATCAACGGTCAGTTACTAAAGCCGTATTTAGAGAATGACACATTCATGGCCATTGTCGATTCAATTCAAGTCGTATTTGATGAATATATCTCAGCAGCTGTAGTGGAATCAAATGAAGCGACCAAAAACATTTTCGATTAACTTCCTTATTTTCTTCTTTTCTTCTTTTCATTTCAATTTTCAAATTCTTTCATTCTTCTGTATTTGACTCATCACATCCATATGTGGTATGCTTAGGACATGCTTTATCCCTAACTATAGGGGGTTAGTCCATTTGGGTTATTCATTATTCATTCTCTCCCATGTCTCTCAACATGTTGATATCATGTCAATACTTAGGGATATTTTACCCTAAGTATATGGGGACAAGACAAGCCGATTGATTTCATAAATTCTGATCCTAGATCCTTCTTGTTTTGCATACATCTGATTTACTTGAGATTAGTTGATCCTAAGTATAGTGGGAAGATTGACTTTCTTATTCTTTATTGAGTCGTTGTAGTATAGACTTTCCTATGCTCAGTACGAGTTATGCCTTCCTTTTTCTCTTTGAACACTATTAGGACATAGTTCGTGCTAAGTATAGGGGGACGTATATACATTTTATAAACTTTATCCATAACTTGTACTTCTATATTTTGAATAATATGGCAAATTATACTAAAGTGGGAAGGGTTACGACTAACAAATTGTAAAAAATACACTAAAAATATATATAATTTTTTCAAGATTCTTTATAAATATGGTCAGTAAATCGATTTAAAAATATTTTGCAAATTGATTTGAAAATGGTTGTAAAATAACTTGGAAAATATTTTGAAAACTGTTCGGAGAATTTTTATAAAATATTTTCAAACCTTTGTAAAAATTTGCAAAAAAATTGTTACATTTATTTGAATCAAATGTTTTGAAAAATCAATTTGCAAATGATTTCAAAAAGGCTTGGACTTTGAAAAATCTATCTATACCTTTGAAAAATATTTGCAAAATGATTTTCAAATTTTGTAAATGCTTGTAAATTGTTTGCCAAAGTTATTTGCAAATAATGTTTTTGAAATATTTGTTAAAAATGTTTTCAAATTATTTTGAGAACGATATATATAATTGTATAAGTAATAACTTTAATAAAATTCTTTATATAACCCTTGTATATAAAACCTGCGAATAACAACCAACTTATTCCTAATGTAAAATCCACCCTTAATATTGGTAAATATGCATACCCTCCCGTGTCAATATTTGTGCATACTTCTTTCACTGATCTTTATAAAAAAACCCCTAAATTTTTAAAATCTTCAAACCCTTTAAAATTTTGCAAAATATTTTCAAAATTGCATAAAAATTTGCAAAACTTTTTCTGAAAATCCATAAAAAGTTCGAAACAAAAAATAGCTTCACAAAAAAATTTTGAATTGCATGTGCATCTACATTTTTCGGAATGATAATGACAATTGAACAATTCTAAATAAAATCTAAAGATTGGAGCTTGCTCTCGACCCTCAATTCATTTAATTTCAGAGGAACATATTTAGGAATGGAATTGAGATGCTTCAGGCTGCTATGGCTGAATTCTTTAGGTTCCATGAGACGATGTTCACATTCAATGTGTCTAACTAGAACCCTTCATGTCATCAGTAGGACTCTTGAGACAATGGGCTTGACCAGAGACCTCGTACTTAACACAGCTCAACCAAGATGGATTGTTGAAAGATCTTGGAGTCTAAGTTGAGAAGATACTAGGCCACTTCATCAAGGGTGGCTCAAGAACCATTCTTGGGGACTGCCGAAATCGATACTTCAATCCACTTCCTCTGGTAGCATGGGCATCTAATGATTGGAGACTGGATTGAAATAAAGCTTCGGACAAGGAATGGCCTGCTAGCACAACTTTTTCCAAGACCTCAAAATATGAGCGGAACAAAAGATTTTATATCAATCGGGGCAAAACAAGAATGCAGAGCGATGCCAACAAAGAAAATATCCAAAAGAATCCTATACCAAAAACTCCAAAAAAATTGAACTTCTAAAATAGGCATGCTTCTTGGTGGATACTCGACTACATTGGTCGGGCTTCATAAGGAAATGCGACTACACTAGTCCATTTCCACTTATTCTCCTATTCTTCTAGCTTCTTCCCCCTTCGGTTGTGAACTAGCACGCAACTGAACTTAGAAGGAAATATCCATCTCCTCGAGGATGAGTTGGCAGAGGAGGAGACCACTAGATGGTTCGGCCATTTGTCTGGGAAGAGAGCACAATCAACACACATGGTACTTGTCATCTCAAGATTGCGAGAGTATACAACTGAAAGGATGGTTCTGACTAGGTTGGTGAATTGAACTTGATAAAGGAGCATGGAACCGAAGGGCTATGAGTCATGATTCTTAATATAAATGTGGTTCCGAACAAACCTAAGATCCAAATGTCTTAACTGAGCTCTAAACTTTGACTTTATCAAGACAAGTATAAGAGTCAAAAATTATTCCAAGTTCTTTCTTTTTCTACGTACTCATTATCATAAGTGTTTGCTTGGTACTAGCAAAGGCAAGTATAAGGGGGATGATGAATCTCCATTTCAACACCTTTATTCTTTCATTTTGGCTTAAATCCCTAGCTAAAATGCATGTAAATAGCATCAATTTGTACAAAATAGCATTCATTATTTGACACATAAATATTGTATCATGTATTTAATTCCAAAATAAAATAATAAGGGAAAGAAAAGAAAAATAAATGAAATATCAAAGACATTGAACGACCCTAGACTCTAAGACCAAGTCAATACTGACTTGGTCGATTAAAAAAAGTAGAGGGAGATAGGGTGAATAACTGTGCATAAATACACACAAAAAGCCATGGTTTTGTTCATATATAGTGGTCATTTAGACCATATTTTTTTCCTTTTTATACATCTCAAATAAATAAAACCTCAACATGAACATTATACATAAATATACAAAGAAAAATGCACAAATTATTACAATAAAAATAATGCATAGTGTGATTGGGACACATAGAACAAAAGGCCGCAAATAAAACTTCACATAATGGTATATCCTCTATATGAACTCAAAATTCAGAAAACTCGCCTTTATTGTTCATAAAATTAAATTATCTATTTAATGAATGCGGTTCTGTTTAATTTGGAGTTAAGATGCAAAGTTGGCTTTTGGGTCCCCATTGTGATGTATACTTGTATATAAATACTCAAGAAATCCACTCTTTATATTTTTATTCTTTTTATATTTTTATATTCTTGCAAATATTACTTAAATCACATTAAAAAAACATAAGCATGAAATAAATCCATTAAAAATACATTAAAATAAATAATGAATTAAAATATATTGGTAAACTTTACATATAATATATATACCTCTATTTATTAAAGTAAATAAATAAAATTAGAAAAAATAAAGTAAAAATGAAAATGTGTATTTAAATGTATTATGAGTATATAAAATATGTGTATATAATAAGAAAATATAAAATACCAAATAAAATATAAAAACCCCAAAATACATGCAAATATACCTATGTATGTACATGTAAATATTAGCACCAAATAAATAGTGTCATAAAGATAAATAAAAATACCTAAAATACTACATAAAGTAATAAACATTTTTTATCTTTTGACATTTATTAATAAATTCATTTATTATTTATTTTTATTTAATAAGGGATTTATTTCCCTAATTTTCATGGTTGGTCCATGTGGACCAACTGGGGGGCTTCGACTCGGTCAACAGTCATTTCTTCCCAGTTGCCCTGTCAGAACTCATGAGTGCCTCTTCTTCTCCCCTTTCTTACTCCACCTCCACTCCACCATATCCCTTGAGACTTCCACCTTCCTGCAACCCTCACCTTCCTTCATCATGCTAGCTTCATACCATCCACCAACCACGCTTGATATGCATGCCATCTCCCCTTGAACTTTGCCCCTCACCATGTTTTATAAATAAGATCCAATCCCCAACCTTTTTTATTTTGATCCCTCTTGACCCTTCATCTCGAGTTGAGGATCATTTTTGTGCAGGTTGCATGCTTCGAGGAACCTCCTATAGCTGATCCAAAGCCTCATCAGAAGCTCCAGGTAGCTGAAGGTGAACAAGACTACAAGTCACGTTTGAGGGGATCTGGAACCTATCGAAGGACACCTGCAGGTGCGACGGATCTCCAGGAAGCTTTATGGCTTCTCTGCAGCGTCGGAGGAGGTCGAACTGAGGAGAAACGATGAATCAAAGTCCATCCAGTATGTGTTCTTAAGGTGTTCTTCGTGAACCCCCGAGAACCGTCAAATCAAGAGCCAGACCCATATCTAATCTAGGTTGTGGATGAAAGGTGAACCATTGTATGGCCTCGACCATCCCATCATGCTTAAGTCACGTGGAGCACGCCCGATCGTCCGTCAACACCTTATGGGATAAATATCAGCCAATCCATGTCACCTTTTGTATTTCATAAATTATAATGTAAATATATTAATCAATTTAAATATTTATTCAATAGTTGCATTGGAACCCTACACTTTATTTAAATTACATTTAGGTCCTCTACTAGCTCACCTCACATGCCTCGCACGTGAGGTGATGGGCTTTTCTGAGATATACCCTACCAGGTTTATGTATTTCTTTTTAGTCCTTAAATTTGTAAAATAACTGCTAAATTTTGGAAAATTTTCACGTGAAACCCAGCACTCGTATTTTATTGCAAAGATACCCATTCCAAGTTGTATATTTTTATTTATGTATTTCTAACTTTTATAAGCTCTTTTGCTCTAAAAATTTGAGGAATAATGTGGTAGATGCCCGATACATTGATTGTGCATACCCTTATTTTATTTGATAGTTTATTGTGTTTCCTATTTTTAGAAATTCAATTATGAATTATTTATTCCCTATTTGCAGATAAAAATCTAAAAAATCTTTAAAAATTCAAAAAAATAGTATATATTACTATATATTATACCTTTAGACCAACAACCACTAAAAATTTAAAAAGAAAAGTTAAAATCACAAAACCCTAAAAAACTATAAAAATCTGTAAAACTTCCTTTAAAATCCAAAAAAATGGTTTTTTTGTTCCTCTATTTTTCTTTATGTTATATAGTATATAGTAAAAATAATTTCGGGAATATTTAATACTATTATCTATTTTTACTACCCAAGCAATTCGATCTATTTATTATAATAATTGTTCTGTACATTTTAATACATTAAAATGCATAAAAATAGAAAAAAATATATCAAAAATCTCGAGAAGATTAAGGAATTCGTGTTTGATACAAGAAGCATCAATGTTTTTCAATGTCCTGATCCGAAGAGAAGACTTTAATATTTGATCCAAAACACAGTGAACTTTGATCTTTGTTATCAAAGGTTGTAAGTATTTTCTGGTGCTTGATCCAAAAGCTTGTAAACATTTGATGTACCCATGGCTAATAACTCTTATAGTGGAATGTTGATTAGTGAGGATGATTGAGAATCATGAGTCAAAGACTAATGCACGTAAATATATTCATGCAAGTGGTTGTTTCTCTAGTTTGCTTTCTCTAATTAATGATTATTGTGTTTGATTAAATTTATTTAGTTGTATTTGTTACAACTATTATTCACCCCCTTTCTGGTAGTAGTTTGAGCATGCATGTATCCACAAGTTAGAGCCAAGGACAAAGTTATGGATGTTTACATGTTATTGTGCGTGGTTAAAGAATAGATTATACAATATCCTTGTGAGAAAAGTATCATATCTAATATGAATGTCACTTTGGATGAAAGTTTTGCACTTCACTCGAGGGTTTAGTGTATTGACACAAGTAATAGCAAGTTAAATATCAAGTATTGATCATACTAGAACTCATCAGGTCAGTGCTGAAGAGTCGGAAGCTCAGCAACCACGAGAGAAGTCTCAAAGCATTTTTTGTTTAACCCCCAAGAGATATGTCCTGAAATATATGATTTTAAGAATTTACTTGCACTTTCCCTCTATGTTGCAAAGGAGGCACACACTCTAGACCATCCATTTATGGTGAGGTCATTGTGAAGTAGAATTTGGATAGCTGATAGTTGATAGTCCTTCTTCAAGAATAAAACCTAAAAATGTGTTACATTATCCGAGCAAAAAAAATAATCGATTGAAATTGGGGTTTCTGAGAAAAATGCAAGAATTTCCAATTCTGTATGTATGTAGATACAAGTCATGTTTAGTGTTAAAAGGTTTCAACTAAAAAATGTGTGAACTACAACAAGATATTGTCTCCTTCTATATAGGAACACATGCATCGAATAAAATCTGTAGTCCAATCTGATGTTATTACATTGGATCAGATTGGTTTTATCATTCAAACGGATTCAATTAGATTGAGATTTTTCAAATCCCTTAAAGTATGGATAGATCAAATCATCATTGAAATTTGATCCGAATCAATCCGTTAATGTATTGATATATAAATAAATAGATAACAAACACATATCCATTTGGAGTGTATCCCATTTGCACGTAAGGCAATAACCGGCCATTCATCTTCATTTTCATATCAATGGTGGATATACCTCCTTTTGTCTACACCCTCTCTTATCTCCAGACAAATGGCAAATATCTATAATATTACTGTGTTTAATCTATTAGGTCATTTCCTAGACCACTTCCCAAACAACTTCGCGTTCTACTCTCATTCTCATTCTCATTTCATTCTCGAGCGATTATCTTCCTAGTTCCCCAATATGTCATGACCCTCACTACAATGTTGCCACACCTCTTCCTTGCATGAGGTGCATCGGCACTCCCTTTGCACAAGTCACGTTGCCATCATCTCTCTCTCTCTCTCTCTCTCTCTATATATATATATATATATATATATCGAGTCTTGGGGTTCAATGGCATGGTGGCTCTGAGCGAGGGCTTCAGCCTATAATCAGGCCTTTTCAGTTTGTCTTTTTCTCGGAATTTCCAAGGGAACGGAATCGTCGACTGACTCTCACTTGACTTTCCTGCTGATATTAGTTAGTTAGTCCCCTAAACTCACTCTGGCTCGTACGTAGATACTAGATAGGTGTATGGGCACTACTACTGGTGGCTGACCCACGGTCCACTTCAAGCGTAAACAATTGATGGCCACTTGTCCTAGTCGTCGTCACCTCAACCAAGAAAGACATTGCTGTGATTTCCGGACAGCCCTGTCTGTTCTCAAGATCAGGGCGGAATGGTACCGGGAAGTCTGGTTCATTAGGTTGAGTTCATACAAACCGGGGTTCCTTAGCTCTCTGAATTGTTGAGACCTTCTGATCTTTAGCAAGACTGATGAACCCCCAATCAAATAACCCATGACTGTCAAACCAAGACTCAAGGGTGGGTATAGGTGTCTGGGAAAGGACAAAAGGACGTAGTTAGGCTGGCCGGTTTAGGATGATTTAGTTAACCGTTGATGAAAGCTCCGCACGCCCAGTAGTAGCCCCTTAGTTACGAAACCGACGTAAACAAGGGAGGAGGAAGGTTTGTCCATCCTGCATGAGGTGGAGGAGCGAGCTTTTATAGATATCTGATTCAACGACGGAAGGAGAAATGTCCGACCATCTCTTTTCTTAGGCCAAATTCATTATACAAGTGGGAACCGAGAAAGCTGCTATTCTTCGCTCTTGATTTAGCCCCTTCCTTTGTACTGGCAGCCAAGAGGAACTGTCGGACCCGATCTCGAAGGATCAAGAAAGGTCTAGGCTTAGATACAGAGAGGCCCCTGAGAATAATTAGCCTCGGCTTGAGCTTCCAAGGATAAAGGTACATGAACGGCCATTTGAACCCCGTCAAAGTCACCACCGGTACCCTCCTTCTTTATTCATAAACACAATCTCAACAAAGAAGGCAGTCTGCCCAACCTGATGCGTAAAGCATCGCACCACGCGAAAGATCCAAGGAGTTATCTCAACCCCATATAGTAATGCCAGGGCAGATGGTGATAAACCATCTAAGGATTTCATTTTCAGGCATGCCTCTCTCTCTATAAAATGGAACAATGGGGAAAGCAACAAGCGTCAAGAAGGAAGCTGACGACTTGCGCTGCTTTTGATAAGAATCCCGTAACAATGCAAAGGCCAAGTTCATCCGAATAGGTTGCACATATTCTGACTCTATAAGTGAAGTGAAAGCACAGATGTGTTGACTCTATAAAGATAAGAGAATACCCCTCAAAAATGTCAACACCTTGCACGAATCGTGTCTCCAATGACAGTCTCTCACGATGTCAACCCCTCCTGCATGGCAAGGTCCACTGCTGCTACCGTAAGTACGTCACCAATCGGTGAGCTCCATCGCCTCTCCTTACCTTAGTATACATGTTTTCCTCCTATGTTTAATTAATTTCCTTCTTCATGTTTAAAAAAATATCTAAGATTTTTAAGTAAATGTTTTTTTTGCTGAGAAAGGATAATGATCTTTCTTCCTTTGGTAAGGAAGATGGGTTTTTAAACCTTCATAAGTAATTCAATTTATCTCCTTCCAACAAAGTCACAATTGTGATTTCTTTTTAGGATTCCATTTATTGATTTTTTATTACACCTCTCTCTTATATTAATTATGCAGCTGGAATTACTTCCCTCTATCCCTTTATTTGTTATCATTTGATTCCTTTGAAATCATCTAAATTATCCCCTTATTTATTATCATTTGATTCCTTTGAAATCAGCTAAATAAACCATTGTTGGAAACCATATAAAAAACCATAATATGGAGTCAAGAATTATTTTTTTAATATTTATACTCTAAATTCTTTATAATTCATTAATTTGTTCGTTTGGTTGCAGCTTTTTATAAAATAGATTAATGTATTTATCTCCTAGTCTCTAAATGATAACCGTTTGATTACATTGTGGTTCTTAAAGATAGGTAGATAACTACGAAAATCCCATTTTAATGTATATTCTTTGTACAATATTTCAGTAGCATTTTTTCTATACTGTGTACTACTTATAAATTATGTCAACTATTGAAAATATTTATGGAAATAATTACAAAGTACACCAAGGAGAATATATAAGTATAGAAAATACGATCCAATTTTTAATGAGATAAATTGGATTAGAAAAGTTAAAATCTGTTAAGGTTGGATTGTAAGCAGATTAAGCTAAAATCCAATTCAATCCAATTCATTCCATGTGCATCCCTTCTACTAGCTCTTACGTCATGATTAAGACAAAGTACTTAGGTGTGATGATAATACCGGCATGATGAACTCAAATAAGATATTTTGATGCATCAACCACATAATAATTTAAAGCAAAACAACAATCACACAACACTGTGACAAAGTGGTTGTTGCTCACCCGACGCGATCGTATGAGATCAAAATTCACCCAACACGATCATCTGGGGTGAACAAGAATTGGGGATCCGATGCAGGTGAAATTCCCGTCAATGGTTGAGATGTTCAGTCGACTCCCTCCCCTTAGCCTTGCCAGACAACCCTATGAGTGAGAAGAAAAAGGGAGGAGGAAAAAGGCCATGACAAACTTACAGGGGAAGTAAACAAGTGTAAGCTTCTGTGCCTGACAGTATAGAGTATTGACCACACCGAGGGACAGGCCCTGAAGCAAAGGACGACAACGAGCAAAATCAATGTCTTCCAATTTCTGACCCTGGAGGCAAGAAAAAATCAGAATACATATATGAAATGCACAAAAAAAGGCAACCCCGTATAGTAATGCCAAGGCAAATGGTGATAAACCTTCTAAGGATTTCACTTCCAGGCATGTCGCTCTCTCTATAAAACAGAACAATGGGATAAGCAACAAGCATCAAGAGGGAAGCTGGCAACTTGCGCTGCTTTTGATAAGAATCCCTTAACAATGCAAAGGCCAAGTGAATCCGAATAGGGCGCAGATATTCTAACTCTACAAGTGGAATAAAAGCACATATGTGCCGACTCTATAAAGATTAGAATTCGAGATTCCCCATATCACTTCTCAAGCGGGACTCAAGCTTTTGACCCTAAGAAAAAGATATGGGTGACAAGGCTGGCCTCCCACTCCTTTCTCATCTTACTTTCGTGTGGCTTACTTGAGGATTATGTACAAGAATTTCGCTCCAGGAGAAAGTAGCTTGCTAGGCTCTGAAATGGGGAGGAAATAGCAAGAATGGTTGCGAAAACCTGGAGGCTGATTGGAAACAGTCCACTCGACCAATTTGCCATAAACCCATTGATTTTGATGAAGGTGGGAAGATCAATTAAAATTAGTCATAATCGCTTCATTTGAAAAAATCATCTTTGTCTTTTTGATTCTCTTTGATTAATACACAAGATAGGCAAGATGAGAGGTTGTACGCTTAAGTGGTCTTCCCACTGAGGGTGGTAAGCAACAGTTCTTATCCCTCTTGGGTCAAATTTTATCATGTGAATACGTGAGGTGTAGGGATGATGGGGCTAGCTTTCAGCTCTAATTAGGATACGTACAAAACAACAACGAATGACAGTCTTATCTTGGCAATAAACAGTGGTATAAAGGATGCATCCTTGAGACTTAACCCGAGAGAATTTATATAACCACGTACTCTTCAATATTTCAATGTGTATATTACATATTCTTCTGATTCATGGACATAATCATTGTCTAATAAAACCTTATATCAAAGAAAGTTGATATGCATAAGGTAGTTTAGCTTCTACATAAATTATCCTTGAGACCTAGCTTTAAGGTAGTTTAGTTTCTACATAAATTATGTAGAATGAAGGCATTACGGAATGGATGGGGATCCTTTATTGTACAGCAGAGGTGTTGTAACACCGGAGAACTGCTTGGTCACGATTAAGTGGTTCCGTTTGTTGCGCGGTTGTGGTTGTCCTCCGGTTGGCCTCCCCGCAAGCGTAACACCGGAGAACTGCTTGATCACAATTAAGTGGTTCCGTTTGTTGCGCGGTTGTGGTTGTCCTCCGGTTGGCCTCCCCGCAAGCGCTGCTCGATCATGATCAAACGGCTCCTCGCTCTTACAGTACTCTGTTGTACAGTAGATCCGCTCTCTTCTTGAATACCATTATGGATAGAGAAATGGCAGCGAATTACAGATACCCATTGAAGGTAATTATTGTTAATACCTCTAATTACACTAGTTATTATGACCTTCGTGAAAGTGTTTGCATTCCTAAGCACGTCTCGTCCAAATTAGATAAGAACAGATCCAATTACCTATAAAATAGTTGTAACATGTCAAACAAGATACATCTATTTACAACATAAATTTATTCAAGTGGTCTGCCATCATCTGCACGAAAAGTAATGGGCGTTGGAATATTATTTGATAGCCAGGTTCCAAACTGGATGGTGACCTGCGAGTAAAAATTTACGTTCATTCACCCTTGATTCATTTCCGAGTATATATTGTTTGAGGAGAAGAAGGTTGTACTAAACCTCGTGATAAGATAAACTTCTCCATTACTTTTATTACGATGACGATGATCTTTGACTCGAACTCTCCACTTTTAAGGCTACTTTTATCTGCAATTATTTTACATTTTAAATGTTTTTTCGCACACTCTGGTGTGTACATTGCTTCCTCAAGGCAAAACCCTGTTCTTGTGCAACTCGATATTACTTGTGATGCTTGATGTTTTTTATAGTATTATATCTGCTTGCTTAAAAAACCAACTGGAACGTCTAAAAATAGGCAATACACAAACCCGAATACAAAAAGGATAAGTTACGTTGAGATCCTCCACAAGGACTGCAGAGGATCTTTCCCTAATAGGTATCCTTCGCTGTTACAACAGTTGATGTAATGCAAGGGAACTGGCCCGTGAGGATGCGCATCAATCACATCGCATCATCAGTGGACGCCCTTGGATACCCGTCACATACAATTGAGAACTTTTTTCATGATCATCCGCAAAAAAATCTCAGTTCGAGGAGGAAGTGCACAATGGAAAGAAATTCAAGTTCAAATTTCGGAATACCTCCATAAATGTCATCAACAAATTTGTACGTGAAATATCTACGATACCAGATGTGTAAGCGCTCCTCTAAATATAGAATTCAATGTTGCCAAAAACAGATCGGCTTGGCCCATTCTTCAGATGGGGAAGAAAGAGTACCTAGATCCGCATCTACTCATTTTCTTTCTAATATAAACTCACTTTCCCAAAGCTAGGGCAAACTAGTCCCAAAAGTCCTTCTGACCCTTAATATCTAATAGGGAAAAGAGGTTGGAAGAACTATTTCAGTAGTAATTCTAGGTCCAAAAGATTACAACACTGAAGACGGGGCCCTAAATACAATACGGCTGCTTGCCCCGTTCATAGTAGCCGATTCCCAATTTCATGCTGACGCCAACCATGCAAGGCAACCAAGAATAAAAACTTGTTATCGAGGTTAGCAATAAACATATATAGATAAATCCATGCAGAAACATCCATTCGCCGGCTTAATCACAATAACCAGCGAATTCACAGTTTTGGCATCGGTTTACCTAACCTTTTGCTGCTAAGCTGAACCCGGTTCAATAGGCCAAGCTTCTTTACGCTTTTCAGCACTGCATGCACAGCAGAAACGAGGGGCCGGATAACGAGAGACGCTGGTTGTAACTATGCTCGTCATTGTTAGAGGTAGTTTGATTCAATACGTAGTACTATGAACAAAGGGAATAGAAATACAACACCAAGTAGTCATGTGCTCTCTTTTTCTGGGAATCATAATTCAAGCGGTTACAAAGTGCTACTGGTAATAATATGTGCATACAGTGTTTCCTCAAGGTTCCAACTTGAGTGAGACCACCCGCGACTGCTGATTGCGCCTTACCACCTTAACGAAGACAACGGCAAGGCAGGCAGGAACCCACCATGGCCGACGGACTTCTTGCTCTCCCTTCAGGCAGGCAACTGCGGCAGAAATGAAAGAAAAAGAAAACAAACCGTGTCTTCAATCTATAACAAACAAGTGCACTCTTCAAATAAAAATTGTTTTGGTCTTAAGCTGGAATGAACACCGTTTTCCCATTTATAGTTGTTATATAACTTATTATATGGATCTGAGTTAGAATAATTCTAAAGTTGAACAATCTAAGTTAAATCTTATATGGGTAAAAAACGATCCATCAATTATAAGATTCAATCAAAGTTACCAAGTCCTCAAAAAAAAGGGAGGTGGAACTTTATACGAATTATATGCACTGTATGTAACACTTTCGTTGGTATGGGCATCCCACCTCTTACTGCTTATAAGAAAACTTGCCAATTTGCAAATAAAAATCAAATTATTGGGACGGATCCCATGCATATCATATACACAAGCCCGCTGACGTTTGTGGCATTTTAACAGGTGTCTTTAACCACGCTGTCAAAAAGGCAACCCAGGCTAATGCCATAACTAGAGAATACACTTGGAACCATTACCAGAAAGTCGGTGTCTCTAAACCGGCAAAGAGAACAGGACGAGCAAAAACAAGCCCCTGCACACACTGCCCCCCTAATGGACGAGATAGTTATTATTTGCCTATAAAAGGGAAATAGTCCCAACATCCGCAAGAAATGCAGGACTTCTGTTGTCAATCTAAATGGGAACTGAATGACGACCAAACATATGAATGGAAGGCCTTAAAGATTCATGAACGATCTTTTTTTTCAAAAGCTGGCTTGAAAAATTTAGGAACAAAGATATATATAGTGAGCGTCTCTTTTTTTCTCATGTAAAAAAACAGAAGAGAATCTCATTAAGTGGTCCATGATAAAACGGAAGAAATTTCCGTATACAACAACTAGGAACTATGGCTAGATCGGAGGAGGCGATGAGGTCTGATCCGTTAGGGGAGAGCCTCCGGCCCTGGAGGGCTGTGACTAGAGAGACCATATTTGATAACCGGCCCTGGAGGGCTGTGACTCCTTGCACAGTATTAGTACGAGGGTTGTGTGGTTCAAATTGGCGGTCACGAGCTGTGTGCCAACCTCTTAGTCGTCGCGATAGAGGGGATAATAACCATCGTTTTAATCGGTAAAGTTGACGTTGAGATTAAAAATGGGAGCTTATCGTCCTTATATCTCCCATTCTCCCTCCCATGCGCATCTCCACGCTTCCTCTCCCCAACCACGTGCAACCAGCGTGTCTTCTCTTCCCCCCTCCGAAATTTCTCTCCATCAATTTTTTCTATCATTGGAAGTTTTCCGTAAAATCAATTGATATCAAAACATGGCCTACAAAAATTCCTCACGATCCCCTCTATGCACGCGAGGAGTTATCGATGAAGAGATATTTGTTCAAGGGACCGTTCATAGCATGCTGAGATTAAAAAAGCCCTATATAATATGCTCCAAGTTTACGCGGATATACAAACTTTGGCAAATACGTTGCGGGATCCAATGGTTATCAAGTCCCTGAAACAACTAGAAAAAAATGATGCAGAAGCCACCGCAAAGAAAGCACCGGCCCTCTACAAAATCCTAACAAACCTGTTGCCACCCCCTCCGACCAACACAATACCGTCAGTCACCGTCCATTGCACCAGCATCACCACTACCAGCCCCAACCTAGGCAACCAACTGCCATCACTGATATACACAAGCTCCACCCTCCACCTTCGTGCTATACCCACCCACCTTCGCCCTGGCATTCCCCCTTCCCTTCGCACAGTGTCACCAACCCCATCAGCACAACCATCTCCCCTCAGGCAACAACACCTCATCCCTTGCACCTCCATCCACGGACCCACCCACTCCGCCTGCCCGAGCATCACTACCGTCTTCATCATCACAAGCATTACTGCCACCACCCTATCTCACCAACACTGTCAGTGCTATCTCTCCTCATCATCAATTTTGTTGTAGGTATCCCCATCCCCAACCTCTTCGAGATATCCACCACCACGTGCATTGCAAGCGTTGTTGCTACTGCCATCGACCTTTGTCGGGATCCTACCATCGTCGACAGTAGACGCCATAGAAACACCCTTCTCAACAAACGCCCCCATAGATGTTGGGTGACGCCACTTTACGGCTAGAACCCATGATTGAAAAGGTGATGCTGGAGATGTCGACGTTGCTCACGCCTCTAAATCGTCTACCCCCACTCGGTACTGCGTACAGATGAGTGTCGGAGCCACCACCGATCCGCCACCTGATGGAGCCCCATCCTCAAACGTCATCCACATCTTCAAGGAGTGTCGTTATCGATTTGAGGAAGACCCAACCCTAAAAAAATCATGGACTTTTCTTCTGCAGGGAACGTGACCTCCAAGAAAGGGATAAAGAATGAAGAGGGTAAATTCAGTGGGGAAGTAAAGGAGAGAGCGCATCCCATTGAAGTGCTAACAAAATTGCAATCAAGACTTTCTTGACATAGAAATTACAAAAGAAACATTGAGGACGAACAAGATAACAAATTATGGAATCAAATCTGTCGCAACAATTCGTTGGGGTCAAATTTTTCGAAGCGATAAAGAGTTAATGAAGCGTGGAATCCCAGTTATAAGATAAAATTAGGATTTTCCATCTGCTTAATTTTGTCCCGTCATAAAATTAGGGTTTAGAGTCAATACTTTTATTTAAATTAATATTATTTATTCCAATTGAGTCCGTTACAATTTCCTATTTTATTTAAGCAATGAGATCGTCTATAATATCCAATAAAGTAGTTATTTAGTAAGAGAGAATTTAGGATCTCAAATTAGGATTTGTGTCTTTTTTCATTTTATTTTGTAATCAATCTCTCCTATATAAAGAGGATGGCAGTCCACTTTTTTAATAAGTTGAAGTTGAAGTTGATACTAAAATTAGAATTGATCTCCATTACCTCTCGCAATTTGCAATTAAAGATCAAACAATTTGTCGGGAGATGATTTTTTTGAAGCAGAGTTGATGTAACATGGAATCCCAATTAGGACAAAATTAGGGTTTTCCATCTATTCAATTTTATCCCGTCAAAAAATTAGGGTTTTAAAATCGATAACTTTATTTGAATTAATGTTATTTTTGTCCAATTGAGTCCCTCACAATTTCCTTTTTTTATTTGAGTAATGAGATCGTCTATAATCTCCAATTAAGTAGTTATATAGTTAGTTATGGAGAATTTAGGATTTCAAATTAGGATTTGTTTCATTTTTCATTTTATTTGTAATCACATGCCTCCTGTATAAAAGGGATAGTAGCCCGTTTTTTAATCATTTAAGGTTGAAGTTGAAATTAAAAAATGCAGTTTATCTCCACTACCCCCCCACCAATTTTCGCACTTCTTCTCTCCAGTCCTGAGCAACCAATGTGTCTTCTCTTCCCCCCTCCCTCCAAATTTATGTCCACGAAAATCTTCTACCGTCGTAAGTTTTCGATCTGCATCAAGTACGAAGGGCCACCTTTCGAGGACATGAGGCAGGGACTGTCACGGACTCTGTCGGGCGAAGGATGTGTTGTTTTCAGTCCAAGAGGAAAGGTCACATGGTGCGATGATGCCCGGCTAGGGATCCGAGTTGTCTAAGTGTCAGCTTCCCGAGCATGTAAGGGTGGATTGCCATATTATTGTTACAATAAAGGTGGTTGATGATGTCAAGACATGGGATCCGGTGGATGGCGTGAACATCGTTGAAGGTTCTCATGATGACCTGATGTCGGTTTTAACAGTTTGTTGGTTTCAACAGAAGGCTCAAGTGGCAGGATGCGTGGAGGATGCAATTTGAATGTCAAACTCGACCCTTTATTTGCGAAAGATTGAGGGGGGTGAGATTCCCGTGTTTTTGGAGAATGTTGGTGGGGGGAGTATTTTCCCTACAGCGGTGGTTTGTAGGAAGCCATGGCAACACAATGGGGTCGGGCAGTAAGGCCAAGGTAGCTGATTGTGATACTTTGAGACTCCTATACGTATTAAAATATGAGATACAATTTAGTTATCGGACTTCCGTACAAATCCAGTCTCGATAGAGTTCGAGATACTACTTTTGATCAGACTATCATGTACATATATTTACTTCTTTTATACTTCAAACCGGACCCGAACGATGCATATGACCAGTCTATTGGGTAGTACTTGTCGATAGGTGGATGTACACAGACCCGAATTGGATCCATTTTACCAACCCGGGCCAAAAGAGCCCCGCCCCAAAGCTTGTCGGAAGTCACCGAAGAGGCCCGATTGTGAAATCGAAGATGCCAACACAAAGAACTCCTTGCGGGGAGCTCATTTCTCACGATTGTAAGGTACAGATTCCCCTCCTTGATGTTGTTTTCTACAATTTTATCTCCTATGGATTGGATTTCCATTTGTATGGCCAAATTGTGTGGAATCTATGATGTTTTACATGTGCGGGCCGCTAGGACCAATATAAACGTCATGCTCACGCATAGGATGGTGCATGCACATGTGGATTTCATGCTAGGAAGGTGTCGTGGGCGACCGAAAGGAGACATCGGTAGTCGTAAGTTGCATACAGAGTGCGGCGAGGCATAGGCTCACGTTGTATTCGTGCACATGATATGGATTGTGCATGTGCGTGGATTTGGATGTCATAATGTGGCCAGGGAAGCCTTGGGTCACATGAATTGAAATAGGTGATGCCAGAAGTTCTGGTCACGGGTCACGTATTGGTCATGTGGGATGCGACCGGGAAGCGGTGGACATGCATGGCGTTGATGACTCTATGCATGCATACATGCACGCCAAATGGTGGTGATTGTGGATCCGACAATATATGAGGTGCCTGATACGCAAGATGACAAGTGGCCATGCACGTGGGAAAGAGGAAGTGGCGATGGTTACAGACGCGATGAGCCGCGGGATGTTGAATTCACATGACGGTTCTTGATGAGTTGTGCGTGCGGAATTACGCATGTGAGATCGAATATACGAGTGTGTTCACACATGCAAGATGGTTGCACATGGAAAGTTGGATCCATTTGAGATGCCGGATCCATTCGGAAAACCAAATCTGTATGGAGTGCCGAATCTACAGTATTTTCACATGAGAATTTCCCTAGGTAAGTGCTTGTATGTTGTATTCGTTCAAAACAATAAAAGAATAAGAGATGAGACAGAGAGAACAGAGAGAGAGAGAGATTGCGAGATCGAGAGAATAGAGAAAGAGAGAGAGATCACGAGATGGAGAGAGATCGAGAGGGTGAGAGAGATATAAGTATGCGGGAGAGGGGGAGTGTAAGTGCATGAAATTGGGGTGTGGGGTCCATTTTCCATGTCATATAAGTGGTGTATTGTATAGAGTCACAGGTATATTCCAGATTCAGATTTGCCAAAGACCAGCCGAATTGTTCAGACTCTACAGCTGTCAGTTGATCAGACTCGACGTTCAGCTTCTGAGTCTTTAGTTTCAGACACGCACATGTATGTGGTCTTTTCAGATGAGCACATGTTTTCCATCATGTTTATGTGGTCCTCATCTTTTCTTGTATCTGGCCCAAGTTTTCATGTGAGCCATAGGGACTACAGAGTAGAGGATCATTCCCTATGCCATGTTGGCTAGGGTTTTCATGTGGTTTCTTAGGGACTCAAGAGTAGAGTACCATTCTCTATGCCAGATGGGAGAGACCCAGTTCTCCGACGAGGAGACTTTCATACTCCATTCTCCAGCGACCATGGACTCCGACGAAGATTGCACTCCACGGCTTTTTAGTTCGGCCCTTTTCAGAGATGGAGCAGTTGTCCACATTGTTGTGGCAGGCCAGAGTTCTCCAAGTGGAGACCCATTTTCAGTTGCAGTGACTCTGACAGACACAATACAGAGCACATGCTCTCTGACGAAGAGATTCAGTTGACTCACACTCCAGCACGTTCGTCCTCCTCACCTGCACGGCATGAGAAGCAACGTCCTTGACAGCAGCCGACAGTTGTGCGTGTTGAAATGATATTGTCCGTAGTGTCTTGTAGCGTGAGTTGAGTTTTCTTTCTGTTTGTCCAAGCTGAGCATTGCATGCTGCTTGAGGAGTGTTTGAGTATTTGGTTGTGCGCCACTTGAGGGATGAAACCACGTGAGAATGTCTCAAAGGGCCATATGCTTCATTGCTTTTTCTCTCAATGGATACAGGAGGTCTGGGGCTCCTTATATAGCCTCCTCAGATCCTCCAATTCCTACCGCTGGTAGATGTGGGACTAAACACATGGATGTGGTAAATGGATCTTGGAGTGATCCATTTACCCATCAACAACTCAAGTGGCACACAACTAAAAACTCCAACACTCCCCCTCGAGCTAGAGCATGCAATGCTCAGCTTGGACATACAGAAAGAAAACTCAACTCATGCTACAAGACACTACATAGAATATGAACTCAACGTGCACAACTATCGGATGCTGTAGAGGATGTTGCTTCTCATGCCGTGCAGGTGAGGAGGACGAACGGGCAGGAGTGTGAATCAATTGAATCTCCTCGTCGAAGAGCATGTGCTTTGCATTACGCCTGTCAAAGTCACTGCAATTGAAAATGAGTCTCCACCTGGAGAACTGTGGCCCGCCACAACAATGCGAACAACTGCATCTCTGAAAAGGGCCAAACAGAAAACTCGTGGA
Source organism: Ottelia alismoides (assembly GCA_037367405.1). Taxonomy (NCBI): domain Eukaryota; kingdom Viridiplantae; phylum Streptophyta; class Magnoliopsida; order Alismatales; family Hydrocharitaceae; genus Ottelia; species Ottelia alismoides. The sequence continues at coordinate 350,737 of JAZKJV010001869.1, read as the reverse complement.
GTGTAATCCTCGTAGGAGTCAACGGTCGCTGGAGAATGGAGTATGAAAGTCTCCTTGTCGAAGAACCGGATCTCTCCCATCTGGCACAGAGAATGGTACTCTACTCTGGAGTACCTATGAAACCACATGAAAACTCTGGCCAACATGGCATAGGGAATGGTCCTCTACTCTGGAATCCCTATGGCTCACATGAAAACTCTGGCCGGAAACAAGAAAAGATGGGACCACATAAACATGATGGCAAACATGTGCTCATCTGAAAAGTCTACATACATGTGTGTGTCTGAAACTGAAGACTCAGAAGCTGAACGTCGAGTCTGATCAACTAACAATTGTAGGGTCTGAACAATCCGGCTGGTCTCTGACGAATCTGAATCTGGAATATACATGTAACTCTATACAATACTCTCCCTTTCTCCCATATTGGTCACAATGACAATCGTCGACCAAGTTGGGAGAAGACAATAAAATGGGGATAAAACCAAATAAGTTGTCACATTTTCGGCTTTTCTTCTCAATGAAAATTTTCTTCTCTGTTATTTCATGTTTTTAGCCATCATTTGTTTAACATAAGCCGTTCATTTTCATTTTTTAGGGCTTTTCTCTCCATTTTTTTGCAAATTTTTTTATTTTCCATACGACTTTTTATTGTACATGCCTTTTTTCAAAAGAAATTCTCATTTTTCAAGGAACACGACCCAACTAGGGCCCACAAAAGAAGCCTCTTTTTTTTAATGCTGCAGTTATTTTTTTAAAAGCACCCGACCCACTTGGGCCCTCGAGCTGCAACATCTTTTTTATTACATTTTTTGGCCCACTTGGGGCATTTATTTTAGGGTTCCCTAGGAATCCCCTTTTGCCCGCCGCCCCCTCGATGGGGCTCTGCTCCTGCACATCGCACTGCCCCCGATGTGGGGGTTTTTGGTCTTACATGTCACCCCGTTGGAGATGGTGGCCGGACGAAGAGAGAGCGGCTCCGCATGGGAGCATGGACAGGAGCGGCAACGCCTCCTGGAGATAGAACACGGCGCAACTCCACCTGGTACCCACGAGGTGCGCGGCCAACTGGAAATTGTGGTAGTTGTCATCCCCAGGAGGATGCACCGCCATGAGTTCTCCACCGTCAAATGGCGTGAATCTCGCCATGGATCTGCTCTTCCTGGAGATTCAACCCCTGCTTCGAGTAGCAACGAGTGATCGCTCTGCCTGCGGCTGTTGAAGTTGTTTGCTCGTCCACCACCGCTGCTTGGAGAAGTCTCGGCCTTCACTGCCAGGAATCCTAAGGAGGGATCACCGGCTGTGAGCAGGCTGCTAGAGGCGCATGTGCGCAAGGCTGGAGGAGGTGCTCCTAGAGAGGAGTCGCAAGGCTCTGAGACGCGCGTATGGCAGCAGCGCGGTGTTGCGAACAGAGGAGAAGGCGCTCAACCTTGCAGCGACCTAGAGATACGGAAAGAGTGCATGTAGATGCGCCTGGAATCGAGATACAGGGAAGTCTCGTGTAGATGAGATGCACTAGGGACCGATGGAGGAGTTGCTAGCGCAAGAAGCCTCTGCCTCGAGATGAAGAACATGCCTACCATGGTGCATCACAGGCACTGCCTAGAACTTAGAGCAGACGAAGAACCATAGAACTGAATAGGGATACAAAAGAACCCTAAAACTGTTTGAACAAATAAATCTTCAAGATTATAAATCTTTAAAAATAAATCCATGAGGAACGAACCCGCTGTGATACCATGTTAGAAAATAGGAGTACGGAAGCGAAATGATAAACAGAGCATGAAGATAAAGAAATATGAACATGGAAAACAAGAATTTTTACGTAGAACCCTACTCCCTAAGGAGCGGGATGAAACCACAGAAGGCCTCAAAGGGTCATATGCTTCATTGCTTTCTCAGAATGGATACAGGAGGTCTGGGGCTTCTTATATAGCCTCCTCAAAGCCTCCAAGTCCCACCACTGGTAGATGTGGGACTAAACACATGGATGTGGTAAATGGATCCTGGAGTGATCCATTTACCCATGTACAACTTAAGTGACGCACAACCCAATACTCCAACATGGTGAAATATCACTACTCATCTCCTATTTTCAAGAAATTTTAAATAGCCCCGTGTTTTGTTTTACTTGGAATTTGAATGGAGTATGGGACCATTGTCATGTCATTTAAGTAGTGAAAATTGCGCTCATGCCATTCGTGGCTTCTCATATTTTATAAAGTCCCCAAAAAGTTGAAATAATTTTGGTAATACTAAATGTTGTGGGTGAATAAACGAGGATTAAATTGAGATATGGAGCAAATTATAATAATAAAACAAATTCATGTGTGGAAATATGTAACAGTTAAATAAACTTCTAGAATGTGTTATTAGTAGATTGAACTGTCTAATAGTTTGGTTGTCTTAGTAATCTAAATTACCTTATCATATCAACAATCTATGTGGTTTAAACTACCTAAATTGACTTAATATATTAAATTGTCTGTGGGGCTAAAATCGTCTGTGAGAGTTATTTAAACTTAGTGGCCCGTACAATAAGCATATGAAATGGAAATAGCGAATAGTCATGAGGATACGGCTATTTAACTCAAGTCGATTTAGTGCCTAACAGTGTTCGGAAAGTCGGCACAGGCGGCAGCATATGCGAAGTCAGTCCCCCTATCACACCGAATATGTTATACTCGCTCAATATGTAGGTTATGGGGTACTCTCGGCCGAGTAATCCGCATATGCGGCCGCATATGCCGCAGCATATGTAATAGAGGTAACTCTCTGCTCATCCGCCACCTTCTTGACTTCCACATGGGTTGCTCCTCCACTACCTTTTTCTCCTCTGCCAAGGTTTGCCGATTGTTGTATTTAGCCCTAAATATCTTTTTTTTAGATTCAGCAGCAACGATTATTTTTTTAGATTCTCCAGTAACAACTTTATTTTTTACATTATCTCATAACTGCATGAATATAGAATAAATTATGTGTTTATTTTAGATCTTTTTAAAGATAAAATGAATACAGATGTCGAATTTGCATGGAATTTTATAACTGCACAGAACAAATTACATATATTTAATTTAAATGGTTGAATTTTTTAATATTTGACTTTGAGTAGACAAATACACCATTTGCTAGAGTACGAAGGTTCATGGTTGTGTTTACTAGCCAGGTTACACTTCTAAAAAAAAGGTTGCCTTCCAATTTGGACAAGGATATCTACCATTACTATATTCAATCAACTTACAAAAGTTTTTACTCTCCATCGTTAACTTAACATCTTTATCTTTTGGAAATGGATGACTTCTGGAGATGCTTTGGTTGATATCACATTATGCAAAAAAGTCTTCACTTCATATTTCCTCCATGATTTATTTTTTAAACATAAATAACTATTGTTTAAAATTATTGTACTTTTAATTATTTTTAAATTAATAATAGAAACCGCACAATCCGTATATACTTCCGCCTACCCTCTTACTCGCTCCAGACCACTTGACCGAACGAATACCGCATACCCACTTTCTGAACCTTGGTTCCTAAGTGATCTTATACGAATCAACTTTGTGACTAAACATAATAAAGATAAGTAAACCTCCAAGGAGAAGCATGCCTCCTTGGAAACTCAGATAGAGACTCGAACACTCGTAAATAACATGGTCGAGAGATAATGCTACCTTATCTTACATGTGATGTGTGCGATGCTTAATGAGCCTCTTGGCATCTTAATGACTTTTCTGTCAAGGCATCAAACGATTGTGCGCCCTTGTGTTACTAGTATTATCTGTCTGACGATGAGGCCTACATGCTTTATGTGACTCCTCTTTGAGACTGTGCGCTACTAACAAGGTGTGTGAGTGGTGACTCTAAGCAGCATTGATCTATAATCCAATCTCATCTTTCTACACCGACGTGACTTCTATATACTTGTAGCTATTAGCCCCATTTATAAGTATCTGGAAGCACCTACGTGTAAAATATACCAAGAATGATTGTCAGAAAGTCATGGTACAAAGTGTTCAATAATGATATATTAAAAAACAAATGTTACTGAATCAGATCAAGACCTCATTGTGCCTTTCCTTTATGGACTTGTCTATCCTTTTGTGGATTCTTTAAGTTAAATTTATGATTAGATTAGTGAGTGGGTTGAAAACTACGAATCAAGGTAATGAAAGTCGCTTGTACAAGTCGGTTATTCTACATGGATATTGGTTACTGAGTGAGTTGTGCGGGAAAATAGAGTTGGTTATGTATCTTGTGCACACATTTTTCTCTTAGTTATTTTATAACGATACTGGGCGCTTTGCTCATAAGCCTATTAGCACGAATTCAGAAGGTTCACATGCACAACAACCATAGCAGTAGGCAGCTTTGTGCTTTGACTTTTATTCAGCTAAGCTTCATGGTAGAGTTAGTTTCTGCTCTTTTATTTTATTGTACTTGTACTTATTTTGAGAGACATGATGCATACAAGTAGATGTTGCTATACTTCTATGGCATTGTATACTTTTTGTGGACATTGATGATATGAATGGAAAAATGTTGCTACATAAATTATATTGTTTGGCATTTCAAATGTGGAATCATATATTGTGGATGTGTATTGCTGAGTATCTAGACCCTAGGTGCATTACACTGATGGAGGTGAAAAGGTTGCTGGTGCAGTGTTGTGGCATCAATGTAATATGAGGCGTTAAAGCTGGTGGGCAAAGTGGAGACTGCAAACTAGGCTCCTACAGGGGGAGTCGTGGGTGATGTTGGTAGCCATGAGGGGGCCTCTGATGCCAACTTCGAATAAGGTGTTCTTCTATAATGGTCGATCATATTTCCTTTTGGAGCTGCAGCTAGTTGAATAGGCCTATATTCAACTACCAAACGCCCCACCAGTGGTAGAGGTGGAGCAAGACAGACATGGCGATAGAACCGACAAGACGACTGGGATGGAGTCTCATTATGGATGAGGTTGTGATGGAGGAAGTTCCATCATTTGGGGGGGGGGGGGGGATTGATGTGATCATGTTCAATATGCAAGTGATTTTCGCGAAGCTGAGATGGAGAGCTTAGGGCCGAAGGGTCTGGAGGTTCTTTTGGAGGCATTAACAGGCCAGGGTACTTAAAACCCTAATGTCGAGAAGGCAACTGGTGCCAATTTTATTGGAGGTAGTGGTAGGTCTAAGCCATTGTTGGATATAGATCTGTTAAGTGATACCAGGCTTCATTCTTCTTTGCCTGAGAATCATCCGGAGTCATGTGTGTCATTCTCAGGAGTCATGCGCTAGACGGATCTCCACCTCAGAGTTGCTTGTTGTTGGAGGGCGGACGAGTTCACTTTAACAAATGGAAGAGTGCGATATCATGTAGAGGCAAAGAGGTTCGAGAGTTGTCGACCTAATCTCGAAATGGGATTTACAAAGATTGCGACCTTGGGGGGCGGAAAGCTTTTGGTGTTGGATGTGGAGGATTTTCAAAGAGCATTGGCAGTCGGGATAGTTGCAGTTATACGTCTTAAGTTGGGTGTTCCCAAGAGGGGAAGAAGTCGGGATAGCTGCAGCTATACGTCCTAAGTTGGGTGATCCCAGGAGGGAAGAAATGCGCTGCAGTGGATTTTAGTCGCAACTCGGATCGGTAGAGAGAGGCAGCTTATGCTTGGTGAAACTACACAGGTCTCTAAACCACATCCAATACTCTACTTTTTTGAGGAAAAGGAGAAGACAAAAGTGAGATGGTGGCTGAAGCGAAAGATAGAAGATAAGGTGGGAGAAAACTCATTTGTGTGTTTGGCGGACGATGTGGCAAGGGTTATTGTTGAGGTTGAATGGTGGGATTTTCAGATGAATTATGCGGAAGTTGAGAGTCCTACAGTAAACATTATTAACGCATGGGATATGGAGTGTCTCAGGGTCAAGATGTCCACCCTTAACCCTCTGAGCGGATCATGAAAATTGTCAGTTGGGAAGTAAAAGGGTTGGGCGACAAGGAGAATCGAAGTGCGGCTAGTTGTCTCCTTGGGTCATGGCAGGAAGATTTGGCCTTTTACAGAAAGCAAAGACAGATGTGTGGAACCAAGGGTTATGGAGATCAAGGTCCGATCCTCAACTATCTGAGTTTAGGGCGGTACCGGATGGAGGAAGCATTGGTGGTGTGGTGCTGGCCTAGAATGGGACAATTTTTTGTTGATAGAGGAAAGGATGGGTCATAGATCTGTTTCCATGGTTTTGGAGCAGACGTCAGGTGGTGGAAGGCTGCTCATGTCGTCAGTGTATGGGCCGGATGGGGGCCCTCATGGTGCAGTAGCATGGGAGGAGTTGCGTACAATTAGGGGTGAGTTTTTGTATTTATCATGGCTTGTCGGAGGTGACTTCAATGCCACCCTTTATTGTGTCGTCCCAGTGACATAGGTGGGCAGGATCCTGGCTAAGCTAAGTTCATAGATGTGATAAGGGAGTTGGCATTGGAGGTGGTGGATGCCACGAACCACATATTCACTAGGCAAAATAGCTCTTCTAGATCGCATTTGGATCATTTTTTGGCACCAGTAGAGTTGCTGGAATTGTTTTCTTTGTCATCGATTCGGGTGCTACTACAATCTCATTCAGATCATGCACCCATCTGTTGGGACTCTAGAGAGGGGATGCACCCTGGCTCTATATTCGGATTCGAAAGATCCTGGCTTCTTGAGGAGGGCTTTGTCATCAGTTCGGGTGCTGCCGCAATCTTGTTCAGATCATACTCTCATCGGTTGGGACTCTGGAGTGGGGATGCACCCTCGCTCTATGTACGGATTCAAAAGATCTTGGTTGTTGGAGGAAGGCTTTTTGGGAGATGTTAGCTTATGAACATTGTTTCATGTCAAAGGCTCTCAAGCGTGAAAAATGATGCATAAAATTATTGAGTTGAGAGGGTTTTTGAAGTACAAAACATCTCATCAAAAGCGAGAGGTGTGATACAGCAAATCCACAGAGGAGATAGCTCATTTAGATGGGATTGAAGATGAGTGGGAACTGAGACCTAAGAAATGGTTGGCTAAGGTGGAACATAAAAAAAACCACAATTCATGAGGGAATACTGAAATGGACGACATAGATTAAGGCAAAAGTTGGTAATGGAGGGAGATGCGAACACGAGGTACTTGTGTGCGATGGCCACTAGTAGGCGAATACAAAACTTCATGCATCCACTACCTTTGTGTGGGTACAGAGCAGATTCAGAGTGATATAGAAGTTGAAGAGGTGATGGTGGCACATTTTCAACATATCAGTAAGAGGGTTGTGGTGTCAAGAGCCAGATGGCTAAGGAAGAGGTTCATACCAGAGCAATGGAAGTCGCTTATTTCTGATTTTTGTAAGGAGGGAGTGCGTAGGGCAGTTTTCGATCTCAATGAAGATGGTTGCCCTGGGTCAGATGGCATGCTGGTCTTTTTTTATTGAGTGGACTGGGAAGTGGCAGATGGAGATGTCATGCCTTTTGTTTCGAAGTTCAGAAGCGAAAATTACAACTTGGAGAAGCTAAACATGTCCTTTATCCTTATTCTTCCGAAAAAGGTAGCGAGAGCAAGCAGAAGACTCTAGACCCATTATATTTTCGGATGCCATTTACCTTAGTGTGGTCGAAGTCTTGGCTAATTTTCTCCGAGGAGTTCTCTATTCGATCATCTTGCCCACTTAGACGACCTGCATTCATGATCGACAACTGTCAAACGGTGTGGTTGTGACGCCAAGATCATCTCAGACGGAAGGGGAGGAATATGATTGGATTTGTTTGGAAGGTTGACTTCTCGAAGGCTTATGAGTGCATGAACTAGAACTTCGTTTGTGTTTCCCTAGTGCAGAGGGGTTTTCCGAATGTCTAGATTGATTGGATGAAGAGATGTATCACTATGCCTTCGTGCTCAGTGTTAGTCAATGGAAGGCAAGAGGATGGGCTCTTCCAGATGCAGATGGGCGTTAAGCACGGGTTTTGTAGGCTCCCTTGTTGTTTGTCCTTGTTGCGGATGCATTTTGTCCTTGTTGCGGATGCATTGGCAATCATGACAAAACTTGTTGAGGAAGGAGGCTTCCTCTGTGGTTACTTCAAAGATGATTTATTGATCCCGATCATGCAATATATAGACAACTTGATTTTCTTCGTGAAGGAGGGGTTGAAGAGCGCGAGGAATCAAAGTAGTGATTGAGATCTTTGGTGGACTATCTGCATTGCATGTTAATGGTGTCAAATCTTCTTCCATCTCATTTGGTATGGCTTCGAAGATGGAGATGGAATGGAGATGGAGATGGTGTGTGAGACGATGATGGGGACTTCCTGACGGAGCTCGTCTATCACATATCTTGGCATGATATTGATTTGTCGGAGGCTCAGGCAAGCGAAATCGTTAATGGTAATTGAAAAGCTAGAGAAGAAATTGGCAAGGTAGAGGGCATCCTGACTCTCGAGGGATGGGAGGCTGGTGTTGGTGAAGGTTGGCGATTCATGTGTTCTTCCGTTCATCGCAAGTGTTGCCGGTTGGCATCCAAAAGTGACTAGAGGCGTTTATGTGTGACAGAAGTATGATGCAATCTCGTCGTCTACATTTTGACGGGGTATCTGCTCAGTCTTGCATGATGTAACCACCTTGATGCGGCATGTTATAGGTGACGAGAGTAGTTTCTTATTTTGGCGTGATGATTGGATAGAGGGGGCTCTTTGTGATATCGATCTTAGACTCGATGCTTTGGCTTTGGACAAGGAGGCATGTGTTGAAGATGTGTGATCAGATGGGTCGGGGCATCGATTTTGTGGCAAAGCTATTTGATCAGAGAGCGGACGAATTCTTGAGTCTGAGGAGCATGTTGGCCAAGAATGGAGGAACATTCGAAAGGTCATGGCTCTTGATGCTGGAGAGACGTGTCCTTCACTGTAAAGGCATACAAGGTTCTTTCTGCTATGTCGATTCCAGAGACTTGTGTGGTGTCTTGTGATTGCGCAAGAATCTGGGAGTGGAAGATCCATGTCAGGAATAAGATCTTTCTATGGTTGCCCAAAAGTCGTCGCATTGTAACAGGCATTAGGAGGGTCGGAATCTTTCTTGGGTGTGATGAGACGTGTAAATGGTGTGGGAAGGTTGCGGAGAACGTTGACCTCTCCTCTTCAGATATCATAGGTCAAGGGAGACATGGGAGGTCAACTGATGCAGCGTGAAATAAATAAATAGGGCTCTATTTTTCATCCATTATTAAATTAGGGTTCAGTTAATTTGATTGAGTCTGTTGCAATTTTATTTTAGATAAAGAGATCGCATGTGATCTCAAATCAAATCAGTTAGTCAGTTATAGTAAGCAATTAGTCGGTTAGAGATATTTAGAGTCTATTTAGAATCCAAATTAGGATTTTATTTTATTTGATTTTATCATTTCCTATTTTTGTACCCTCACCCCTCCTATATAAAGGGGATGCTAGTCCAATGAATTATCAAGTCAAGTTAATTAATACGAGATTTATCTCATTTCTCTCTCCATCTCCAGTCTCCCTCGACGTGATCTTCGTGGTTCTTCTTCCTCAAAAGAAAGTCAGCGTCCAAACAAGTCCCCCCTTACGGCCGAGATCAATCAAGCTTTTCATGCGCTCACAAAACCTCCAGACATTCCTCCTAGGATTCTACTTTAGCTTTAGAGCCTTTGGTCAGGTATAGGCTATGGTCTGAGGCTTTGAAATATATATTGGTTGCTCGAAAAAACTATTTCTTATTTATTCTATTTGAAAGAAAAAGAAATTGAAAATAGATTAATGAAATATGAAATCAATTCAGAATTAAATAGTTGTTAATCAATATCAAATGACGAGACTCTGACGAGCCTTCTCTCCTTTCCCCTCCGATTTCTTCCATCAAATATTTTTCTACGGTTAAAATTTTAATTTTTCACCAGCAAATTTCTTGATTTGCATCAATTGAATTAAGAACATGGCCAACAGGTCATCCTCACGATCTGACGATCCATCTAGATGTTCACGCGAACATAAATCCAAAGAATATCATTCAACAGATTGTGCATGACGTACTGAGGTTCGAAAAACACTATCTAATATGCTCCAAGTGTGTGCAGATATGCAAGCTTTGACAAGAGAAATGCGAGATCCACGGAATGTTGAATCGTTGACGCAACAACTAGAGGAAAATGCTGCCAAAAATGTTGAAAAAACGTTGTCCAGGAGGTTTCGAAAACCCCAATGCCATCGCCAAGTGTTGTCATTAGTGCAGCCCTCGTCCAAGGCGAGGTTGATGTCCACAATGCAAAAGAAATTGAAGAAAAAGAAGAAGAAAGACCATATGGAGTTGTTGTCCAGCACATTTCAGATCTGCAATCGTCGGGGAAATCAACTCCAGCACCCCCTCCGGCCATTCCATTCCCTTCGCCAACTCCTCCAAACCCGATGCAGCTCCCTCCTCACCCCCGACCATAGTGGCATCAGCCTCAGCCCCACCATCGTTGTCACGTATTCCCTTACCCTCGGTACCGCATCCTACAACCATTTCAACACTCCTGCAGATCCCTCTCGTTAGCCTATCCCCACCACCACTGCAGCCCGCACCGACACACGCCACCATCGTCGTCGGCCTCCCTCCGACTCCGCTTCCCATCCTACTGCCACCTCGTGAGCCTCGAGCCCGTGCGTTATGCCATGCATCGCTCGCACAGGCCCCGCCACCTCCTTGTGTGCGTCCAATGCGACCATCATCACCACATCTGCCATGAACGATGCCGCCATCAAGTTTGGAAAGCCTAAACCCTAAGAAGAGTAGAGATTTCATACATGATCGGATGCTTTCTCCCCAAGAAAGAGGACTAAAAAATCTCCTGGAAGTTTTACACCTATACCCCTCTCAAAACCCTTTTATAAAATGATTAAAGTGAATAATAAGGTAAGAGGGAGAGTTATTATAATTGAAGGGGTAGAAATTTTGCAGAAATGCCCATCAGTGGAAAGAATTAAGAAATTATAAGCTTAATATTAAAAAAATAGGGAAGATTGGGTCAATGATTTCAGTCGAAATTTTCCAATGCCAGAACCGGAGATCACACAATTGCCAGAACCGGAGATCACACAATTCATCAGGAGATGAATTGTTCGAAGCAGCAGAGAGTTGATGCAGCACGAAACAAATTAACAGGGCTATATTATTCGTCCGTTTAATATATAGGGTCGAGTTAATTTTATTGAGTCTGCAGTTTTATTTTAGAAAAATAGATCGCATGTGATCTCAAATCAAATTATTTAATCGGTTATAGTAAGCAGTTAGTCGATTAGAGATATTTAAAGTCTATTTAGAGTCAATTAGGACAAGATAGGATTTGAAAATTTATCTGCTTTATATTTTTGCAATCCCTCCCCTCCTATATAAAGGGGATGGTAATCTAGTATTTAATTCAATTTAGAGTCAATTAAAATTTGAGATTTTATCTCCTTTTATCTCTCCCTTCTCCCTCGATGTGATTTCCGTTCTTCCTCCAAATCCCTCGCAATCGGTGAGCATTCTCTCCTTTCTCCCTCCAAAATTCTTTCACCAAATACTTTTCCATCGCCAAATTTAAAACTTTCTGTTGGAGCATAAGTTGTAAGCGCCTAGTGAGTTGTAGCAGGGTAAATGGATCCTGGAGGAGATCCATTTACCCCATCCAGTGTTTAGTCCCACATCGTCCAACGGTGGGACTTGGAGGCTCTGGAGAGGCTATATAAAGAGCCCCAGACCTCCTGTATTCATTGAGAAAGTTCAATAGAATATCTGCCCCTTAGAGGGCTTCTCCCGTGGTTTCATCCCGCTCCTTACGGAGTAGGGTTCCACGTAAAAATCCCGTCTTCTTTATATTTCTTTATCTTTTTCCATGTTTGCTTCCGCATGTTTATTTCTAACATGGTATCAGAGCGGGTTCGATTCTCGAGGAGTTTATGATATTTTATTTTTTGTTCGAGATTGGAGATCCAGATCTACGGTTTCTGTGAAAACCTTATTTTTGTTGTTGAAGATTATTTTGGAGAATCGCCGCGTTCTTAGTTTTTGTTCCCGCAGCCCTAGGTGCTAGGGCTATCATCGACGGGTTTTTCATCATGTTCATCACCCGTCGAGCTCCTGCAGCCCACGCCAATGGCACAACCTCCAGACTTGCAGTAATCCAGGCGGCGTTCTCCAGGCATCCAGGCGATGCCGCTCGTGTTCAAGGCGGCGAGATCCCAGCAGCACCGATGATCGACTCCACCGCAAGCCCTCAACGGCGCCTAATCGTGATGCCCTTGCGGTTCCAGTTCTGCTCCCAGGCAGGGCTCCCGCTTCATCCCAGGCGCACATGTCAGGCCCATGCGCCCTCGGTCCCAGCGCCTCCGTGCCCAGGCACCATCGCCCCTACGCTTGCGGTTGCCTCCTCCCATCGAGCATCGCCCCTCCCTCGTGCCTTCAACAGGCGAACAGCGGCGGCACTTCATCTGCGGCGCCACTCCCCCTACGCGCTACCTCTTCATCAGCGGCGGCGCCGCCCAGCGGTGCCTCTCTTCGCGTGCTCCAAAGCCTGGCAGATCCCACCCTAGCGGCAAAGACACCGTCCACCTCCAGCTGCTCGCGATGCGAAGTCCTTGCGTGAAACCTACAGGTAGCGGAGGCGCTACCATCGAGCTCTTGACCTTGGCGGCGGCAGTAAATCCCCCATCGGGGCGGCTTGGAGAGAAAAAGGGTTACCCGATAGGGGAACCCTAAATGGGCTTCTTTTATTATAAAAAAAATACTGTAGAGCCCAAGTAGTCGTGGTTGTTAAAAAAAAGAGGGTGAGGGGCTTATTAATGTAATGGTACGAAGGGAGGAGGGGGCAGGCAGAAAAAAAAAGGGTAGTCCAGAATTGTTTTTTTAAAAAAAAAAAAGAGGGATAACAAAAAGGGAAAAAAAGTAAAAAGGGGGAAGGAGATATATTTTGTAAAGTCCAAATGGACTAAGGTTTTTTTTTGGGGCCCAATGAGCTGAAAAAAAAGAGCAAAAGAGGCGCGTACACAAAAAAAAAGCCGTACGCACAAATTTCAAAAAAAAAAGAAAAAAGAAAGAAAGCCGTAAAAAAAAGAAGAAATGACTTTAAAAATGTTTTTTAAAAAAATGTGTTTTCAAAAAAAAACGGCTTAAAAAAAGAAAAAAAAAGAGCCGCAAGTGATGTTTTGTATCCCCATTATCTTGTCTTCTCCCAACTTTGTCGATTTGTCTGTTTTCCGACAAGTATGGGAGAAAGGGGGAGTATATGTAGAGTCACAGGTCTATTCAGATGCTCCAGATGTCAGATCTTCATATTTCAAGCCAGTGCACATTGTTCAGACTCTACAGATTCAGTTATTCAGACTCGACGTTCAAGAGTTTCCGAGTCTCCAGTTTCAGACATGAACGAGTGTGCGGTCACTGTCAGATGAGCATAAGTTGCCATCATTGTCAGAGGTCCCCATCATTCTTCTAGTTGTCAGGCCAGAGTTTTCATGTGAGCCATAGGGACTCCAGAGCAGAGGACCATTCCCTTGAGGGAAAGGGTTTTCATGTGGTATCATAGGTACACCAGAGCAGTGCACTATTCTCTGAGCTAGATGGGAGAGACCCAGTTCTCCGACGAGGAGACTTCAGGCGCAAGTTCAGACTCGGCGGTCAGATTCCGAGTCTTCAGTTGACTCACACTCCAGCCCGTTCGTGCTCCTCGCCTGCACGGCATGAGAAGCAACGTCCTCGACTGCAGCAATGTGCGCGTTGGGTTGATATTGTCCGTAGTGTCTTGTAGCGTTGAGTTGAGTTTCTTTTTGTTTGTTTGTCCAAGTTGAGCATTGCATGCTCCAGCTTGAGGGGGAGTGTTGGAGCATAAGTTGTAAGTGCCTAGTGAGTTGTAGCAGGGTAAATGGATCCTCGAGGAGATCCATTTACCCCATCCAGTGTTTAGTCCCACATCGTCCAACGGTGGGACTTGGAGGCTCTGGAGAGGCTATATAAAGAGCCCCAGACCTCCTGTATTAATTGAGAAAGTTCAATAGAATATCTGCCCCTTAGAGGGCTTCTCCCATGGTTTCATCCCGCTCCTTACGGAGTAGGGTTCCATGTAAAAATCCCGTCTTCTTTATATTTCTTTATCTTTTTCCATGTTCGCTTCCGCATGTTTATTTCTAACAATTTCATCGTTGCAAAATTTCAATTTGCATCACGGATGGCATACCCCGGATCCAGCATGGCATTGTTGACTCCTTCTAGAGCTCAATAAGAAGTGAGAGGAGGGGATCAATTGAAGGCAAGACTAGGGCGATTGCACACGTATGGGAAGTCTAGTTGGCGGGGAATAGTTTGAACTCTCAAGGACGTTAAATTATTTCATGAGAACGTTATTGAGCACACCAATGTTTTTTATGAAATGTGGCAATTGTAATTTTTGTTTATAATTCTTAATAGAAACACAGTGTTTGGATGGATCTTTAATGGAGATTGTCCTATTTTTTCCTAAAAAATCAACTAGGAATTATGAGGATTTTTATACCTTTTGTGTAAATCATTAATTTAAAAAAACAATAAAAAAAGATTTCAGTGCTTTTCTCACAGTTTGTGATTAAAGTTGTCTATCCCATAGTTGACGACACCACACCTCTTAAATTGATTTAAATTAAAAGTAGCTACTCAAATTTCAATATGGATATCTATATAAATAACAATGTTCTATTACATAATCATGTTTCTCATTACTTCTTGTGTGTTTAAAATCAAAGTAGATTCTTTTTATTACGAAAAATACAAAATGGCATCCTATGGAGAGTTGTATTTCTGAAACTGCAATTCTAAAAAATATATCATCTTCAATTCTCAGTATTCTTAATTTTACAAACTCCCAATGATTGTGATGCAGATGGACAAATGGAGAGTAGGCAGTTAAAGAGGATGCGTGAGAGGAAGTGAAAGCACCTATTGCCCGGAACTTTGCATGGAGAAGTGCGGACATGAACATGGAGAAAGAAAAATGTCAGAAACTCCACTGGATTCTATTAGACAAAAATTGAGGCCTACGAGCGAGGACAAATCAAATCTCCATGCTTCATCAAGCATAATGCAACTCCGCTAGTCCCTCCTACTCATTCCTGCAGAAACATTCCTCCTAGATTTTTTTCTAGAAGTCATATTCATTATAGATATAAGGAAGACATTTCCATGATTCAATATTCAATCTGTATGCTACATACATATATTTACTTCTTCCTCTCGCCCACTCTCACTAAACCAGTTTTCATTCAACTATCCACATAGGTCAAGATCTTGGATCAGACTAAACGGACATTCCTCTCATTGAAGTCTTATAACCATGACAATTTGAGAAGGCCACATGAGAACTAAAAGCTAAAACAGATCCAAAACTGCAATATGTCAGTTCTTTCGCTCTAAGATTGTTACACTATTTCAAAGGTATTATATTTTAGGAGAGTGAACAGCAGGGAACTCAGTATCCGGACCGTGTTAGATATAAGAAATCCACTGCATGGAAACTAGTAGAACCTGCTATGCTGTACGAAAATAGATGAGACTAGAAACTAGTAGAACCTGCAGGCAAGTTGTTTGATGACAAAAAGGCATGGCCCTGTTTTTAAATTTCCTCAAATCATAATAAGGACTAAATAAAATGTGGTCAAATGGCGGTCAAATAGTGGTTCAAGTTCACAGAAAATATAAGGTTATGTTCTCTGTTTTTCTCCCAAAGTAACGTGTTTCCATATAAATACGACAAGTCACACATAAGTCATGAACTGCACGTAATTGGGCAACACCCATCTATCAATCTAACGAACCATCAACATGATACTAATTTCAAAACCCATTGCTACCAACTGCAAGTACTTGCACTCACTGATATAAATGCCACCATTGCTACCAACTGCAAGTACTTGCACTCACTGATATAAATGCTGTGGCATGCCCCTAAATCACATTAAGCCCCCAGCCCCAGCATGTTTAGTATGTTACATCAGGAATGCCATTGATCTCATTGCATACCAGAACATGTCACAAATAACTCGTATATTGTCAATATCAAGGGAGCACACCACTTCATATCATCCACTTGCTCCAGTGGACCAGTACGATCTATCTGCACTGTCCATAC
The DNA here is from genome assembly GCA_037367405.1 of Ottelia alismoides. Lineage (NCBI taxonomy): Eukaryota > Viridiplantae > Streptophyta > Magnoliopsida > Alismatales > Hydrocharitaceae > Ottelia > Ottelia alismoides. Next base: position 334,628 of record JAZKJV010001869.1, on the reverse strand, counting down.
ATTTAGTGAAGTTTAAAACTTCGGACTGATCGATTAGTGAACTAAACAGTTGATTTATAATTAGTTCTTTCATCAAGAGTTGACTTCTGATTAGTTATTGTTGGGAAAAAGAATGAGAGTTGTATTTCAAAGAACTCTAGGGTTTCTTATTCACAGGAGAAGCTCATGGGTAAATTACATAAGATAGAATAAATAAATATAAATTAAGAAAATGGTACATAGACATAATAATATCTCTACACTCACCTCGATGGAGCATAGATGTGAATCATGCTCAGCTTGGATGTGGACTTCTGAAAGGGTCCTCTAAGTAAGGCCTTGGTGAAAATGTCTGGAGTTTGTTCCCCTGAGCTTACATGGGAAGTAGAAATAAAGCCTTTATGGAACATGTCCTGTGTATAGTGGCAATCTACTTCGATATGTTTAATTCTTTCATGAAAAGCCGGATTGTATGCAATGAATAAAGATGTCTGATTATCACACTGCAATTACATAGGAAGAGGCACATCAATATATAAGTCAGCTAAAACAGCTCGGACCATCATCTATGCGCTCCCTTGTGCCATAGCTCTACATTCTGATTTAGCATTAGATCCGGCAACCACGGTCTGCTTCTTGCTTTTCCAAGACAGTAAAGAGACACCAACAAATACAACAATGCATGAGGCGACATCCTGCGTAGTTAAGCATCTGCGCAAGCTGTGATAGTAAGAAATGCCCCTTTTCTGAACGACAATCCTGCACATGGGGAAGACTTCAGGTACCTCAAGATCATATGGACTGCATCCATATGTACATGTCATGGTTGCTCCATAAACTGACTAACCCGACAAACAACAAAGAAGATGTCTTGTCTAGTGATGGTAACATATGGAAGCTTCCCACCAATTCTCCGTATGTTCTCACATCCACCTCCTATGTATCATCATCATATAGCCTTATGTTAGGATCCATAGGAGTAGTGACATGTCGACATCCAATCATGCTTGTTTCAACTAGCATATCTGTAACATATTTTCTTTGGTTCATCATAAGACCCTGTTGATTTCTGGAAAACTCTAACTTCAGAAAGTACCACATGGTGCCAAGATCCTTGATCAAACTGTCGGCCAAGAAATTCCTTTGCCTTATTAATCTCATGCACGTCATCTCTTGTAACAAGGATATATCAACATAGACCATAATAATGGCCAAATCTCTGTGAGCCATCTGAACAAACAATGAATGGTCTGTATTTGATCTCTTGAATCCCTGCTTCTCAATCAGGTCCGAGAGCTTATGGAATCTGGCTCTTGGACTCTGCTTAAGGCCATAGATTGCCTTGTGAAGTCTACAAACCTATTGACACTCCCCCTCAGCAGCAAACTCCGAAAGTTGTTTCATAGACATCCTCCTGAAGATCTCCTTATAGAAATGCATTTTTGACATCAAGTTGAAATAAAGGCTAATCACGTACCACAGCTACAACAAGAAGAACTCAAAGTGAGGAGTGACGAGCAACAGGTGAGAATGTGTCCACATAGTCCATCCCATAAGTTAGAGTAAACTCGTATGCAACCAATCTGATCTTTAACGATCAAGACTTCTATCTGCATGGTGTTTGACAGTAAACACCCATTTGTAAATAATAATAGATGCTCCAGAAGGAGCAGGGACCAAGCTCCAGGTGCCACACGACCATAGTACAGCAATCTTCTCTTCCATGGCAAGACGCCATCAGCTATCTCTCCTAAGGCATCCCGATAAGTCTGTGGAATCTCTACCAAAGAGAGACCAACTGCAAACCTCCTGAAATCCCATACAAGGCGATCAAAAAAAACATGGGAAGCAAATGGATATGATGCACAGGTATGCTTCTGCTTTTGAAATGCAATAGGAACATCTAGGTCATTGGGGACCCCCTCATTCTGTATGCCAGCCTCCTGCAAAAGTTCCTGCTCAGACACATCTCAAGACCCATCAGTAGAAACAATGTATTCAGAACAAACCTGAGGCATGCTAGATGATGGATGTGGTCCATGAGCAGAAGCTGGTCGGCGAGTATAGTAAAGTGGCAAGGGTGGAATAAGGGTAGTGGGTGTTATTGGTACATGAGGAGGTGGTGGAGGTGGAACAACAGGAGATGGAGGAGGTAATGGTCCTGGGGTGGAGGTGGCATGTCAACCTCATTATCTGAATTAGAAGAGGTCAATCTATCTCCTGTAGGGGGAAAATACATTACCGACTTAAAAATGTGACATCAGCATTAACATTGTTTCTTGCGCAAATGGATCATAGCATTTATATCCCTTCTATGTCCTAGAATACCTAACAAAAATGCATTTGACAGCTCTAGAAAGAGCTTGTCAAGATCAGGAGACAACTGATGTACAAAGGCAACAGAGCAAAAGACACGAGGACTGAGTAAGAACAAATCCTTCTCTGGAAAGGTAAGTGAAAAAGGGATTTTCTCACCCAGTATAATCGAGGGTATGCGATTCACAAGGTAAGAAGCAGTAAGAATCGCATCACCCCAGAACAAATGTGGGGCACGACTCTGAATGAGGGTCCTAGTAACATCAAGTAAGTGTTGATGCTTATGTTTTGCGACGCCATTTTGTTGAGACATGTAGGCACAAGAAGGTTGATGAACAATACCATGTAATGAGAAGAGTTACGATAGTACAAGAGTACAAAATTCCAATGCATTGTCAGTTTGCACAATTTTGATTGTTCAGGAAAATACATTCTCTACTTCATTGATAAAAGATTTTATCATGTCCCTGGCCTCATATTTATTCTTTAATAAGAATAAACATGACGAACGAGAGAAAACATCTACAGCAGCTAGATAAAATGTGTCCCCGGTGATCGGGTACATGACTCGGACCCCAAATGCCTACATGAATCAACTCAAAAAGAGAGATAATGTTGCGACCCTGATGCCTAGGAAAAGCAAATCAGTGATGCTTTCCCAACTGACATGCCTCACACCGTAAGAATGAGCGAGGTGAGATCTAAGGAAGAACGTGACACATCTTTTGAAGGGGAACGTGACCAAAGCGCATGTGCCACACAAATGGGAAGATTGATCATGTAGGATGAGAAGATAGACCAGCATATGGAGTACGGACCAGTTGATAGAAGTTGCACTGCTCACGGCCACGGCCAATCACCCTGCCCGTAAGAACATCCTAGAATACAAGAGAAGATGGGTAAAAATAGCACGACAATGCAAATCCATCATAATATGGCTAATGGATAATAAATTTATAGAAAACTCATGAGCATGCAATACATTCTGTAAATGCATTGAAGGCGTCAAATTGATCTCCCCATGTCCTATAACTGGAGAATGAGTACCATCGGCTATGACAATTGCTCTTCCAGAGGAAACCTAACTGTATTCACCAAACTGACTTTTGTCCCCACACACGTGATGGGACGCACCGGAATCCATAGTTCATTATGTAATAACAGTGCCATGACAACTAGTAAGAGCGTAGAAGCTACCTGAGGTACTTGTAGAAGCAAAGGCTGCAAAATCTGAATTGCCTCCCAGAGTAGACGAGGAAGCAGGGGGCATAATGTCCCATAATCGAGCTACTAGGTCATGAAACCTCTGATCAGATGAAGGAGCTACAGAGGGCTCAGGCTCAGCTTGCTCAGCTACATGGGCAGAGGCAGGAAAACCACGCTTGTAGTAGCATGTACCCTCTAAGTATCATGGACGGTAACAATAAGTGCACGACTGACAAATACGACATCATCAACCACGAGGTCCATGACCATGAAACTGAGAACTACCTCCTCAACTGCAGGAGGTGGCTATCGCAGAAAAGGTCTGGCTAGAAAAAGATGATGGGACAGTGACCCTGTTGAGTCTGCAGTAAGCCTCCTGCATGAGAGGAATTGTAGCATCCACAAGTATTTGTGAACGAGCAGCCTCATACCTTGGATCAAGTGCTGCTAGAAATACACCAACCACAGTGGCATTCATGTATGCCTTTTGTTGCTCAAGGGTAGAAGCAAGAGGCATAAAACTGTGTAGCTTCTCGAACATGCCATGCAGAGACGTGTATAGAGAATGGAGAGGACGTCCACTTAGTTTGATTTTGAATATGTCATGCTGTAGTTGCAGGATTTTCATCTCATTCCTCGTTTGTCCCACATTGCTTTAGCGGTGGTTTGATGTAAAACATCATTGGTGATCTCTATCATCAACGTACCAGATAACCAAACTTTGACATAGGAATCATCCGCCTCTCATGAGGTGTTCACCCCAGTTTTCTCAATGGGCTCCTCGGTAAGAATATATTTCTTGCATGTAGACTTCATGAGGCTCATGAGGCTCATAAACTGCATGGCCCATAATCCGTAGTTCGTCCCGTCCATCTTGACTATTGGCGCTGGACCTTAGAAAGTGTCTGTGACGGGGAGATCAACCTTATTATCTGACATACTGCTGGATAGAGAAAAACTAGGATCCGTAGACCAAAAGAAATATGTCTACACAGACATACGGTGAATCGGTTGCATGTGTAGACTTACGACGCAACCAATTCCGTCAACGAGAAACAGACTGTGGCGGAACCCGTAGGAGGTAGCAGTGAACGTCGCGGACTACGGACGACGGATGGCGGGCTGCATAGACCGGTGGCAGTGACGGGGAGAGAGAGGTCGACATCGGCGGTAACGAGAGAGGGAGAGAAAGGCCGACGAAGGTGGCGGCAAGAGAGAGAAAGAGAGAGGCAGGCGGCAGGGAGGGGGAGCTGGTGGGTGGCGGCTAGGGTTTCTTGGGTACGAGAGCTCCGGTCTAGGACCGCCGCTCTGATACCATGTTGGGGCTTTGAATGAGAGAGTTGTATTCCAAAGACCCTAAGGTTCTCTTATATAGAGGAGAAGCACATGGGTAAATTACACAAGATAGAAGAAATAAATATAAACTGAAAAAATAGTACGTAGACATAATAATATCTATACAGTTATTTCATCAGTGGATCATCATAGTACCTGGCTGATTGATCGTCAAGCATAGAATAAGCATTGGGTATTTATTCCTTCTGTTTTTTCTATTTATTCCGTTTCAGTAATTTCCATTTAAAAGTAGTTGGAGGCATATTTGATTGCTAACATTGTGGGTTTGGCCTGGGATAATTTTATTCTCTTTTAAATCTTTAAGAAAATTCAAGCGTGTTTCGTTTTAGTATTTTGCATTCAATACCTCATAATAGTAGTTTAATCCATCTAAGTAGAAAATCACATATATTAACTCTACAGATTCCTTAAAAAAAACTCCTTGATTGGTCATATTCTTTGGCGCTTGGCGCCTTCGTATATTTTGTTTGTTGGTCCCGAAACTTCTTGCATAGCGGCATCAGCCGGCATGTATAATTAGATGGACACTAGCTATTCGATGGTTATACTCTTAGGCAATTGGTGCCACCGATTGCTCAAAACAAAAACTCCTCAAGTTTTTTAAAATTGATTAATGAAAATGACAAGTTGGTAGCGCAGTGTGCCTACTACCCAAAGACCAGGGTGCAAACGTGGGGGTGGGCAACTGTGTGTTTTTCCTCCTCTTGTTTCAAAAAAATCATTGTGGAAGAGAATGATAACTTGTTTATTCATGAAGTCAAAGGGCTCTTATACAGAGAGGAAAAACCCTAAAGGGAAAATTACATAATCGAGATAAAAAAAATAGAAAATACATAAAAGATGAGGAAAGATAAATATATCTCTCGACGCTTCCCCTCAAGATGGAGCATAAATGTCGATCAGACTCTACCTGAAATGGCCATCTGACTAGAACCTTGGTGAAATCATCTATTGTTTGTTCCCCTGACATGACGTGGGAAGTAGAGATAAAATCTTCTGAATCATGTCATATGTAGAGTGACAATCGACCTTAATGTACTTGGTTCTCTCATGGAAGGACTATTAGCACTGAAAAGAGCAGCTTAGTTGCCGCATTGTAGCTGCATGAGAAGCAGCATGTCAACAACTAGGACAGTCAGAACGGATCTGATCCCCATCATCTCAGTGCACCCTTACGTCATGGCATGTACTCTGACTCAACACTAGATCTAGCAACAATGATATGGTTCTTGCCCTTTATTACACCAAAGATCTCCATATGAACACTATAAAGTCGAAGGTAGATTTCATGTCATTGTGGCATCCTACACATGGTCTCCATATGAACACTACCAAGTCGAAGGTAGATTTCATGTCATTGTGGCATCCTACACATGGTCTGCATCTGCACTTGTCGTGATGGCAAGAGATGTCCCTCTGGTAAAGAGCAATCCCGTACCTGCGAAGGACTTCAGATACCTCAGAATCATATAATTACATACATGTGTTCCTGTCTCAGATGATCCATGAGATGGTTAACTTTGCTCACAGCAAAGGATATGTCTAGTCTAGCAATAATCGCATAAAGAAGCTTCCCAACAAGCTCCATGTATCTCCTCTTATCCACTTCTTTCATAGCATAATATAGCTTCATGCCGGGATCCATAGAGTAGTGGCAGGCCTGCAATCTGCCATGCATGTCTAAAATAAAACATATAACATACTTCCTCAGGGTTATTACAAGACCCTGCATGTTCCTAGCGAACTCAAGCCTAGGAAGTATCGTAAATCGCCAATGTCCTTGATGATAAATTGTTGTCCAAGGAACTCCTTAGCCACACGGATACCGTGTACATCATCTCATGTAACAATGATATCATCATGGACCAGAATGACAATGATTCCTCCATGAGTCCTTTGAACAAATAGTGAATGGTTTGTAGTTGATCTCATGAAGCTCTACTACCCTATCAAATTCAAGAGCTTCTGGAACCAATGCTACAAACCTTCTGACACTCCCTCTCAATAGCAAACCTCGATGGTTGTTACATATAGACCCCCTCTTGGAGATCACCATATAGAAAAGCATTCTTCACATCGAGTTGGGATAGGGATCAATCCAGTACTACTGAAATAGAGAAAATGATCTGAAGGGTAGAATGACGAGCCACAAGAGAGAATGTGTCATGATAATCCACCCCATAAGTCTCGATGAACCCACAAGCCACAAACTTAGCATTGTAGCAATATGTGATGCCATGTGTACAGTGTTTCAGTGTAAACACCCATTTGCAGCCAACCACAGATGCATGTAGGGGAACAGAAACCAAGCTCCATGTGCCACGCGACTGGATCGCTTCCATCCCCTCCTTTATAGCAAGATGCCATCGATTGTCTCGCATAGCCTCTTGATATGTTTGTGATATCTACACAACTGAGAGACAAACAAACCTCCTGAAATCCATTGAAAAACACCCTAAAGAAACATGGCAACGAGGGGATACGTAGCACACTTACACCTCCGTTTCCGGAGAGTAATGGGCAGATCAAGGTCGTTTGTACCATATGTATCTTGTAAAATAGCATCTTGAGGAGGTACATACTTGTCCTATAAAGTAACATTTTGTATAGACAAATCACCAGTACCATCAGTAGAAACTGAACATACATGTGGCATGTTATATGATGGGAATGCACATGAGCAGGAGGTGTCGAAGGTGGCATGCGAATATAAAAATGAGGCAAAATAGAGTCAAAGGAGTAGGCACCACAGTAAAAGGTGGAGGAGGTGGAGGTAATGGAGGTGGTGTAGAAGGAAGAACATGTGAAAGCAGTGGTGGGGTTGGAGGAGGTATGTATGTTGGACATGCGAGCCCACGACGAGCCATTATGCAATAAATATTATTACAACTATCATTCCCTGATCTGAAATGAAGAACAACTAAATTGCATAATAGGTCCCTTAGTACAATTAGGGTTATGTACCATAACCATCTTAATGATCATACAGCTGTTGACTCAATTATTGAATCATAGAGGCTAGTGCTTGGATGAATATCTAAAGAATTAGATTGAGGACTCATCAAGTACCGTCAAATGTGTTAAGAGATGATCTCCAACCTGAGTAGGAGATGGCAATCCTTCCTCATCTGGTCGACCTCTTGATGTAGGTCCTCTGCATGCGAATAGAGATCCGGAGGTGTCAGATTAGTTAGGCCAAAGAGTTGACTTAACGGGGTCGAGATAATCAAAGTCTTATGTCGTATTTTGTCACGATATAAGCATGCATCCTCTGACCGGAGACAGATGTGTTACTATATGTTTGAGTATGTAAATTTGGCAGACCAATAGGTTGATGGCCCAACCAAGGTCTATACACCGACACGTTGGTGTGCATGCAAGGGCATATGAGTAATACGATCTCTCAAAGGGATCATCATACAGGTTCATTGCTAATGCGGAAGACAAGAGCTCACTCATGAGATATTGGGAAGAATCAAATTCCATGTGTGGTCGTCTCGCTTTGGAAGCATGACTGAATTTGTAAGGTTTGATATATGCTTTTGGAAAGTATATGATCAACACCTAGGTATGATATTGTTAGCAATGTGAGCCCGAGGCGAACCATTCCTGCAATAAATGTTATTGTAATAAATGATTTATCAATAAAAAGTTATTGATTATGTTTCACTCCCTTTTCTGAGATTGATTGAATGAATGCACTATAAGGTCCCTCTGTACAATAAGGGTTATGTACCATGGCCAACTTGATAATCATACAGTTGATGATTCATTGATTGAATCATAGAGTCTGATGCTTGGATGAATATCTAAGGAGTTAGATAGAGGAATCATCAAGCATCATCAAGTGATTGTCAAGTGATAATCTCCAGCCTAAGTAGGAGATGGCAATCCTTTCTCATTAGGCTGCAATCTGATCGACCTCTTGATACAGGTCCTCTGCATGGGAATAGTGATTCGGAGGTATCAGATTAGTTGAGTCAATGGGTTGACTTAACAAGATCGAGATAACCAAAGACCTATGTTGAATACTGTCACAGCATAGGCGCACATCCTCTAACCAGAGACAGATGTGTTGCTATATGTCTGAGTGTGTACATTTGACAGACCAATAGGTTGATGACCTAACCAAGGTCTATACACCGGCGAGCTGGTGTGCATGTAAGGACATATGAGTAATACGATCTCTCAAAGGGATCATACAGGTTTACTTGTGAATCGGGAGACATGAGCTCACTCATGAGGTATTGGGACTGATCAAATTCCATGCATGGTCGTCGTGCTTTGGAAGCATGACATGAATTTGAAGGTAAAATATATGCTTTGTGAAAGCATATGATCTATACCAAATCCAAAAGATCAAGAATGAGAAACTTAGTGATCAAGCCCTGAAGATGACAGTGTAAAAGTGGTCTATATCTTCGTGTGCAGGATGTACAGGTGTTGGGAATACCTGAGGGTGATGTGATCATAAACGATTGTATAACCATGACGCTTCCATTTCGAGGGAGTGATGAAACAGGTCTGGATTTTACTGACTCCTCTCAGTAGAGAATTGACCTAATCTTAGTCCATATATTGGACATTGATCTGAATGAGATTCAGATGCAATGAGAAGATTAGGTTTACGGCCTTGATTTAATCAAGCATCTACGGAAGGTACATGAGATCTGAAATTGAGATGTGATCTCAATATCCAAGTCATTATACGTGGAACAATACAATCGCTCAGTCCTTATCTCCAAGTATCTGAGGAGAAATCGCATTATTCTTGAAAGGGTTCAAGAATAATTCCATAGATCTAAGCATTAAGAAATTGATAACTAAATGTGATTTAATTATCTTGATGTGTGTGGAAATTATCCAATATAATTAAATGTGATTTAATTATTATGGATAAGAATAATGTGGAAAGTAATATCCAATTATTGATAATATATTATAAATGTGATTTATAATGTATTAGAGAGAGCTAATTATAATTTATATTTGTTGATTAATTATTAATGTGTATTGGATACACATTGTGTAATTAATTGAAAATGTAAATTATATTTTGTTTTGGGTTGTGAATGTAATTCACAATTTTCCAATGGCAAGATTGCAATATTCTCAAAATTAATTATGAATTATTTTTCGAAAATAAATCACAACAAAAGTTGTTGGATTAAATAATGGAGATTTCCATGGAGATATACAATCTCATGAAATCTCATGAGATTGCCTCCACATGGAAACATGTAGACGGCTACCAAGTCCTATAAGGAATTGGTGGTCGTCCACCATGTTGACATGGGAGATGTAATCTCCACGTTGATTGTCTCCTTATTTGATTGGTTTAATTTTAGGATTGATGTATATTTGATTTGTCAAATATATTTGATCTAAATTAAATCATAAGTTTTTGGTTTTTACCAACAACAATCTTGACCATTGGATTAAACATAAATAAATCTCATCCATTGATTTTATATGTCCCATGGATTGAGATCCATGGAACCCAAAACCCTATAAATAGAGAGGCATACCATGCTCTCTAGGTTATGCTTTTGAAGCACATCTCTATCTCTCTCTCTTTCTTCTACACGCCAACATCTCTCCTCTCTCCTTGGTGGTCGTCCACCAAACCCTAGAGGAGTATAGTCGTCGATGCCCTCGCCCTCGCCACAGCGCCGCCGTTTCGACCTTCTTCGGTTCTCAGTCTTCTTGGAGTGCTACGCTCACGAAGAAGACGTTCGATCTCGTACGATGAGATCAGGAGTTCCCCGTGCTTGGATCAACTCGTTGGATTGCGAGGATCACGCGACTCATCCCCGCACTCGCAAGCTTCTTCTCCGACGATCGGACTTGAGACAGGAGGTCTATTTTCGTAGAGACTCGATCAACCACGCTTCAAGAGGTATTCCTTTATACTTGTTGTGGTTATAGATGAAACAATCCGAGAATCGTTCTTGGATCATGTGGTTTCATCGCATGAAATTTTTTTTTAAATTCCGATGCATAGAACAACTAGTACGACTAGTCGTTCTTCGTCGTATTAGATACGACGCTTACGCTTCCGTGATGCGCTTGAGAATTATTCCATATCCATCAGTTATATGCTTTTGGAAAGTATAAGATCGATATCGGCTCCCAATGATCGAATGAGAACCTTAATTATAGAACCCTGATGGAGACAGTCTAAAAGAAATCTAAAACTTCGGGTTTGTTCTGGGTCTTCCAGTATGCAGGATGTACATGTATTAGGAATGCATGAGGGTGATGTGATAATAAACGATTGTATAACCATGATGCTTCCATTCCGAGGGAGTGATGAAACGGGTCTGTATTTTAGTGACTCATCTCATAGAGAAGTAGTATGATCCTAAGTCCAACTGATGGACATTGATCTGAATGTGATTCAGATGTAATGCGAAGATTAGATTTGTGGTCTTGACTTAATCAATCATCTATGGGAGGTCCGCAAGATCTGGATTTGAGATGTGATCTCAATATCCAAGTCATTGTACGTGGAACAATACAATCGCCTTGTCCTTATCTCCAAGTATCCGTGGAGAAAGCGCATTATCCTTGAAAGAGTTCATGGATAATTTTATTATGTGATTTAATTATCATGAGTAATATGAATTTGATTCATATTATACAAAGAGTTATCTAAGATATTTAAATGTGATTTAATTACTAAAGAGGTCAATAATGTGAATGTGATTCATATTATTTGGGCACAAGAGAATAGAGATCCCAGATGATTAAATGTAATTTAATTATCATGGATATGAATAATGTAGATAACACTATCCATGTTATTCATAAATATATTGTAAATGTAATTTATAATATATAAAAGAGAGCCTATTGTGATTTATATTTGTTAATTAATTGTTAATGTTAATAGGATTCACATTGGATTTACATTTTGTTTTGGGATGTGAATGTGATTCACATTTTTCCAATGACATGATTACAATATTCACAAGATAATTATAAATTATTCTTGTGAAACGATCTACAACAAGTGTTGTTGTAAATCTTGGAGATATCATAAGATAATGAGATCTCATGAGATATTGAGGAGATAAACCCATTCTCCCTTTTGTTAGGGGATAAGGTCAATCTTCTCATTATTTCCAAGATTAATTAATTAATTTGATTTGAAATTAATTATAGTGATTTATCGGTATATATTGATTTAAATTAAATTAATTGTTGTTGGTTTTTACAACAACATCATGGCCATTGAAAGAAACACAAATCAATCTCAACCATTGATTGTGTGTTGTCCATGGATTGAGATCCATGGACTCCCAAAACCCTATATAAGAAGAGGCACCCCTTGCTCTTCGAGTTACACGATTACGATATATGATCTCCCTCTCTCTCTCTCTACATGCCAAATGCTTTCTCCCTCTCTCTCTTGTGGCCGTCCACCAGGGAGCCCTTGAGAGAGTCGACATCGCTGTAGCATTGTCGTTATGATGCCAAAGTATTTGATCGTGGATCTCCGTCTACTTTGGTGCGCCTAGCTCGTCAAGAATATGTCGGATCTCGTGTGACGAGATCAGGAGATTCGCCGCTTGAATCATCATCAAGGATTGTGAGGAGCACGTGTCTCATCAAAGCGCTCGCAAACGTCTCCTCCGTTGGATCAGACTTGAGATAGGAGATCTCTTCGTTTAGAGATCCGATCACAACCACGCTTCAAGAAGTAAACCTTACACCTAATTATTGTTTAGATGAAACGATCTGAGAAAGGTTCTTGGATCATGTGGTTTCATCACATTAATTTTTTTTAATTTCGTTGCCTTGAGCAACTAGTACGACTGGTCGCTCACAATCGCATACGATGCGATCCTCACGCTTCCGTGATACGCTTAAGGATCTCCACATATCCTTCAAGTGGTATCAGAGCCAGGTTAGAGGTTTTGGATGCGATCCATGAACCTAGGAAGACTTGAGCTCATTAGGGATTGTGAAAAATTTTGTCGCATTTCATTTTCGCAACCCTGTTTTTTGAATATTTTCGGCCTATTTAAATGATTTAAACACGAAATTATCACTTGAATAATGTTCCTCGTTAATTAAGGAAATCGTGGGATTTGCGTTTGCGTGATTTGGAATCCGATAACTCAAGATATGATCTTTTAATGAACCTATATCCACTGTTTTTTACATGACGAATCATGATGTAATTAAAGAGTTAGTTACTATTTTGACATGCTTAGAAATGTGTAATAATCACCTCGGTTCTATTTTAAATCAAATTAACAAACTTTAGAAACTGATTTTGCATGATTTGGATTTAAAATGAATGAGATATGCTAATTTTAGTAAGTGAGGGTCACTGCTGGAAATTGCATACTTAATCGAGAACCTTGTGATTGACATTTAATTTTTATACAAATTGATGGTTAATTTCTTGAGATAATTATTGATAAATATTTGTGGAATATTTAAAGATGATAATTATTTCAATAAATGGCATTACCTTAACCAATAATTTATTAGATATGATCTAGATCACAAATTGATTACATCATACACTTTCCAACAAACAAGCTGATTGAATAGGATTGGGATTTGTTTAGCAAATTTCCTTATAATGTTAATCAAAATGGTTTTGATTATTATTATATGGTATAACTTTGGTTAAAGAACCGATTATCATCTCAAGTACAAAGTAATTTACTTGGCATTATTTTTTCCCGAGGCGGATATGGTGTCTAGTCGGGGAGCGTTGGGGTAGCAGGTCGCACCGTATACGGTCTGTCCTAATCCCGTTGGTATTGGCCATGACAACGGGTAGGGAACGGATAATACCTAAGAAATCATGATGTATTTTTCTAATTATTAAAATTCGAAATAATACATATTTAAGATAATACCATATTTTCAAGTAACAACAAAAAATGTTTGTTGGATATTAATTGGATCATTAATTTAATATGATTAGATTAATTGGAATCCAATTAAAACTAAAACACTCTATTATGAATAGAGTTGTAATTCCCTTCTTAATCGTAATGAATATGATTCATAATGATTAATTAGAATTTGAATATGAGGTGGAGGATCACATAAGTGACATCGATGGTCTCCCGTCAAGGCAAAGGGTTACGTCGCCAGAGATTGTATGTCGGAGACGCTTGTCCGAAGTGACAGCTCTTGCATACAAGCCATTTGGATCGGGATCTTTGCTTCTGAAAAGAGTAACGACGTATGCGTAGTGACCTCAATATTGATCCTCATATTATTGGGGCGATATTGGATTGCGCATAACGAGTTGTATACATGTTGACGGTTGACTCAATTAATGACGGGTCAACATCACCTTAGGGGTGGTGGGCCCGGGTATTAAAGACCGAACTGGGAGATGCAAGTTGGACTTGCAAGGTTGAGTTCCCGCTTCTTTTTATCCGAGTTGCAAGTTCTCATATTATTGAGATGTGACAAAGATAAGAAAGGAAATCTCAGATTTTGCTAGAGATATAATGGTAAGTATATCTCTTACATTAAAAGTGATTAAGGGAATCAACTTTCAGTGTTGACAAGGCAAGACAACTTTGATATAAAATTCCTAAATCAAAGTAAAATATGTATATATATTTATATATATTTATGCAAATTTCTTATTTCAGATAATCCTCATTAAACCCACTCAGTACTATGCTCAATAATAACCAGTAAAATATCATGGATTGGATGCATGATCAAGATATTGTACTTGCAATTGGACATATAATGTATGTGGTTGCAATGTGCAAGTTTCCTCATAATAATGAGGAATGATAATGAAATAGACAATAAGTTTGCAACCTAGGGTTAGTATGTCTCTATAGTCTTGATCTCTCATCGAATGTACTTTGGAAGTGACATGTCGATGATGATCGTAATTGTCAAATAATCCTTATAAAAATCTAAGAAGGTGTTCTGACATACATATGTGCTCTTGACATTTAATCATGAATAACATGGTTCACTGCATTATGCAGAATGGTGGCTTTATAAGAGATGATGTATTTAAAATGCTTGAGTACCTACATGAACCTAAGTCTTTAAGAGTTAAGATGTATGTAGATATGATGAGTGTCATCATCCTACTATCTATACTTTAGTCATTAATCAAGCTTCATAATATTCATATTGTATAAATTAAATGAAGCATGTATAAATGTTGAAATACTCTTATATTGAAATTTTTTGAATCTAACATAAGAGTTCCTTAGTCTTAAGCAATGGTTGTTTAGAGATGAAAGGAGCATAGTGGAAGCGTAGGTCTGACCCAAGTTAGAAGGAAAGTCAAGGAGTTGGATGTACTTCTATGGTTTCCACACACATATGACATCCAAAGGGTCGGAAAAATGTCAATAATGCAATAAGCTGATGTGTTGATAGTATGACTATCAAGTCTATCTAGGACCTTAGAGAAGGACTCGGATAGTGCATCGGAATAATCTATATTTAATCATTGAAATTTACTTACTTGTAGATAAGATTAAAAGTCTAATAATTGTATCTCAATCTTCTAATAACACTTGCAATTGGTTGCATATGTTTTAGAAGACTAGAAAATATGATCTTAAGGTTTAAATAGTCATCCACATGGATACTAATGCAAATGTTGCAACAACCTCTATTGAATAAATAAACTTCATATTTTCAGTGGGAGAGCCTTTAGTCTTAGAAATGAAAATGCTAAGATGGATGTGTGGACAAACACGTAAAGATCGGATTCGGAATGATGCAATCAGAAAGAAAGTTGGTGTAGCTCTGATCGAGGATAAGATGCGAGAAAACCGCTTAAGATGGTTTGGTCATTTGCAAAGAAGGTCAACTGATGCACCGGTTAGGAGATGCGAGTGTTGGGATGTTGAGCCGGCTAAGAGAGGGCGGGGACAGCCCAAGAAGTGTTGGAAAGAGACTATACGAAGGGATCTAAGTTTTTTGGATATAAGTCCGAGATTGACCCAAGATAGATCCGAATGGAGGCGAAAAATCCATGTAACCGACCCTACTTAATTGTGGGAAAAGGCTTTGTTGTTGTTGTTGTTGTAGAGCCTTTAGTCTTAGAGAATGTCTCTTTTTTTTAATAAGAAAACGGGGGAGCCCTCCCGAGGCGGGAGTCACCACACCAAAGCATTCATTAATAAATCATAGGGTACATCAGTTGGATAACCAGAAATTGTACAAAGCATTGCAGTGGGCAATAACATTTTCAAAGTAAAAACGCTGCCCCTTGAAAATTGTATCATTCCTACCCAGCCAAATAGCCCATGGAGCGGCAAGAGGCTTGGAGACACATCGGAAGACCCAAGGCCGACCCCACGGATCGACTGCCAAAACTGTTCCGCATCGGCTGCCCGGACCCACGGAAGCCCCAAAGACTTCCAAACCTTCGCCGAAGACATGCATCCAAAGAAGATGTGATCGGCATCCTCCAACTCGTCCTCGCATCTGTCACACTTTAGATCCGTCCCACCCAGCAGTCTGCCCCTTCTCACTTTGT
Source organism: Ottelia alismoides (assembly GCA_037367405.1). Taxonomy (NCBI): domain Eukaryota; kingdom Viridiplantae; phylum Streptophyta; class Magnoliopsida; order Alismatales; family Hydrocharitaceae; genus Ottelia; species Ottelia alismoides. The sequence continues at coordinate 318,268 of JAZKJV010001869.1, read as the reverse complement.
CACAAATACGACATGTCCTCATACACCACAAGACCTTAACCTGGGCAGGAATCTTAGCTGCCCAAATCACCTTCACGTCAGCACACAGATCTTCATCACGATCCACCAAAACCGCACTAACCTTCCGATAGGCCGCCTTCATAGAGAACTTACCATCAGTCCACTCAAAACGGTCCGGGTCTCCCGACAACTCCCAGGCATGGGGGGAATCTTAGAGAATGTCTCTATGACCTGGATATTAGAATACACTCATTGTTTACTTCTAAATGTTGGAAATAAACATAAATTCTGGAATAGACCTATCATAAAGAGTTATGATGGATATATTTTAGATAGTAATCTAACATCTGGAGGGCTCTACGATATTAGAAAAATAATGAATAGTTCATTATTGTTTCTAAATACTGGAAATTGAACCTTAAAGGATCAACAGGAGGATGAAGATCATTTGGCAATGATCTAGCATCAAGCCTTGGACATATATCTGTTTATGAGATCAATAGAAAAGTAAGAGATGAAACTTTAGAATGTCTAAAATTTTAAATCTTACATACATACTTGTGAATATTATATTCAAAGTAAAAATGTCCAATGCACCCTTCTCTGGAAATGGTGTTAGATGCAGATGTATTCAAGATCTCATACATGTTGATGTATGTGGACTATCTATATCAAGGTAAACATTAATGATATGTGATATACATTGATGATTATTTGTGATATGAGTTTTCTTCCCTTCACCTTAGAAACCTTTGAAATGTTAAAGATTTCACAATTTTGGTTTAGAACCAAAGTTTGAAGGAATATGAAATGAATTTGATCTAACATAGGTAGCAAGTACCTATTAGATGAATTCAAAGAATACCTTATAGAGTAAGGAATTTTCATTCCTATCTCAATCCTCCTAATGCACCTAAACTCAATAGAGTTGTAGGGAGATACAATTGGATCATGTGAGAGATGATTTGATCAATGATAAATCTTAGCATAATTACATATTAGTTTCCTAGGTATATATGTAGTAGAGACTACAATATATATCCTTAATAGGATTCCATGTGAATGTAAACCTGAACATCCTCATAGGCTATGTTTGGAACCTAGCCTACTGTTGAACGCTTGAGGATTTAGGGTTGCTTGGTCCATAACTTTGTCATGGATGCAAGTAAACTGGAATTTAGCACCAGAGAGTGTTGCTTCATTAGAAAAATAAAGGATGGTATTGGATACCTACTTTATGACCATAAGATTCTTAAAAGATCTCATTTCTAAGGATGTGATTCTTAGAGGATGACTCTCTTGAGAATCAAGATGAAAATGAAGTGAATGAACTCATTTAGTCTTGAGAAGATAATGAGGCTCCTAAAATCAGAAATTAAAAGGACAATTAAAGATGAAACACTAATACCTCTTCAAATGAGTTTGAGGATGGATTTCATGTTGTTAGGAAATAGAAAGCGGAAGCGAAAACAAGGATAAATGAATAAAGAAAATAAGAAGGCGGGATTTTACGTGGAACCCTACTCCGCGAGGAGCGGGATGAAACCACGGGAGAAGCCCTCAAAGGGGCGTGTTATGCATTGCTTTTTCTCATCTGTTACAGGAGGCCTGGGGCTCCTTATATAGCCTCCACAGGGCCTCCAAGTCCCACTACTGGACAATGTGGGACTAAACAACTTGGATGGAGTAAATGGATCCTGGAGGTATCCATTTACCCATCTACAAGTCAATAGGCGCTCAACCAAATACTCCAACACTCCCCCTCAAGCGGGAGCATGCAATGCTCGGCTTGGACAAACAAACAGAAAGAAACTCAACTCAACGATACAGGACACTACGGACAATATCAATCCAACACGCACATTGTTGCAGTCGAGGACGTTGCTTCTCATGTCGTGCGGGTGACGAGAACGAACGAGCTGGAGTGTGAGTAAACTGAAGACTCGGAATCTGACCATCGAGTCTGAAACTATGCTCGAAGTCTCCTCGTCGGAGAACTGGGTCTCTCCCATCTGGCTCAGGGAATGGTCCTCTGCTCTGGAGTCCCTATGGCTCACATGAAAACCCCGGTCAAAACAACCACAAGAATGATGGTGACCTCGAACAAATGATGGCAACATATGCTCATCTGAAAATAACCGCAAACTCGTGTGTGTCTGAAACTGGAGTCTCTCTCTAGAGAACTCGAAAATGGGCCTCAACATGGAGTGCCTCGAACTTGGACTCCGATCGATCTGTCGAGTCTGAATTTACGTATCAAACTGGGACTCGGAATCTGAACTTCGAGTCTGTAATTGCGCATGGAAATCTTCATCTGAAAACCGTAGAATCTGACTGGTCTAGAGAATATCTGAATCGTCTGGAAATCTGACATCTGGATCTGCATCAGGACCTGTGACTCTACACAACACTCCCTCTTTCTCCCATACTTGTCGGAAAAAACATGAACGTCGACCAAGTTGGGAGAAGACAAACTAATACAGGAAAATGGGGAGAAAATAAAAATAAGTCGACCACATATTTTCTTCAGCTTTTCTTGCAGATTTTCTTTTTTATTCTTCTTCTTTTTCTTTCCCCCGGCTATTTCATTTTTTTATAGCCATGCAAACATTTTTTAAATATTTTTTTAAAGATGTTCAACCAAAAAATTTTGCATTTTTTATCAAACAATTTTTTTGCTTACGATTTTTTTGGTATGCGTCTCTTCTCTCTTTTTTTGCATTTTTTTAAAAGGGCCCCTCTCTCTTTTCCAGCCCACCTGGCTCTCAATATAACCCTTTTTTTATGTTACCGCCCAAAGAGGGCCTGGACATAACACCTCCTTTTTTACAAAATATCCAGCTCCCCCTCCACCTTTTTTATCTCATTTTTTTAAAGACCATCACCCTAATTAGGGTTCCCTCACGGGAAATCCTTTGGAAACCTCCCACAAAGTCACCGCCTGAGAGAAGATCGGGGGCTTCGACGCCGCCTCAGAGCGCAAGGGTGGAAGGCATCGCCATCTTTGGAGACGCTTGTCGATGAAGGCTGGAGAGGCGAGCTCTGCTATTACGCCGCAGAGATAAAGGATGCTGAGAGGGGCGGTGCTGCTGGAGTATCATGCGCCGCCAGGAGCTTGCGGGATGCGACGCCAAGGGAGGTGCGCATGGAAAGGAGATCGGGGAAGAGGCCTTCGTGCGAAGGGTGCTGCCATGCTCGCGGAGAGCGCCACCACGTTTACGAGTTGCGATCTGAGCATCTGGAGTTCGCACTGGATGTTGGGGTTGCGCGAGTCTAGAAGAATTTGGAACGTCGCCGCCTGGGCGTCGATTAGTGGGAGGAGGATCGCCTGGGCTCGCGTAATCGCCTGGAGGTTCGCGCACCTTCTGGAGGGGCGCAAGGGCTGGAAGACCGCGCGCACTGCCTGGGACTTGGAGTATGCAGCCTGCGCCGCCTGCGACCTAAAGGATGCACGACGGGCTTGCACAGAGAGCTAGGGCACGCACGATCGATGGATGCTAGTACGGCTGCGCACGATGGACTTCTCAGCTGGAGCATGCCATTCACAGATGATTTAGGGTTTTGAAAAATCCCTAGCATAGAACTGAACCCAAATTCTAAACCGTAGATAACAGAGAAATTTCTTCAATAATACCAAAAAGAAAATCAATTCTCAAACCGATCACAATAGAATCAAAGAACATGATGAAATCCTCGAGTATCGACCCGCTCTGATACCATGTTAGGAAATAGGAAGCAGAAGCGAAAACATGGATAAATGAATAAAGAAAATAAGAAGGCGGGATTTTACGTGGAACTCTACTCCGTGAGGAGCGGGATGAAACCACGGGAGAAACCCTCAAAGGGGTGTGTTATGCATTGCTTTTTCTCATCTGTTACAGGAGGCATGGGGCTCCTTATATAGCCTCCACAGGGCCTCCAAGTCCCACTACTGGACAATGTGGGACTAAACAACTTGGATGGGGTAAATGGATCTTGGAGGCAGTGTTGTCAAAAGCCCTCTGGGCGCTCGCCTAGGCTCCCAGGCAAGGCGAGGCGAGGCCCTAGCGCCTTGCCTCCCTCCAGGCGAGGCGTTTTGCTTCAGGCACTGCTCATGCGAGCGCCTGCCTTGAGGCTCTAGGCGCTCGCCTTGAGCGCCTAAGGCAAAAGTAGGGCTTTTTGCTGACTTTGTGTGATTTTTATCCATGTTATGTTTTTATATTAGATATATGTTAGTTCTAAGTACCATTTACACACATACTTACACATATGCAAACACATGTATATGTAATTTACACATCTATTACACATACGTATACATGTACATTCATGTTTTAGTTCTAAATATTACATTTACTTTTGACTAAAAAGTATATTTTCTTCTCTCTCTCTCTCTCTCTCTCTCTCTCTATATATATATATATATATTAGTCTGAAGTATTATAAATACATATATATACATATAAAGAGACAAAACACACATGTATACATAGGCATGCACACACACATATACATAAACACACACAAGTATGCAAATATATAGGCATACAGATACACATAAACACAAATATTTAATACATATACATACATATGCAAGTACATGCATACATTATACATACACATATTAATAAATAGTGGATTGATCGTAAAATATAATTTGGTGATAGCATATACATATACATACACATACATATAGACATGTACATGCATACAATTATATACACACTCGTAAACACACCCAGAAATATATTGGATTGGTTTCAGATTGAAATATAATCTATACATACATATATTTACAATTATACACACACACATGTACACGTACACATTCATATACATGCATGTAAACACACCCACAAATATATTAGATTGGTCTTAGATTGAAATATAAGTTATACATTTATATATGAGAAAAGGGAGTATGCACCCTGGTGCATGTAATTTTACATGCACCGGGGCTTATATCTCCCACATTTTTTGATTTTTTGGGAAAATATCACCGCTATATATTCATCTATATATCCCTCCAATATGTCATTTGAATTTCGTCAGAAACAAAGACTCTTATGCCCTCCATCTAGAACATATAATTTTTACGGTCTTAGAATTGCTGTAATCGACCTGTTATAGATGGAGGGCATAAGAGTCTCTGTTTCTGACGAAATTCGAATGACATCTTGGAGGGATATATAGATGAATATATCCAGTGATATTTTCTCAAAAAATAAAAAAATGTGGGAGATATAAGCCCCGGTGCATGTAAAATTACATGCACCAGGGTGCATGCTACCCATCCTTCTTTATATATATATTTATTTATTTATTTATTTATTTACAATTACACATACATACACGTGTGTATGTGCATATATTATATAGACTCATGCATAATTTATTTATTTTTATATATGACGCCTTGCTTTTCTCAAGCGAGCGCCTAGGTGAGCGCCTAGCGCCTTAGGCGTTTTGCACCCCTAGCGTCTTGGAGCGCCTCTCGCTTTTAACAACACTGCCTGGAGGTATCCATTTACCCATCTACAACTCAATAGGCACTCAACCAAATACTCCAACACATGTGTCAGAGGAATCTGACAATGATCGAACTTCATGTGATGAAGCTTATGAAGATCATGTCATGGAAAGATGGATGTTAGCAATTAAGTCTAAAGTAGACTTCGTACACAATTGTTGTATATGGACCCTCGAGGATCCACCTATAAGAGTAAAACCCGTTAGGTGTAATGGATCTTCAAGAGAAAGAGGGAACCTGATGATAAGATAGGGACCTTCACAGCACGGCTCGTAGCCATGAGCTACACACCGAAGAGAAGACACTTCTTGCAATGAGACTTGTTCTTCAGTGACCTTGCTTAAACTCATCGGAATATTGAATATTGCTAACTATAGCTACACAACTTGACTTTGACATCTTCAAGATATGAGTCAAGATTGCATTCCTCTATGAATACCTCTCTGAGGTTATTCATATGAAGTAGCCCCAGGACTTCATAGTTGAGGAAAGCAAGTTGTGCAAGCTGAATAACTCCATCTATGGACTCAAATATGCTTCTTGTTGTTGTAACATTGAATTTGATGAAATCATAAATGTTATGATTTCAGAGAGAATCTTGATGAACCGTGTGAAGCTTAGTGGGAGTGCCAGTGTGTTCATCGTGCTAAATGTAGATAATATCCTAATCATTTGGAATGATATAAAGATGATAATAAGTGTTTTTATAGACTACTATTCCATACCTTGAGATATAATGTCAAGGAAACCTCTTAAGATCTTAGTTCTGAAAATGTTCAGAAGCAAAGAAAAGTGGGTAATGGGATCGTCACATTAGTAGTACAACTTGGACATGTTTCATTTTTTGAAAAATTTCAAGAAATGCTTCTTTCCCTTAAGATATGATACTGACCTTTCTAAAGGGATAGCACCTCAAAGAGTTGAGGAAGTGAATGCTAAAATTGCTTGCCCTTGTGTATCAGTTACGAGAAGCCGAGTGTATGCTAAATATGTACAAAAGACAGATGTCTGCCATGTGGTGGGAGTCGTAAACTGTTACTAATCCTACTATGGTGATAAAACACTTGATTGCAGTAATAACACTATCTTCATAATGACAAGACTTTAGAGATAGTGATCTCTAAGTCTTATCTTCAAGAAATTAAGACTTTATAGATGGAGATCTAAAAGATCTTAACTGTGGATACCTTAAGAGATAGAGATCTCCAGGAATAAGGGTATTCTGATAAGGATAATGAAAATACTGGTTATGATAATTATTAATAGAACATGAAAGCGTTTGCTCCCTGGGAGGAGAATGTGATCTCTGACCGCGTGCATGTTGAAGAATGAGCCGGCGACTCATAGGCAGTGGCTTGGTTAAGGGCCGGAGCCGTAGCGAAAGCGAGCTAGCTTACTTCTAAGGGGCGGTTGTCACTGCCCGAACCAGGGTGATCTATCCTGCCCTAATAACTAACTCTGCTTGGGTGAAACTAAGTGGAGGTCCGAACCGACTGATGTTGAAGAATCAGCGGATGAGTTGTGGTTAGGGGTGAAATGACACTCGAACCCAGAGCTAGCTGGTTCTCCCCGAAATGCGTTGAGGCGCAGCAGTTGACGTTGAGGCGTGCAGTTGGTGTCAAGGACACTATAACTAACAAAATTAGTATTGGTTGCATAAGATGCAACATTCGCATTGGATGCGAGCACTGTTACTAGGGATATGCAAGTGCCGTAAAAGGACTTGGTACAGTCTCTCGGGAACAGAGTGACTGATCAACTTACCTAGCTATTTTCCTAAATAATTTGTCACATGAATGTAGGTAAATGATTATCCCATTAATGGCTCTTTAGGCTAGTGGAAGATTGATGGACATGTGGACCCACAACGAGCCATTATGCAATAAATGTTATTGCAAATATCGTTCCCTGATCTGAAATGAAAAATAACTAATTTGCAAAATAGGTCCCTTAGTACAATTAGGGTTATGTACCATAGCCATCTTAATGATCATACAGCTGTTGATTCAATTATTGAATCATAGAGGCTGGTGCTTGGCTGGATATCTAAAGAATTAGATTGAGGACTCATCAAGTACCGTCAAATGATTGTTAAGAGATGATCTCCAACCTGAGTAGGAGATGGCAATCCTTTTTCATTTAGACTGATATCTAGCCGACCTCTTGATGCAGGTCCTCTGCATGGGAATAGAAATCTGGAGGTGTCATATTAGTTAGGTCAAAGAGTTAACTTAACGAGGTCGAGATAACCAAAGTCCTATGTCGTATGTTGTCATGATATAAGCACGTATCCTCTGACCGGAGACAGATGTGTTACTATATGTTTGAGTATGTAAATTTGGCAGACCAATAGATTGATGGCCTAACCAAGGTCTATACACCGACACGCTGGTGTGCATGCAAGGGCATATGAGTAATACGATCTCTCAAAAGAATCATACAGGTTCATTGCTGAATCGGAAGACATGAGCTCACTCATGAGATATTGGGAAGAATCAAATTCCACGTGTGGTCGTCTTGCTTTGGAAGCATAACTGAATTTGTAAGGTTTGATATATGCGTTTGGAAAGTATATGATCAACATCTAGGTATGATATATGCTTTTGGAAAGTATATGATCGATACCGGCTCCCAATGATCGAATGAGAACCTTAATTATAAAACCCTGAAGGAGACAGTCTAAAAGAGATCAAAAACTTCGGGTTTGTTATGGGTCTGAGGGTGATGTGATCATAAACGATTGTATAACCATGACGCTTCCATTCCGAAGGAGTGATGAAATAGATCTGTATTTTAGTGACTCATCTCATAGAGAAGTAATCGGATCCTAGTCCAACAGATGGACATTGATCTGAATGTGATTCAGATGTAATGAGAATATTAGATTTGTGGTCTTGATTTAATTAAGCATCGGGAGGTCCGCAAGATCTAGATTTGAGATGTGATCTGAATATCCAAGTCATTATACGTGGAACAATGCGATCGCCCTATCCGTATCTCCAAATATCTGTGGAGAAAGCGCATTATCCTCGAAAGAGTTCATGGATAATTTTATTGCGGATATATGTATCCGAGTATTGAGAAAATTGATAATTAAATGTGATTTAATCATCATGAGTAATATGAATTTGATTCATATTATAAAGAGAGTTATCTAAGATATTTAAATGTAATTTAATTATGAAAGATGTGAATAATGTGAATGTAATTCATATTATTTCAGCACAAGAGAATAGAGATCCAAGATGATTAAATGTGATTTAATTATCATGGATAAGAATAATGTTGATAGCACTATCCATGTTAATCATAAATATATTGTAAATGTGATTTATAATATATAAGAGAGAGTATATTGTGATTTATATTTGTTAATTAATTATTGATGTGAATTGGATTCACATTGGATTTACATTTTGTTATAGGATGTGAATGTGATTCACATTTTTCCAATGGCATAATTGCAATATTCAAAAGATAATTATGAATTATTCTTGTGAAATGATTTACAACAAGTGTTGTTGTAAATCTTGGAGATATCATGAGATAATGAGATCTCATGAGATAATGAGATCTCATAAGATATTGAGGAGATAGACCCATTCTCCCCTTTGTTAGGGGATAAGGTCAATCTTCTCATTATCTACAAGATTAATTATTTAATTTGAATTGAAATTAATTATATTGATTTATCGGTATATGTTGATTTAGATTAAATTAATTGTTGTTGTGTTTTTACAACAACATGATGACCATTGAAAGAAATACAAATCAATATCAACCATTGATTGTGTGTTTTCCATTAATTGAGATCCATGGACTCCCAAAACCCTATATAAGAATAGACACCCCTTACTCTTCGAGTTACACGATTGTGACATATGCTCTCTCCCCCTCTCTCTCTCTACACACCAAATGCCCACTCCCTCTCTCTCTTGTGGACGTCCACCATGGAGCCCTTGAGAGAGTCGCTCGTTGCAGCATCGTTGTTATACTGCTGAAGTATTTGCTCGTGGGTCTCCGTCTCCTTCGGTGCGCCTAGTTCATGAAGAAGACGTCAGATCTCGTGTGACGAGATCAGGAGATTCGCCGCTTGGATAATCAACATGGATGAAGGATATGGTTAGATCCTCAAGCGCATCACGGAAGCGTGAGCGACGTATCGAATACGACGAGCAACGACTAATCGCACTAGTTGTTCTATGCAGCGGAATTTAAAAAATTTTCATGCGACGAAACCACATGATCCAAGAACACTTCTCGGATCGTTTCGTCTAAACCACAAACAAGTAATAGGATTACCTCTTGAAGCGTGGTTGTGATCGAGTCTCTAAAGGAAGAGACCTCCTATCTCAAGTCCGATCCAACGGAGGAGACGCTTGCGAGCGCGGGGATGAATCGCGTGCTTCTCGCATTCCATGTTGATGGTCTAAGCGGCGGATCTCCTGATCTCGACACACGACATCCGACGTCTTCTCCACGAGCGAGGCGCACCGAAGAAGACGGAGATCCACGAGCAAACGATCGGGCAGCATAACGACGACGCTGCGGTGATGGAGACTCCCTCTAGGACATCTATGGTGGACGACCATATGAGAGGGAGAGAGAGTAGGCATGTAGAGAGAAAGAGAGAGAGAGAGATGTGCTTCATTAGCATTGCCTAGAGAGCATGGTATGCCTCTCTAGTTATAGGCTTTTGGGATCCATGGATCTCAATCCATGAGACACATAAAATCAATGGATGAGATTGATTTTTGTCTAATCCAATGGTCAAGATTGTTGTTGGTAAAAACCAACAACTTATGATTTAATTTAAATCAAATATATTTGACAAATCAAATATACATCAATCCTAAAATTAAACCAATCAAATAAGGGAGATTACCAACATGGAGATTGCCTTCCCATGTATCATGGTGGACGGCCACCAATTTTCATATTGGTTATGGTGGCCGTCCACTTGATTACAAGTGGGGTAATCTCATGAGATTTCATGAGATTGTATATCTCCATGGAAATCTCCTTTATTTAATCCAACAACTTTTGTTGTGATTTATTCTTCAAAAATAATTCACAATTAATTTTGAGAATATTGCAATCTTGCCATTAGAAATTTGTGAATCACATTCACAACCCAAAACAAAATATAATTTACATTTTCAATTAATTACACAATGTGTATCCAATACACATCAATAATTAATTAACAAATATAAATTATAATTAGCTCTCTCTAATACATTATAAATCACATTTATAATATAATATGAATAATATGGATAGTGTTATTCACATTATGTATATCCATGATAATTAAATCACATTTAATCATCTTGGATCTCTATTCTCATGTGCCCAAATAATATGAATCACATTCACATTATTAACATCTTTGATAATCAAATCACATTTAATTATCCAAGAAAACTCTTCTTATAATATGAATTAAATTCATATTATAAATGATAATTAAATCACATTTAATTATCCATTTTCTCAATGCTCGGATACATATATCAACAATAGAATTATCCATGAACTCTTTCAATGATAATGCGCTTTCTCTGCGAATACTTGGAGATAAGGATAGGGTGATTGTATTGTTCCACGTATAGTGACTTGGATATTGAGATCACATCTCAAATCCAGATCTCGGGCCTCCCATAGATGCTTGATTAAATCAAGACCGCAAATATAATCTTCTCATTGAATCTGAATCACATTCAGATCAATATCCAATATTTGGACTAAGATTAGATTACTTCTCTACTAAGAGGAGTCATTAAAATCCAGACCCGTTTCATCACTCCCTAGGAATGGAAGCGTCATGGTTATACAATCGTTTATGATCACATCACCCTCAGGTATTCCCAATACATGTACATCCTGCACACTGGAAGACCCAGAATAATCCCGAAGTATAAGATCAATTTTACACTGTCTACTTCAGGGATTTATCATTAAGTTTCTCATTCGATCATTGGGAGTTGATATCGATGATAAACTTTCCAAAAGCATATATCATACCCAGGTGTTGATCATATACTTTCCAAAAGCATATATCAAACCTACAAATTCAGTCAAGCTTCCAAAGCAAGACGACCGTGCACGGAATTTGATTCTTCTCAATATCTCATGAGTGAGCTCATGTCTTCCGGTTCAGTAATGAACATGTATGATCCCTTTGAGAGATCGTATTACTCATATGCCCTTATATGCACACCAGCACGTCGGTATGTAGACCTTGATTAGGTCATCAACTTATTGATCTGTCAAATGTACATACTCAGAAATATAGTAATACATCTGTCTGCGGTCAGAGGATGCGTGCCTATATCATGACAGCATACGACATAGGACTTCGGTTATCTCGATCTCGTTAAGTCAACTCTTTGACCTAACTTATCTAACACCTCTGAATCTCTATTCCTATGCAGAGGACATGTATGAAGAGGTCGGTTAGATATCAACCTTTAGAGAAAGGATTGCCATCTCCTTCTCAGGTTGGAGATCATCTCTTAATAATCATTTGACGATGTTCGATGAGTCCTCAATCTAACTCTTTAGATATCCATCCAAGCACCAGCCTCTATGATTCAATACTTGAATTAACATCTATATGATCATCAAGATGGCCATGGTACATAACCCTACTTGTACTAAGGGACCTATTATGTAAATTATTTATTCTTCATTGCAGTTCAGGGAATGATATTCGCAAACATTTATTACATAATAGTTCGTTGTGGGCTCGCATGTCCAACAATCTCCCATTAGCCCAAAGAGCCATTAATGGGCTAATCATTTAAACCCACACTCATGTGACAATCATAGGATATTTAGAAAATAGCTAGGTAAGTTGATCAGTCGATCTGTTCCCAAGAGACTACGCCAAGTCCTTTTACGGCACTTGCATATCCCCTAGTAACAGTGCTCGCATCCAATGCAAATGTTGCATCTTATGCAACCAATACTCAATTTTGTTATAGTATTCTTGACACTATAGCTCGATAATTATTATAACCAGTATGCCCATAATCCTTATCAGAATACATTTATTCTTAGAGATCTCTATCTCATAAGGTATCTACAGTTAAGACCCTTATAGATCACTATCTACAAGGTCATAAACTTTTGAAGATAAGACTTTGAGATCACTATCTCTAAGTTTCATCATCTTTTAGTATATTGTTATTACTGCAATCAAGTGTTTTATTCCAGATTACTACTCCCACTGCATGGCAGACATCTGACTCTTTTGCACATCTAGCATACACTCAGCTTCTCATAACTGATGCACATGTGCAAGCAGTTCTAGCATTCACTTCCTCAACTCTCTGAGGTGCTATCCCTTTAGATAGGTCACTACCATATCTTAAGGGAAGGAAGCCTTTCTTGGAATTTTCCAGAAAATGGAATAAGTCCAAGGTGTACTACTAATGTGACGGTCTCAATACCCTCTTCTCTTCTGAACGACTTCAAAATTAAGATCTAAGAGGTATCCTTGAGATCATATCTCAAGGTATGGAACAACCAAATTATAAAACACTTATTGTTATTCTTATATCATTCTAAATGATTAGAATATTATCTACATTTAGCATGATGAACACAACGGCACTCCCACTAAGCTTCACATAGTTCATCAAGATTTTATCTGAAATCATAACATTTATAATTTCATCAAATCTTATGTTCCAACTACAAGAAGCTTATTTGAGTCCAAAGATGGAGTTCTTTAGCTTGCACACCTTGCTTTCCTCAACCATGAAGCACCGGGGCTACTTCATTTGAATATCCTCAGAGAGGTATTCATAGAGGAATGCAATCTTGACTCACATCATGAAGATGTCATAGTCAAGTTATGTAGCTATAGTTTGCAATATTTTGATGGGTTAAAGCAAGGTCACCGGAGAGCAAGTCTCATCGCAAGCAATGTCTTATCTTCGGTGTGTAGCTCATGGCTACGAACCGTGCTTTGAAGGGCTCTACCTTCTCATCAGGTTCCCTCTTTCTCTTGAAGATCTTTTTACACCATAATGGGTCTTACCCATATAGTTGGATCCTCAAGGGTCTATATACAACATTTGTATATGAAGTCTACTTTAGACTTTATTGCTAATATCCATCTTTTCATGATATGATCCCCGGGAGCTTCATCACATGAAGTTCGATCATTGTCAAATTCAACTGACACATGGAATCCATCCTCAAACTTATTTGAATAGGTATGAATGTTTCATCTTTAATTGTCTATTTAGTTTTCGATTTCAGGAGCCTCATTATCTTCTCAAGGTTAAATGAGTTCCTTTACTTCATTTTCATCTTGATTCTCAAGAGTCATCCTCTAAGAATCACATTCTCAGAGATGAGATCCTTTAAGTATCTCAATGTCATAAAGTAGGTATCCAATTCCATCCTTTATTTTCCTAATGAAGTAGCACTCTCTGGTGCTAGATTCCAACTTTCTAGCATGAAACCTTGTAAGGATATATATTGTAGTCTCTACCACATATATATACCTGGAAACTAAGAGATAATTATGCTAAGATTAATCATTAATCAAATCATGTTACACATGATCAATTTTATCTCCTTACAACTCTATTGAGTTAAGCTTCATTAGGAGGATTAAGATAGGAATGATATTCACGTCTCCATAAGTATTCCTTGAATTCATCTAATAGGTAAAAGCTACCTTGGTTAGATCAAATTCATTTTAACTTCCTTCAAACTTTGGTTCTAAACCAAAATTGTGAAATCTTTGAACATTTCAAAGGTTTCTTAGTGAAGAGAAGAAATCTCATGTCACAAATAATCATCAATAGATATTACATATCCATAATGTTTACAATGATATAGATGATTCACATACATCAATATGTATGAGATCCGGAATACCTTGACATCTTACACCTTTCCCAAAGAAGGGTGTATTGGACATTTTACTTTGAATACAATATTCATAAGTATGCAAGTTTTGAAATTTTAGACATTCTAAAGTTCCATCTCTTACTTGTCCATCGATCTCATCAACAGACATATGTCCAAAACATGATGCCAGATCATTGTCAAATGATCTTCATCCTCCTATTGATCTTTAAAAGTTTAATTTTCAGTATTAGAAATCTTAATGAACCATTCATTAATTTTCTAATTTAGCGGAGTCCACTAGATGTTAGATTACTATCTGAAATACATCCATCATAACTCTATATGATAGGTTCATTCCAGAATTCATGTTTATTTCCAACATTTAGAAATAAACTATGAGTGTATTCTAATATCCATGTCATATAGACATTCTCTAAGACTAAGAGCTCCCAATAAAAATATGAAGTATATTGATCCAATGGAAATTGTTGCAACAATTGCATCACTTCCAACATGGATGACCAATAAACCTTAAGATCAAATTTCTAATATTCTAATACAGATGCAACCAATTGCAAGTGTCATTGTCATTAGAAGATTGAGATGCAATTATTGGACTCAGTCTTATCAAATAAGTAAGTCAATTTCAATGATTATATGTAGATTATTCTGATGTAATATCTGATTCCTTCTCTAAGGATTCTAGATAGATTTGATAGTCATACTATCAACACATCAACTTATTGCAGTATTGGCATTTATCCAACTCTTTGGATGTCATATGGAAGTCACAGAAGTACAGTCAACTGTTTGACTGTACTTCTTACTTGGGTCCAACCCATGCTTCCACTGCGCTCCCTTTATCTATAAGCAACCATTGCTCAAGACAAAGGATCTCTTATGTTAAAATAAAAAATTTCAATATAAGAGTATTTCAACAAGCTTCATTCAATTCATACAATATGAATATTATGAAGCTTCATGAATGACTAGAGTATAGATAGTAGAATGATGACACTCATCGTATCTACATCCATTTAAACTCTTAAAACTTAGGTTCAGGTAGGTACTCAAACAATTTGAATAAATCATCTCCTATAGAGCCACCATTCTGCATAATGCAAAGAACCATGTTATTCATGATTATATGCAGAGAGCACATATGCCAGAACATTTTCTTAGATTTTGTAAGGATTATTTGATAATTATGATCATTATCGACATGTCACTTCAAAAGTACATCCGATGAGATCAAGACTTATAGAGACAAACAAACCCTAGGGTTTTAGTCCTATTGTCTATTTAATTATCATTCCTCATTATTATGAGGAAACTTGCATATTGCAATCACATACATTATGTGTCCAATTGCAAGTATAATATCTGGATCATGGTTCCAATCCATGATATTCTACTACTGATTAGTATTGAGTATAACATTGAGTGTAATTAAAGAAGGATTATCTGAAATAAGAAATTTGCATAAACATATATAAATATATAATTTACTTTGATTTAGGAATTTTTATATCAAAGTTGTCTTGCCTTGTCAACACTGAGAGTTCATTCCCTTAATCACTTTCAATGTAAGAGATATACTTACCATTATATCTCAGCAAGATCTGGGATCTCCTTCCTTATCTTTGTTACATCCCAATAATATGAGAATCTGCAACTCGAATAAAAAGAAGCGGAAACACATTCCACCTTGCAAGTCCAACTTGCATCTCCCAATTCGGTCTTTAACACCCGGGACCACCACCCCTAAGGTGATGTTGACCCATCATTAATTGAACCAACTGTCAACAGGAATAGTACTCGCTATGCGCAATCCAATATCGCCCCAATAATAAAAGAATTCGATATTGGGGTCACTACGCATACGGCCCTACTCTTTCGAGAAGCAAAGAGCCCGATCCAGATGCGCTTGCATATAGGAGTTGTCACTTCGGACAGGCGTCTCCTATATACAATCCCTGACGACGGAACCCTTCGCCTTAACGGGAGACCATGGATGTCACTTATGTGATCCTCCATATCATATTCAAATTTTAATTAATTATCATGAATCATATTCACATAATTAATTCTTCCAAGGGAAATAACACATTTATTATAATAGAGTATTTTAATTTGGATATAATTAACTTAATCACATTAAATTAATTATCAATCCAATTCAATCAACAAACTTGATTTTACTTAAATATATGGTATTATCTCAAAGTACGTATTAATTCGATTTTTAATAATTAGAAAATACATCATGATCTCTCAGGCATCATTCGTTCCCTACTCGCTGTCATGGCCAATACCGGCGGGAGTGGGACGGACCGCATCCGGTGCAACCCGCTACCCCAGCGATCCCCGACAAGACACCATATCCGCCTCGGGAAAAAATAATGCCGAATCAATCACTTTGTACTTGAGATGATCATCGGTTCTTCAACCGAAATTATACCATATAGTAATAATCAAAACAATTTTGATTATAAGGAAATTTGCTAACCAAATTCCCAATCCTATTCAAGAAAGGAGTTTGATGATTGCGTTTCCAATTATGATCTAGATCAAATCTAATCAATTTATTGGTTGAGGCCAAGTCAATTAAGGAAATAATCATCATTCAATACTCCTCAAATATTTTACATAATTATTTCATGAAATTAACAATTAATTTCATTAATTGACAATCACATGGTTCTTGATTAGGACTATAATTTCAGCAATGACCCATACTTACTAAAATTAACATATTTCAATCAATTTAAATCCAAATTAGACAAAATCAATTTTCAAAGATTGCTAATTTGATTTAGGACAGAACCTAAGTGATATTTCATGCATTTCGAGGCGGATCAAAACAATAATTAACTAATTAATCATGTTAAGAATCACAGTTCCCACAACAGTGAATACATGTTCATTAAAACAACCATATCTCGAGCAAACGGAATCCAAATTACATAAACTCAGATCCTATGGTTTCCGCATTTAATGGGGAACAAAATCCAATTTTTATTTTCGTGTTTAAAAAATTTAAACAAGGCCGAAAATAATCACTAAACAGATATGCGAAAATGAAATGCGATAAAACTTTCGCAACCCTAACGAACCCAAGTCGCATTCGGTTTATGGATCGTATCCAAAACCTTCGACCTAAGGCTCTGATACGGTGATACCACTTGAAGGATATGGTTAGATCCTCAAGCGCATCACGGAAACGTGAGCGTCGTATCGAATACGACGAGGAACGACTAGTCGCACTAGTTATTCTATGCAGCGGAATTTAAAAATTTTCCATGCGACGAAACCGCATGATCCAAGAACACTTATCGGATCGTTTCGTCTAAACCACAAACAAATAATAGGATTACCTCTTGAAGCATGGTTGCGATCGAGTCTCTAAACGAAGAGACCTCCTATCTCAAGTTCGATCCGACGGAGTAGACGCTTGCGAGCGCGGGGATGAATCGCGTGCTTCTCGCAATCCATGTTGATGATCCAAGCGGCGGATCTCTTGATCTCGACACACGAGATCCGACGTCTTCTCGACGAGCGAGGCGCACCGAAGGAGACGAAGATCCACGAGTAAACGATCGAGCAACATAACGACGACGTTGCGGCGATGGAGACTCCCTCTAGGGCATCCATGGTGGACGGCCATATGAGAGGGAGAGAGAGTAAGCGTGTACTTGTAGAGAGAAAGAGAGAGAGATGTGCTTCAATAGCATTGCCTAGAGAGCACGGTATGCCTCTCTATTTATAGGGTTTTGGGATCCATGGATCTCAATCCATGGGACACATAAAATCAATGGATGAGATTGATTTTTGTCTAATCCAATGGTCAAGATTGTTGTTGGTAAAAACCAACAACTTATGATTTAATTTAGATCAAATATATTTGATAAATCAAATTTACATCAATCCTAAAATTAAACCAATCAAATAAGGGATATTACCAACATGGAGATTGCCTCCCCATGTATCATGGTGGATGGCCACCAATTTCCATATTGGTTATGGTGGCCGTCCACTTGATTACAAGTGGGGCCATCTCATGAGATTTCATGAGATTGTATATCTCCATGGAAATCTCCTTTATTTAATCCAACAACTTTTGTTGTGATTTATTCTTCAAAAATAATTCACAATTAATTTTGAGAATATTGCAATCTTGCCATTGGAAATTTGTGAATCACATTCACAACCCAAAACAAAATATAATTTACATTTTCAATTAATTACACAATGTGTATCCAATACACATCAATAATTAATTAACAAATATAAATTATAATTAGCTCTCTCTAATACATTATAAATCACATTTATAATATATTATGAATAAAATGGATAGTGCTATTCACATTATTCATATCCATGATAATTAAATCACATTTAATCATCTTGGATCTCTATTCTCACGTGCCCAAATAATATGAATCACATTCACATTATTAACATCTTTGATAATCAAATCACATTTAATTATCCAAGATAACTCTCCTTATAATATGAATCAAATTCATATTATTAATGATAATTAAATCACATTTAATTATCCATTTTCTCAATGCTCGGATACATATATCAACAATAGAATTATCCATGAACTCTTTCAATGATAATGCGCTTTCTCTGCAAATATTTAGAGATAAGGACAGGTCGATTGTATTGTTCCACGTATAGTGACTTGGATATTGAGATCACATCTCAAATCCAGATCTCGAGCCTCCCATAGATGCTTGATTAAATCAAGACCGCAAATATAATCTTCTCATTGAATCTGAATCACATTCAGATCAATGTTCAATATTTGGACTAAGATCAGATTACTTCTCTATTAAGAGGAGTCACTAAAATCCAGACCCGTTTCATCACTCCCTAGGAAAGGAAGTGTCATGGTTATACAATCGTTTATGATCACATCACCCTCAGGTATTCCCAATACCTATACATCCTGCACACTGGAAGACCTAGAATAATCCCGAAGTATAAGATCAATTTTACACTGTCTACTTCAGGGATTTATCATTAAGTTTCTCATTCGATCATTGGAAGTTGGTATAGATCATATACTTTTCAAATGCATATATCATACCCAGGTGTTGATCATATACTTTCCAAAAGCATATATCAAACCTACAAATTCAGTCAAGCTTCCAAAGCAAGACGACCGTGCACGGAATTTGATTCTTCCCAATATCTCATGAGTGAGCTCATGTCTTCCGGTTCAGTAATGAACCTATATGATCCCTTTGAGAGATCGTATTACTCATGTCCCCTTATATGCACACCAGCGCGCTGGTGTATAGACCTTGATTAGGTCATCAACCTATTGGTCTGCCAAATGTAAATACTCAGACATATAGTAATACATCTGTCTCCGATCAGAGGATGCGTGCCTATATCATGACAGCATAACGACATAGGACTTTGGTTATCTCGATCTCGTTAAGTCAACTCTTTGACCTAATTTATCTAACACCTCCGCATCTCTATTCCTATGCAGAGGACCTGCATCAAGAGGTCAGTTAGATATTAGCCTTTAGAGAAAGGATTGCCATCTCCTTCTCAGGCCGGAGATCATCTCTTAATAATCATTTGACGGTGCTCGATGAGTCCTCAATCTAACTCTTCAGATATTCATCCAAGCACGAACCTCTACGATTCAATACTTGAATTAATAGCTGTATGATCATCAAGATGGCCATGGTACATAACCCTACCTGTACTAAGGGACCTATTATGCAAATTATTTATTCTTCATTTCGGATCAGGGAATGATATTCGCAATAGCATTTATTGCATAATAGCTCGACGTGGGCTCGCATGTCCAACAATGGATTGCGAGGAGCACGCATCTCATCAACGCGCTCACAAGTGTCTCCTCCGTTGGATCGGACTTGTGACAGGAGGTCTCTTCGTTTAGTTATTCGATCGCAACCACGCTTCAAGAGGTAAACCTTATACCTAATTGTGGTTTAGATGAAATGAACCGAGAAAGGTTCTTGAATCATGCGGTTTCATCACATTAATTTTTTTTAAATTCCGTTGCCTCGAGCGACTAGTACAACTAGTCGCTCACGATCGCATACGATGTGATCCTCACGCTTCCGTGATGTGCTTAGGGATCTTCACATATCCTTCAATGTAAACCTCCTCTCTATAGTCAGATGGGGTTAACCTGTCATGTGTAAATATATTGCCAACTCAGAGAAGGTAGCATCCGCACTAAGGCAGTACTTCCGTCTAACATGATCAAAGCATCGGTACCCCTTCTGAGTCGGGAGTAGCCCACAAAGATATACTTGATAGCTCCAGGGGTGAGCTTATCACGGTCAGGAGTTAGATGGTGAACAAAAGCAACTGAGCCAAGAACACGAGATGTTAGAGAGAAAGATCCTTATCAGCAATCGCAATAAAAAAGGGAACATTCTCTCCTAACACAGTGGATGGCATCTGGTTGACCAAATAGCAAGTAGTAAGAAACGCATCACTCCAAGAAGAGTGGGGAGCACGACTTTGAATAAGAGGAGTCATGGTCGCATCAAGAAGATAACGATATTTGTGTTCAACAACACCATTCTACTATAAAGTATACACACAAGAGGTCTGGTATATAATCCCAAGGGACCTTATGAACTGAGAAAATTGTAATGTACATAACTCCGAGGCATTGACAGGACGAACATACTTAACGTTAGTAGCAAAAAATTCTTTATTTAATGAATAAAAGATTGAATAATAGGCCCAACCTCAGACTTGTTATTCAAAAAAAAACCATGACAATCTAAATAAATCAACCACAAGATAGAACATATGCCCACGATGGTCAGGAACACGACTAAGACTCCAAATATCAAAATAGACCAGCTCAAAATAAATATTGCTACTACAACTCTGATGACCATGAAAATTAGATCAGCGATGCTTCCTAAACTGGTAAGCCTTATGCTGAAAGGTGGACTAGAAAAAATCTGAGGGAGGACATGACACAGCTTCCACAGAAGGTGACCAAATCGAAGACGCCGCATGTACAGAGAAACTGATCCAATGGGAATGGAAGCACCAGCATATAGAGACTAGACCAGTCTATAGAGAACCCCTTTTTTCATGACCATTGTTCTCGAGGCGGTTTTCTCGAGGTGGTTTTCTCGAGGCGTCTGCCTTAAGCATCCTAGCTGAGGCGTGTGCCTCGAGCTGTTGAGGTATTCCCGAGGTGTCGCTTCGAGCGACATAGGTTTGGTACCCATTTTTTATATTTTACATATTAATAAGTATGATAAGTATAATATTAATTATTAACAATTAAATTTGTTATATACTCATATTAGTCATATATATTCACTGCATTCTAACGAATTGTGTGTTAGTCGTATATGTATGTCCTTGAACGACGGTGATCGGTTTCCCTACATAAAAAAATCATTCCGAGACGAGGGCGTTGATAAGGTACGATGTGACAGGGAGTGCATACAACGGTTCTTCAAGTAAGTTTAGCAAATCGGATGGTTATGATTCCAAGCATATCAATATATATGTTAGTCATATAACATATATAATACGACATAAACATATAATATGTTGTCTGTGTTAATAATATTTGCAAGTCACATAATTTTGCTTCACTCATGCACATAAAGGAAGGCGTTGTAAATCGACAAGAACTTCACGCAGCCAACATTAATGGAGGTCATAATAAGTTTTGCATTGTATATAGATGATAATGAGTTAGGATTCAAAGCAAATCATGCAAAGAATAATATACGTTCGCATGTTGATAAACTATATGGTGAATATGTTAGGAATATCTAAATTTATGATTATATAAATATATATAGTTATGTTTAATTGTATTTTATGTATATTTTCCTATATAACTGAGCTTACACCTCGACCGCCTAAGGTCTTAAGCCTTGCCTCCTCAAGGCAAAATCACCTCGATCCGCCTCATGTTTTTTAAAACCCTGCTCACAGTCACATCAAATCACCCTACCCGTGAGTATGTCCTATAACACAAGAGAAGGCAGTGCTCCCCACTCCTATAATAGGGGAATGATTCCCAATGATATAACTGGAGGTACATCATATAATAGGGGAATGGATCCCAATGATATATCTGGAGGTACAAATTTGTAAGACGCAAACTAGGCTCCGACTCCACAAAAATGATGAGATGCACCAGAATCCATAATCTACTCTGTCATGTCTGCCCTAGGACAAGTGGTAAGGGCATAAGCAATGTCTGACGTGATAGAAGAGGCCTTGGTTGTAGCATCGACCTCATAAGGGCCCCACAGGAACAACAGAAAGTCCAGGAGCTGGAGGCATGATCTCCCTCAGATGAGAGACAAACTCATAGAACCTCTGGTCAATAAAAGTGCCAAGAGCAGCAAGAGTCTCAAACTGCTCTATTATATGGGCAGAGGTTGAAAAACCATGCTTCGAATAGCATGTATCCTTGAAGTGACTAGAGGGTGATAGTAACTGCATGGCTAACATGGAGGAACACCTCCGCTACCACGAGTACCGCATCCTTTGAACTGAGAAGATCGTCATCTACCACAAGATGCAGTCATAGCCTAAGAGGCCTGAGTGAACGTCGAAGAAGGGATTGTAATCATGTGGAGTCTATCGTATGCTTTCTACATAGGAGGTATGGTAGCGTCTGAAAGTAATTGAGGTTGTGTTGCATCATACTCAGGATCAAGAGCTGTCAAAAAGACACCAACCATGGTTGCATACCTACAGACAGACCGAGTCCCACAAATAGTAGATGTGGGCCTAAACAAGAGTGGGTGGTAACTGAATCTTGGAGAGATCCAATTACCCTATATAGCATACTCCAACAAGACATTCTACTTGACTGTGAAGATGTCATAATGGAGTTATAGTATCTTCATCTCATTCCTTGCTTGAGTACGTAGTGGCGAGATTGTCCTACATTGCCTTGGCAGTGGGCTAATGCAAGTAGGGGTCTAATTGAACCAAACTCGAGCGAACCTACTCATGTTCAGTTCAATTCATTTAGCATTTTTAAAGGTTCAGGTTTGGTTCGGTTCGATGAAATGAAAATGGTGTTCTGGTTAAATCCGATTTGGCTTGACCCAGATTCGCGAAGGTTCGGTTCGGTTCGTTTAAGGTTAGATTAGCATGAAACTCCTTGGAATATAAGTATTTTGAGAATGTGGAATGATCGCAGGCTCGCAGCCCTTCGTTATGTCTTGATCAAGGGTTGTGAGCTTTTGTGCATATATCTTATTTGCAATGGTTCAAACTCATCATTCTTTATATAATGTTTTGAGAAAAAAAATCCCTATTAAATATATAATATGTATTGTATATCGAACTTTTAACGAACCGAACCTGAGCGAACCTACCATTTACCATTTAAGGTTTAGCCCATTTAAATAAATGAGCTCAACCTATATCAAAGTTTGATTCGTTGATTTTTTAATCGAATCCGAATCGAACTTAAGCAGATATCGAACTCAAGATTTTTCGACACCCCTAATTGGAAGACCTCAGGTGCGTAATAACAAGGATCGGTACCCTAGATCAGCTTAGGAAACCCACTATGGTGCGAGGGTGATCGGGGGTCGTGCAACCGCTTAGGTGGCGACAGTGACCGAGGGTGTTGCGTAGGGCTACTGGGGCGACTATGACAACTAACTTGGTAGGTCGTTGGAGTGGCGACAATGAGAGGAGAGGTCATTGGGGCAGTGGCAAGGAGGTCGTACACAAGAGGGGTGGTGGCGAGGAGGGGGTTGACGGGTGAGGAAGGATTAGGGTAGAGGCTTCGGTATAGGATAGTTTCTCTAATACCATGTGGAAAGAGAATGATAACATGTTTATTCATAAGGCCATCGAGCTCTCTGATATAGAAAGGAGAAACCCTAGGGGGGAAACTAGAAACTACATAATCGATACAAAAGCAATAGAAAATACATAAAAGATACGGAAAGATAAGTATTATCTCTGAACAATCATGAATTTAACATCAAATAGCATGGATCCCAGCTGAGTAAAGGCCTCCTTCATGTTGAATCGCCGCACACAAATCAGTGAGCCTCCAAGGCAAGTATCTCCCTTGAAGGATTGTCCCACAAAATCACAATGGTTTGAGGTGGCCTTCTAGAAATCATCAGCATTCCACAGCAATGCACCCACCAAACACCCATCAATGGGTGATGGGACGAGCACATGCGCCTTCGATCACTCAACATTATTCCCCTCAAGGTCTGGTCAGACCATCCAGATGCCATGTAGATGACAAGAATGTCTTCGATGGCCAACCTTCCAGTAGAAAAAACAAATGATGGGTTCCCAGCACACTGGTGTGAGAGGTCTCAAACATCCACATATGGAACATTTTGGTGTTGTAGCTCCAAAATGGTGGTCGATCATCATCCCGATAAGGCCCCATTAGAATCAATAGTTAGCCCCATTAGAATCAATAGTCAGCCACCTGTCACCACCATGTGAACTTTGCCTCACATTTTTCCAACTCACCATCGTTTTGGTGATCTTCCTCACCCCTTTGCACACCATTCTCACCCTCCTACCCCTTCACCCTCTCGATCTCCATGTCTCATTGCTTAATTATTCCCTATTCTGATCTGGAGACCATATGATTTTGGTAATTGGTTGTACTATACATAGATTTGTTTTTGGTATTGTTCTCGCCTTCCACGAGAAGCAAGCCATCAAGAACATAAATGCATATCGTCCATCAAAGTAAAGTGTTATGTGACCAACCATATTTGTTGATATAACTTCACACCATTGTGGTTGCAAATATAGGTCAATTCCATAAAGATTTATTTTTTAAAGAAACTTCTATAAAGATTTAAGAGGAATAAAACCAAGGTTGCAAAAATCGGTAATCGGTATTCGGTCGGTTGGGTCACTGACTAAGGATTAATCACCAGTCGGACGAATAATCGGATTTAGTCGAGCTTTAACCGGCTTTGAACTTTTAATTATTTTAAATATATAAATCATTTTATATGTACATTTTATATATTTACATAGTACATTTTTCATATTATCATAATGAAATAAAAGAAGTAATTGGTTTTAAATAAAAACATTAAGTGTATTAGAATAAGTTTAAATTTGTACATTTTTCATATTATCATAATGAAATAAAAGAAGTAATTGATTTTAAATAAAAACATTAAGTGTATTAGAATAAGTTTGCTTTAAAAAAGCATAAAAAATAAAAAAATGGTATTAAAAGCACAAAAAATGAAAAAAGCACAAAAATCGATCGACCAGTCGGTCTAGTCGGAGTTAGTCAATAATCGGTCGCCCACCCCATTGACTAGACGTCGGACCGGGGGACTTTTACAACAATGATTAAAACAACTAGGCATTTTCCCAATCCCACTCCAAGTGGGGTCAACTACACAGATTCTATTCTTCCAAGTATATCTAACTTAAGTAACTACACAGATTTTTTCTTCCAAGTATATCTAACTTGACTAACTGCCCAACTTCAATATTTAAGAGGATTGAACATAAAATTTTATTCAAAAGAAATATAGTGGAAATGACTACCTTTGATGCGCCTTAATTCCTTGCAAAGAGTGATAAAGTCTCCCCATTTCATATGACATCTTCGAATAAATCGCAGAATTTGCTCTGTGGTGAACATGGACAAGCTTTCCAAATACTCTCCATTAACACCATTCTCTTCGAACACTTGGCGATAGCCTCCTAAGTTTATCTCTTCCAACCACAAGCCAACATCCTGAACCATCATGGCAATACTTGCATATTGTACTCACTTAAATCAGACTAACACAATAATGTATGATCCAATACAAACATAAAATAATTTAACGCTAATCCTTAAGGCATAAAAGCATGTCACATTTATCAGTCTTGAAACAGAGAATATTTTTCTTCTATCATGTAATATTTCTCTAGCAAGCAATTATTATCAGAAATTCAGTCAAGCCACATAAAGGGATCTATCCGAACAAAGTTTAACAGGAATATAGATGTAGACAAGCCTCTAAAAGTATTGATATGGATACGATTAGTTTCGGTTTCAGAGATTATGAAACCAGGAAATAGTGCATACGACCAAATTTAGAAAAATGAAGCGTAACATTCAGTTCAGGAAAGCAATTGACTAGAAGATACTTTTAAATATTTTGTACAAAACTCCCATGTTGTTACAGAATTGAAAGCACCCATGTTAATACACAAATAGGTAGCTCTATTTTGACGTATCACATTTGACTATACAAGTATATAGCTTTATTTTGAATTCTGTGTTAACAAACCAATTAGAGATGTAACATTCCTTAGCTTTATCGGATCATAATCATTCCTAAACTTTATCGGATCATATTCACCAAGGCTAAACACAACTAGCTGAGAACTGAATTAACTTTTTGATCGGACACATTTAAATTGAGGATGAATTAATCGAGATAACAATCCAAAAGTCAACACAAGTTGTGTGGAATTAATTAATTGAACTTGATGTGTAAATGAACTAAATTACATGGCCATTAAGTGGCAGTTAGAAAACTGCATGTTTTCAAAACAAATTAACCTTCGATGAGAGTTGATGACTGAAAACCTAGATGAGATTAAGATTTAATCAGTCGATTGACAACTAATAAGTAATAATAAAGATTTAATCAATCCATTGTTAACTAATAAGTAATAAGTGGAAGCATTGGCATAACTACTATATGATGTTCAGCATGCCGTCCGAAATGGGACATGTCGATGATATGGGCCATTATTAAGGGGCGTCAATTCCAAATTGTTTCCACTTGTGTGTGCACGATGGGGTATTCCAATATTGAGTTTGTTGGTTGCTCTTCTTTCCCCCGTTTCCACATTCTGTGCCTTCATTCTAGACACTTCTCATCAGGTTCCTCCTCAAACCCTCAAGGTATGTTCTCTTCTCCTCAATGGAGAGTTCTTTCTTCTTTGTATCTTAGCTTCCATCACTTAATTCTTCTCAATAGGTTCAAGATTCTTGTTTTGTTGTTTATTAATCATCTTAGATTTCATACGTGATTTGGTTGAGTTTTATTTTCTGAACCTCAATCTTCGATTTTTATTCTTGGTTTGTTAATCATTAATCTATTGGCTTGAAATTGTTACCGCTATCATTGTTCTAGCCGCTACCCACTAGGTCACCGACAAGTCATTCATCGTTGTCAAAGATAAGTTGTTTTTATATTAATTTGTTAGGTTTATTACATGTTTATTTAGGTAACAGTTAACTTGTTTAATTGGTAAATTTTAAAAATCTGTGTATTTTACTCTGATGGTTCAAAAATAATAAACGGAATACTTATTAATATAATTATAAAGTGTGACTTTGTTTATATCATTTTGAATATATATTACGGTTTTGCAAAAGACAAGGTCTATTGAATAAAGACTAAATAGTATTGGCTAACTATTCAGAAATATTCGGCTATTTATTTTTAATATTTTGTGGAGAGAAAAAAATGAATTACTTATTCAAGAGGTCTTAGGATTCTCGTATATAGAGGAGAAGCTTATTTGGGCAAATAACATAATATAGACTGAAAGAAAAGAAAATACATAGAACTATGTAAAGATATATAATATTCGAACACTTCCCCACAAGATGGAGTATAGATATCAATCATGCTCAGCTTGGAACATCATCTCTGGAATCACCCAATAGCTAGGGCCTTGGTGAACACGTTTGTTGTCTATTCTCCAGAACTGACATGAGATGTAGAGATGAAACCCTTCTGAATCATGTCACGAGTGTAGTGACAGACTATCTCGATATGATTGGTCCTCTTACGGAAGGTAGGGTTGTTGGCAATGAAAATAGCATCATGGTTGTCACATTGGAAATGCACGGGAAGAGGCACATCAAAAGCTAAACCAGTCAGAAAGGATCTGACCCACATCATCTCCGTACTCTTTTATGTCGACGGTTTTGTACTCTAACATGCACTCGATCTGGCAACCACCGTTTGCTTCTTGTTCTTCCATGACACCAAGGAACTCCCTATGAATACTGCAAAATCTGAGGTAGACTTCATGTCCTTGGGACATCCGCATAATCTACATATGTGCATGTTGTAACTGCGAGCGATGTTCCTCTACTAAATAAAATACCAGTACTAGGGGAGGTATTCAGATACCTTAGAATCATATGCATTACATCCATATGTGCTTGTCTAGGTTGCTCCATGAACTGGCTTAATCTGCTCATGGCAAAGGACATGTCTGGTCTGGTGATCGTCACATATAGGAGCTTCCCAACGTATCTCCTCTCGTCTACCTCCTCAGTGTCATTACCATATAACTCCATGCTCGGGTCCATGGGAGTAGTAGCAGGCCTGCAATCTACCATGCATGTCTCAGAGATAAAATATGTAATGTACTTCCTCTGGGTCATAACAAGGCCTCGTTGGAACCTGGCGAACTCAAGTCCTAGGAAGTAACGTAAATCACCAAGGTCCTTAGTTACAAACTGCTGACCAAGGAAATCCTTAGATGCATGAATGTCATGCACGTCATCCCCTATAACAATGATATCATCAACGTAAACCAATATAGCATCGTACCTCTTTGAGTCCTCTGAACGGACAATGAATGATAAGCAGTCAATCTCATGAACCCATGCTGATCTATCAAGTCGAGAGCTTCTAAAACCATGCTTTTAAACTCTGCTTAAGGCCATAGATAGCCTTATGAAGTCTACACACCATATGACACTCTCCCTCAGCAGTGAACCCTGACGGAAGCTGCTTGTAGACTTCCTCCTACATGTGACCATAAAAAAAAGCATTCTTCACATCAAGCTGATATAGGGGCTAGTCTCGTGTCACTGCAATAAAAAAAAGGATCCGCAGTGTAGACTGGCGAGCCATTGGAGAGAAAGTATCCTGATAATCCACTTATACGTCTAGGTGAACCCACGAGCTACAAGACTCGCCTTATAGCGACCCATGCTGCCATCTGCTCGGTGTTTCACAGTAATATCTGTTAACATATATATTAGTTTCCTTTGTATCTCTCTGTTATTTTTATTTTCAGTTGTATGCTTTATGTAATTTACCCATAGGCTACTTTCCTATATAAGAGAGCCAAGGGTTGATGGAATAAACATCTCGTTCATTTTTCCCAACATCGTATCAGAGCGACTGTCCTAGACCGGAGTTCTCGAAACCCTAACCCTATCCCTACCCCACCCGCCTGCCTCTCTCTCTCTCTCTCACCGTCGCCGCCGGGGCACGCCTGCGCCTCCGTCGCGCGTGTGCGCCTCCGCACCAGCGCCCCTGCGCCTCCGCCGCGCGAGTGCACCCAGCGCCTCGCGCTCGCATGCTAGCCTTCGCGCTCGCGCGCTAGCCCTCTGCGCGCTCATCCTTCGTGCGACTGCGCACCAGCACCTGCGCGCTTCTGCACCAGCATCTGCGCGCGACTGCGCGTTAGTTCTCGCGTTGCGCGACTGAGCGTGACCCCTTTGCGCACTCTTGTGCGCCTGCGTGATCCAGCACCCCTGCACTCTTGCGTGCCAACGTGATCCAGCGGGCACCCTAGAGCCCTAGGCGTGCGTTCTTGAATCAGCCTTAGAGCGCACACCTTCAACCAAATGGGTTTAGTTGCTTGAAGTCTACACACGCAACTAAACCCGTCTATGTCCGTGTAGACGAATCTTATCTTCAGTCAATTGCTCCAGTCTTCGATTTTCAGTATGTCAAAAAGCAAGGCGGATATTCCATCTATTGGCGCCTTTCGTGGTCCGTTAAGATGGATGGTACGAACTATGAACTGTGGGCAATGCAGTTTATGAGTAGCATGAAGTCAACGGGTAAGAAGCACATTCTTACCGAAACAGAGCCTACTGAGAAGACTGGAGCCAATGCCTCTTGGGAGGCCGATGACGCATACGCCAAAGTTTGGCTATCTGGAACGTTGACGATCGAGATTGCCAATGACATTCTACATCAGTCCACGGCCAAAGACATGTGGGACATTCTGGCGGCCACATACTCTCAGGCGAATAATGAGACAAAGATTCTGCAACTCCAGCATGATATATTCACTATAAAGCAGAATGGTCGCCCTCTACATTCACTCTACACATCCTTGCGAGGGATGTTCGAGAAGCTATACAGCTTCATGCCCCTGACAGCCACGCCAGAACAACAGAAGACGTATCGGAATGCGACTATGGTGGGCGTGTTCCTTGTTGCACTTGATCCAGAGTATGAGGCGGCACGATCCCAGATCTTGGCCGATTCTACTATTCCTCCCATGGAGGAAGCCTATCACAGACTGAGTCGTATCACCGTCCCGTCCATGGCCACAAATCAGAATGCTTCAACCATGGCCGCCAACAGGGGTCGTGGATCTCATCATCAGACCCGTGGACATGGACCTTGTGGCAGAGGAGGCCGCACTCGGCCAACATGTACCTATTGTCATCGCGTCGGACACAATGAAGACACATGCTATTCTAAGCATGGATTTCCTGCATCTGCACGAGTTGCTGAGCAGATAGAGCCCCCATTTGCTGCCACTTTGGATCAACGGTTCGATGATCTAGTTGCCCGTCTAAGGGGCATTATTCCCCCATCTGGCCCAGCACCTACTACTGAGAGTCAATCTGACGTTGCTGCATCTGCCTCTGCGTCTACCAGTGCATCAGGTAGCATACTTGCATTTACCAGTAATAGATCAGATACATTAACTTGGATTATGGACTCGGGCGCTACACATCATCTATGTGGCGATCAGAGTTTACTTACAAGATACTCTCAGATTCCTCCAGGCCGGACAGTGGTTATTGCCAATGGTACACATTCCCCAATTACTGGTCAGGGGGAGATTAGATTGATACCTTCTATGCAGCTCATGAATGTGTTACATGCACTTGATTTTTCAATGAATATATTATCAATCAGTCAGATTACGAAGGATTTACAATGTCGGGCAATTTTTGATCCATCTTCTCTTACTTTTCAGGACATCCTTACGGGCAACGTGATTGGTCGTGGCTATGAGCAAGGAGGCCTCTATCAC
Source organism: Ottelia alismoides (assembly GCA_037367405.1). Taxonomy (NCBI): domain Eukaryota; kingdom Viridiplantae; phylum Streptophyta; class Magnoliopsida; order Alismatales; family Hydrocharitaceae; genus Ottelia; species Ottelia alismoides. The sequence continues at coordinate 286,830 of JAZKJV010001869.1, read as the reverse complement.
CTCAATCAGACTCCGTTTGATGGAACCTCAACCCTACCTATTGGAGCAGTATCTCCTCTGCTGTGGCATCTGCGCTTTGGACATCTACCGCTTCAGAAGTTGCGTCGTGTGTTACCCCAAGGTCTGCCTCACACATCTATCCAATGTGAGGCTTGTCAGTTGGGAAAGCATCACCGGTCTACCTTTCCCAGTCGTCCGGGTCGGAGTAGTACCTCCAAGTTTCAGTTACTTCATATTGATATCTGGGGTCCGAGTCGTGTACCTGATCATCAGGGACACATATTTTATATAGTTATTGTGGATAACTTCTCTCGTGTGTCATGGGTATTTTTGTTGAAAAATAAATCTGAAGCAGGGAATATTATTATCCATTTTCTGAATGAAATTCAAAATGTTTTCTCAACATCTGTGAAATTTGTGAGAAGTGATAATGCCTTAGAACTGTGTACTCATGTCCTAGCCAATTACTACTCATCAAAAGGGATTATCCATCAAACATCTTGTGCTTATACCTTTCAACAGAATGGGATTGCTGAAAGGAAACATCGCCACATACTGGATGTCACAAGATCACTTCTTATACAGAGTCATGTTCCTTATTCTTATTGGGGTGACACAGTTCTCACAGCATGTTGCCTAATTAATCGTATGCTGTCCTCTGTCCTAGATGAACAGATTCCTTTCTCCCTTATCTACCCTGGTAAGGATCTGTTTTCCCTTACTCCTCGTGTGTTTGGCTCAGTTGCCTTTGTCCACCAGTTGTCTCCTGGTACTGACAAGCTCTCTCCTAGGGCTGTCAAGTGTGTGTTTGTTGGGTACTCCAGAACTCAAAAGGGGTACAAGTGCTTTGATCCTTTGTGTAGGCGGTATATGGTCAGTGTAGATGTTACATTTTTTGAATCCATAATGTATTTTTCATCCTCAGGTGATCAGCAACTACCTCCAGTGACTACCGATGCCATATATATGACACCACCACCACCAGTACCATCATCACCACCACCACCACCACCAGCTCCACGTACTATCCCTGTTTCACCACTACCATTCCATTATACCTGCAGGCCTCCTCCAGCTCATGGCCATGACTAATCTCCTAGCTCGCCTAAGGTATGTACTGAAGATACTACTCTTGATGGATCTAATGATATTTCTGAGCAGGATATGTTGCAGGGGCCAAATGAGGACACAGCTGATCTAGATGTTCCTATTGCTATACGCAAATCGAAGAGGAGCTGTGTTACATATCCTTTATCAGCTTATGTGTCATTTGAGCGACTGTCTGGGGATTTCAGGAACTTTGTGGTTGCCTTGTCAGCTGTAGATATTCCACGGAATTATCAAGATGCTCTGCAGGATAGTAGATGGCATCTAGCAATGGAGGAAGAAATGGCAGCACTTCAATCTAGGGGAACTTGGAGTCTAGTTCCTATACATGCAGATGTGACCCCAGTGAGCTGCAAGTGGGTATTTACAGTAAAGCAAAATGCAGATGGCAGTATTGACAGATACAAGGCCCGCCTTGTTGCACGTGGCCTTACACAGACATACGGGGTGGATTACCTTGATACGTTCTCGCCAGTAGGCCGCCATTCTACCCTACGGATCTTGCTGTCAGTCGCGGTTACTCGAGAGTGGCCGCTATATCAAATGAATGTGAAGAATGCGTTCCTATATGGAGACCTACAGGAGGAAGTCTACATGCAACAGCCACCTGGTTTTGTTGTTGAGGGGGAGTGTTCCAAGGTGTGCAGACTTCATAAGGCTATCTATGGCCTTAAGTAGAGCCCCAGAGCATGGTTTCAGAAGCTCTCAGACCTCTTTGAAAAACGGGGATACAAACGTTCTAATGCTGATCATTCCCTGTTTGTACAGAAGACTTCAAGAGGTATTATTGCAATCATGGTTTATGTAGATGACATCTTGATTACAGGAGATGATGAGCAAGGCATAAAGCAGGCGAAAGAGAAGCTGGGTAGCGAATTTGTCACTAAGGACCTTGGAGTCCTTAGATATTTTCTGGGGCTGGAATTTGCTAGAACCCGTATGGGTTAGTAATGTCGCGGAGAAAATATATTATGGACCTGTTGAGTGAAACAGGTATGCTTGGGTGTCGGCCTGTTACAACACCAATGGACCCCAGCATGAAGCTATATGATGATGACACAGAGGAGGTGGACAGGAGAAGATACAGAGAACTGGTAGGCAAACTGTTGTATGTCACGATCACTAGGCCTGATATATCCTTTGCAGTGAGTCGTGTGAGCCAGTTCATGAAGCAACCACGTCAGGTTCATATAAATGCCATACATATGATACTCAGGTACCTCAAATCATCTCCAGGTGCAGGTTTGCTATTCAAGAAAGGCAAGGAGATTTCTATCTCAGCATGTGCGGATGCAGACTATGCAAGTTGTCCCAAGGACAGGAAGTCCACCTCTGGGTTTGCAGTCTACGTTGGAGATTCTCTAATCTCATGGAGGAGCAAGAAACAGACGGTGGTAGCCAGATCTAGTGTTGAATCTGAATATAGGGCTATGGCCAGGCTAGCACAAAGATGATGTGGGTAAAGGCCGTACTTACAGATCTATGCATAGATGTACCACTTCCTATGAACTTAGAATGTGACAATCAGGCAGCCTTGTTCATTGCAAACAATCCAGCATTCCATGAGCGGACCAAGCACATTGAGGTTGACTGTCACTTCATACGTGACATGATTCAGAAGGGATTCATTGCTACATCTCATGTAACTTCAGAAAATCAAACTGTCGATATATTCTCCAAGGCATTACTACGAGGCTCATTCCAGAAGTGTGCGTCCAAGCTGAGCATGATTGATATCTATGCTCCATCTTGAGGGGGAGTGTTAACATATATATTAGTTTCCTTTGTATCTCTCTGTTATTTTTATTTTCAGTTGTATGCTTTATGTAATTTACCCATAGGCAACTCTCCTATATAAGAGAGCCTAGGGCTGATAGAATAAACATCTCGTTCATTTTTCCCAACAATATCCACTTACATCCCATGATAGATGCCTCTGTAGGAGTTGTAACAATGCTCCACATGCCATGTGATTGTAATGCAGTCATCTCCTCCTCCACGGTAAAGCATAATTGACTAGCTTGTATCACCTCCTCGTATGTCCGTAGCATCACCACGACTGACAGCCCTACAACAAACCTCCCAAAATCCTCTTAGAGTGGCCCTAATGAAATATGGGTTGCAAGAGGATAACTAGCACATGTACATCTCCGCTTCTGCAAAGCAATAGGCACATCAATATCACATGCCTTCTCCTCAACCTGTAAACTAGCATCCTAAGAGGGCACATGTTCATCCTATAAAGTAGTTTGCTACATAAACAACAAAAAATCAATAATGCCGTCAGTAGTAATAATGTACTCAATACATACCTGTGGTGTGATGGATAATGGGAAAAGCCCATGAGTAGGGGAATCGTGGAAGGCATGCAAATGTAGAAACGTGGCAATAACTGAGCCAAGGTACTTCATGGAAGTGGAGTGGAGTCATAGGAGCAGGTGGAGGCAGTAGAGGTGGTGGAGGTGCTAGTGGGACTGTAGGTGGTGGCGCCATAAAAGGAGGCACATATACCTCTTCTCTAGAGTCAGACGAAGTCAACCTGTCACATGTAGGAGAGAAATACATGACAAACACAAAGAAGGTGACATCAGCACTAACATAGTACTTATGTCTAATAGGATTGAAGCAATGGTACCCCTTCTAGGTACGAGAGTAGCCTACAAAGACACACTTGACATCTTTATGGGAGACCTTGTTACGACCAGGAGTCAAGTTGGTGAACAAAGGCCACAGAACCGAACACACTGTGTGTAAGCGAAAATGGGTCCTTCTTGGGAAACAAGATCAAGAAAGGGACCTTCTCTCCTAAACATGGAAGGTCGTATCGATATCGATATCGTTTTGATATCGTGTCGATATCGATATATCGGCGATATATCGACGATATATCGCCGATATATCGGGATATCTAGGAATCTTTCCGAAGAAAATGCTGAAAATCGGATATATCGATATATCGATTTCGATATCGGTCCCATGTCGATACCGATATATCGGCGATATATCGGGATACGGCCTTCCATGCTCCTAAAATAAAGGATGGCATACAGTTCACCAAGTAGAAAGCAGTGAGAACCGCATCACTCCAGAAAGAGTGTGGAGCACGACTCTGAATCAAAAGTGTCATGATCACATCAAGTGGTGGTGTTTGCATTCAACAATATCATTCTACTGAGAAGTATAAGCACATGAAGTCTGGTGTACAGTGAGACCGTACCACACCAGAAAGAGTGTAGAGCACGACCCTGAATCAAAAGTGTCATGATCACATCAAGTAGCAGTGTTTGCATTATGATACCATTCTGTTGAGAAGTATAAGCACATGAGATCTGGTGTACAGTGCTAAGAGACCTGAAGAACTTAGAAAGTTGTAACACGCAGAACTTTAAAGCATTGTCAGAGCGAACAAACTTAACATTAGCAGAGAAAATATTCTTTATTTCAATAATGAAAGATTTAATGATATACCCAGCTCCAAACTTGTTTTTCAAAAGGAAAACCCAAGATAATCTAGAGAACTCATTCACAGCTACAAGATAAAATAGGTGTCCATGATGATCAGGAACACGGTTGGGACCCGAATGTCAAATTGAACAAGCTCAAATAAATGGTAGTACTACGACTTTGACGACCAAAAATAGAATAGTGATGCTTCCCAAGCTGGCAAGCCTCGCACTGGAAGGCGGAATGCGTGGATATTTGTGGGATGACATGACATAGCTTTTGCAGATGAAGGTAACCAAATCGAAGATGACACATGTACGGTGAGATTGATCCAGTAGGAACAGAAGAGGCGTATAGAGAATGGACTAGTACATAGAGCCTCCTTCGCTCAAGGTCACATCCAATCATGGCCTCAAATTTCGCCGAAATTCGACCGAATTTCGGTTTCGGGGGGTAACCGAAATTTGACCGAAATGGCCTATATCGACCGAAATTTGGGGGCCTTAGTTCAAAAAGAGATCGAAATGACCGAAATTTCGATCGAATTTCGATCGAAATTCGGTCGAAATGTCGTTTCGGTCAGTCACCGAAACGAAACCGAAATCCGATATTTAACGCCTTGTATCCAATCACCATACATGTGAGTATGTCCTAAAACATAAGAGAAGAGTTAGCACGACAATACAAGTCGTTAGGGATCTGACTAGTAGAAAGTAAATTCATCTCAAAGAGTTAGCACGACAATACAAGTCGTTAGGGATCTGACCAGTAGAAAGTAAATTCATCTCAAAATCTGGTGCATGTAGCACATTCTGTAGGCGCATGCATGGCGTCAAATAAACATCCCTCTGTCATAAATGAGACACATTCGCAATGACAACTGATCTTCCATAGGGTATAAATCTGTATAAACTAAATTACGCTTTGTCCTCTATTGTAGAGATATATTATCCACTTCTGTACTTTTCTTATATTTTTATTTTCTATTGGACTCTCTATGTATTTTACCCATAGGCTACTCTCCTATATAAGAGAGCCTAGGACGGATGGAATAAACAAGTTCTCTTATTTTCCCAACATGGTATCAGAGCGACGGTCCTAGACCGGAGTTCTCGAGCCAAACCCTACCCCTAGCCCCACCTTTTTAAGCCCTCGCGCCTCTGCACGCCCCCTCTGCACCTCCGCCTCCGATCTCTGATCCTGCGCCTCTGCCTCCGTCTCTGATCTCGTGCCTTTGCCTCCGCGTGCCTGCACACGGTGCGCCTTCGCCTCCGCATGCCTGTGCACGGTGCGCCTTCGCCTCCGTGTGCTTGCGCACGGTGCGGCTGATCTGTGCGCGCTCCCTGCGTGCATGTTGTGCCCTTGTGCGCACTCCCTGTGCGAGTGATCTGCGCACTCCCTGTGCGAGTGATCTGTGCGCGTTGTGTCCTTGCGCGCGGTGACCCTGCATGTTGTGCCTCTGTGCGTCCCCTGCACGCGTGATTCGTGCGCGTGATCTTCGTGTGTCCAGCGTGTGTTTCCTGCACGTGACCTTCTAAAGGTCTTGACTCACGTGCACGCAAAACCCTAAGTCAAGCCCGCGCTTCTCCAAAGTAATGGGTTTAGTTGCTTAAGTCTGCACATACAACTAAACCCGTTAATGTCCGTGTAGACGATCATATCTCCAGTTTACTACCCTAGTCTTCTGTTATTACTATGTCAGAAAGCAAGGCAGATATCCCATTTATAGGCGCCTTCAGAGGTCCAACACCGATTGTGAAGATGGATGGTTCAAATTACAAACTGTGGGCGATGCAGTTCATGAGTATGATGAAGTCAACCGGTAAGAAACGCGTTCTTACTAAAGAAGAGCCTGCTGAGAAGACCGGGGTCAATGCCTCATGGGAGGCAGATGATGCATATGCCAAAGTTCGGCTATCTGGAACCCTGGCAATTGAGATTGCCAATGATATTCTTCATCAGCCCACTGCCAAAGCAATGTGGGATATTCTGGCTGCTACATATTCTCAGGCAAAGAATGAGACGAAGATTCTGCAACTCCAGCATGACATATTTACTATCAAGCAGAATGGACGGCATCTGCACTCGTTGTACACATCTCTACGAGGGATGTTTGAGAAGCTTTATAGCTTCATACCTCTGACAGCCACTCCAGAGCAACAGAAGACCTACCGGAATGCCACTATGGTAGGTGTTTTTCTCGCTGCCCTTGATCCAGAGTACGAGGCAGCACGTTCCCAGATCTTGGCGGACTCTACTATTCCTCCTATGGAGGAGGCATTTCATAGGCTGAGTCGCAACACCGTTCCCTCGTCTGCTACAAATCTAACAGCCTCAGCCATGGCAGCACATCGAGGTCGAGGACATCATCATCAGTTTCGTGGCCATGGACCTCGCGGTAAAGGAGGCCACACTCGGCTATCATGTACCTTTTGCCATCGTTCTGGACATACCGAGGACACATGCTATTTTAAGCATGATTTTCCAGCTTCTGCACGAGTCGTTGAACAAATCGAGCCCCCAGCTGCGTCATCTATGGATCAGCGCTTTGATGATCTTGTAGCCCGTCTGAGGGGCATCATTCCTCCATCTGGTCCCGTAACATCAGCATCTACTTCTAAGAGTCATGCCGACGTTGTCGCATCTGCATCTGCATCTGCATCTGCTTCCACCAGTACATCAGGTAGCACCTATGCATTCACTAGCAATAGTGGATCAGATACTTTAGATTGGATTATGGACTCTGGTGCCACACATCATCTGTGTGGTGATCAAGGTCTACTCACAGGATACAAACAGGTTTCTCCAGGCCGTACAGTGGTTACTGCTAATGGGACACATTCCCCATTTATTGGTCAGGGGGAGATTAGATTGATACCATCCATGCATCTCAAGAACGTGTTACAAGCATATGATTTTTCGATGAATTTGTTGTCCATTAGCCAACTTACAAAGGATTTACATTGTCGAGCAAATTTTTGATCCATCCTCTCTTGTTTTTCAGGACATCCTTACGGGCAACGTGATTGGACGTAGCTATAAGCAAGGCGGCCTCTATCGCCTTAGTCGGACTCCTTATGCTGGAACCTCATCTCTACCTGCTGGATCTACCTCCCCGTTACTGTGGCACCTGCGCTTTGGACACCTACCGCTTCAGAAGCTTCGTCATGTGTTACCCCAGGTTTCACCTCATACGTCCAGTCAATGTGAGGCTTGTCAGTTGGGAAAACATCACAGGTCTACGTTTCCCAGTCGTCAGTGTCGGAGTAGTACCTCCAAGTTTGAGTTATTTCATGTCGATATTTGGGGTCCTAGTCGTGTTCCTGATCATCAGGGACACAGGTTTTATATAGTTATTGTGGATGATTTCTCTCATGTGTCATGGGTATTTCTGTTAAAGAATAAATCTGAAGCAGGGAATATTATCATCAATTTCATCAATGAAGTTCGTATTATTTTTTCTGCATCTGTTAAAATTGTGAGAAGTGATAATGCACTAGAACTCTGTACTCATACCTTATCCAGTTATTTTTCATCTCAAGGGATTATCCACTAAACATCTTGTGCCTATACTTCCTAACAGAATGGGATTGTTGAAAGGAAACACCGTCACTTACTTGATATCACCAGGTCACTTCTCATATAGAGTAATGCTCCTCACTCTTTCTGAGGGGATGTTGTTCTTACGGCGTGCTATCTTATTAATCGAATGACATCATCCGTCTTAGGTGAGAAGATTCCATTCTCTCTTATTTTCCCTGATAAAGAATTGTTCTCCCTTACTCCTCGCGTGTTTGGCTCGGTCGCCTTCATTCACCAGTTGTCTCCCGAGACTGACAAGCTCTCTCCTAGGGCTGTCAAGTGTATCTTTGTCGGGTACTCCAGAACGCATAAGGGGTACAAGTGTTATGATCCATTGAGAAGGCGGTATTTAGTCAGTGCGGATGTTACCTTTTTCGAATCCGTTATGTACTTCTCGTCTACAGGTGATCAGTTGGTTCCCTCTGACACCATTGATGCTATATACATGCCACCACCACCACTATCTCCATCAAAACCGTTACCACCTCCTGTCATGGTGCCTGTCTCACCACTACCATTCCACTATACCCGTAGGCCTACTTCTGTTCATGGTCACCGCTCGTCATCCAGCTCGCCTGAGGTATGTTCTGAAAATATTACTAATGATGGATCTGATGATTTTCCTGAGCAGGAGGGTTTACAGAGGCCAGCTGAAGAGACAGATGATTTACATGTACCTATTGCTCTACGAAAGCAGAAGCGGAGCTGCGTGTCATATCCTATAGCATCTTCTGTGTCATTTGACCGTCTCACTGGTGAATTCAGGAACTTTGTTATTGCATTATCAGCAGTAGATATTCCACGGAATTATCAAGATGTACTGAAAGATAGTCAATGGCGCTTGGCCATGGAAGAAGAAATGGTAGCTCTACAGTCAAGACGCACATGGAGTCTTGTTCCTGCACCTCTTGATGTATCTCCAGTTAGCTGCAAGTGGGTCTTCACAGTTAAGCAGAAGGCAGATGGCAGTATTGACAGATACAAGGCTCGCCTTGTTGCTCGTGGCTTCACACAGACATATGTGGTGGATTATCAGAATACATTCTCATCGGTTGCTCGCCATTCCACTCTGCGGATCCTCCTTTCTGTTGCAGTTACTCGTGATTGGCCGCTCTACCAGTTAGATGTGAAGAATGCATTCTTATACGGTGACTTACAGGAGGAAGTCTACATGCAACAGCCACCTGGTTTTGCTATTGAGGGGGAGTGTCCCACGGTGTGCAGACTTCATAAGGCTATCTATGGCCTTAAGCAGAGCCCCAGAGCTTAGTTCCAGAAGCTCTCAGACCTGTTTGAGAAACAGGGGTACAGGCGTTCTAATGCTGATCATTCCCTGTTTGTGTAGAAGACACCTAGAGGTATCATTGCTATTATGGTGTATGTAGACGATATTCTGATTACAGGTGATGATGAACAAGGAATCCAGGGGGCAAAAGAAATGCTGGGAAGTGAATTCGTCACCAAGGACCTTGGGGTTCTTAGATATTTTCTGGGATTAGAATTTGCCAGAAATTCTCATGGGTTGGTAATGACTCAGAGGAAATATGTCACTAACATGTTGAGTGAAACAGGAATGCTTGGTTGTCGACCTGCCACTACACCTATGGATCCCAGTATGAAATTATATGATGATGATACTGATGAGGTGGACAAGAGAAGATACAGAGAATTTGTGGGCAAACTTCTCTATGTTAATATTATCAGGCCTGATATCTCCTTTGTTGTGAGTCGAGTGAGCCAGTTTATGGAGCAACCACGTCAGCTACACATGGATGCTATACATATGATACTCAGGTATCTTAAGTCATCTCCAGGTGCGGGTCTGTTGTTTAAGAAATGCAAGGAGGTTACTATATCAGCTTGTGCAGATGCAGATTATGCAGGATGCCCCAAGGATAGAAAGTTTACCACTAGGTTTGCTGTGTATGTTGGAGATTCTTTAGTCTCGTGGAGAAGCAAAGCAAACGATTGTGGCAAGGTCTAGTGTTGAGTCTGAATATAGGGCTATGGCTCATGTCAGTACAGAAATGATGTGGATAAAGGTTGTGCTTGCAGATCTATATATAGAAGTCCCGCTTCCTATGGCTCTGGAATGTGACAATCAGGCAGCTCTATTCATCGCAAATAATCCAGCGTTTCATGAACAGACCAAGCACATTAAGGTTGATTGTCACTTCATACGTGACATGATTCAGAAGGGGTTTATTGTTACATCCCATGTTAGCTCAGAGGATCAAACTGCAGACATTTTCACCAAGGCGTTACTTCGAGGGCCGTTCCAGAAGTGTTCGTGCAAGCTGAGCATGATTGATATCTATGCTCCACCTTGAGGGGGGTGTAGAGATATATTATTCACTTCTGTACTTTTCTTATATTTTTATTTTCTGTTGGACTCTATGTATTTTACCCATAGGCTACTCTCCTATTAAGAGAGCCTAGGGCGGATGGAATAAACAAGTTCTCTTATTTTCCCAAAATCTATTAATGGTGGGATGCACCAGAGTCCATGAATCACTCCGTCATATCTGTCATGCTACAACTAGTAAAAGTATAGGCTATACCTGAGGAGCTCAAAGATGCTCTGACAGAAGTTGCAGCATCTAAGGAACTTGTAGTGGTGCAGACAGCATGGGTCATTATCTCCCTCAAACGGAAGACAATATCATCTAGTCGTGAATCTGTAGAATGGGTCGAACAGTAAGGAGGTTGTGATTGCTCGGCTATACGAGCAGAAGTAAGATATCCATGCTTCTGAGCATGTCTTCTCTGCATGACCCGAACGACGGCAATAGGTGCATGGACCACTCTAACATCCACCACCTCTGCCACAGAGACGACTCTCTGAACTGAGTATTACCTTCCTTGTCGATGCAGCCATCATTGAGGAGGTATGTGTGGTGATAAGGGGTGGGACAATGATCCTGCTAAGACGATCGTATACCTCCTCCATGGGAGGTATAGCTACACCGACAAGAAGATGGGTGTGTGTTGCATCGTACTCAAGATCTAGAGCAATTAAAAAAACTCCAACCATCGTGGAGTTCATGTACGTCGTATGCTGCTTAGTAGATGTGGTTACGGGTATGAAGCTGTAAAGCTTCTTGAACATGTCACGAATCGAAGAGTAGAAACTGTGTAGAGGACAACCATTCTACTTGGTCATGAAGATACCAAACTACAACGAAAGAATCTTAGCCTCATTCTTCGAATGGTCATATGTGCCTGTCAGGATATCCTACATCACCTTGGTGGTGGGATGGTTCACGATATCATTGACAATCTCCATGAGAGCCCTAGAGAGATAAATACACGTGTACGCGTCATATTGCTTCATCGATGTGTTCGCCCTAGTTTTATCCATTGGCTCCGGTTGTGTCAGAATGTGTTCCTTGTTATTGCATTGAATAAGGGTCAAGAACTGCATGGACCACCACACATAGTTGGTTGCATCCATCTTGACGATGGGAGTCGGGACCTCGAAGGCACCGGATGTAAGATCATTAAGTAGAAATCACAAATTCTAAGTTTCAGACATGATCCAGTATCCAAATGAGACAAATTAATTCTATCTTGTAGTACTCGTCGCGACTTTTCCAACAAGCACAAAAACATCAAAATTAGTCTGTATGAGAAATCTACTGGCAATATATGATCGATTTACAACTTTATGACCCGGATCCAGATCCGATTAGGCGCAAGCCTATAATTGGATAAGACTGGGACCAATGCTTCTTGGAAGCAAGATGACGCGTATGCGTGTATTTGGCTCTTCGGGACCCTCACCACGGAGATAGCCAACGATATTGTGAATCAGCCCACTGCCAAGGCGATGTGGGACATTTTGGCATCCACTTATGCCCAAGCGAAGAATGAGGCCAAGATTCTTCAGCTCCAGTTCAAAATCTACAGGGACAAGAAGAATGGTCGTCCTCTATGCTTGTTCTACTCTTCACTCCGTGGCATGTTTGAGAAGCTTCATAGCTTCATGCCTATTAGGACATCTATGGAGCAACAGATGGCATACAAGAACTCCATGATGGTTGGAGTTTTCTTAGTTGCACTAGATCCAGAGTACTATGTTGCACGTACACAGCTTCTCACCAGAACTACCATACCTCCCATGGAGAAGGCTTATAGCCGTCTCAGCCTTCTCATGCCTCCTACTGCCACTCCTCAGCCCTCTTCACCGATGGTCACTTTTCGTGGCAGAGGAGGGACAATCCAATTCAGAGGATGCACCCCTCGTGGTAGAGGCGATGGATGTCAGCGTGGCTCTTGCACCTATTGCATCAGCCAGGACACACAGAGGATACATGCTTTTAGAAGTATGGATACCCTATGTCTGCTTGCGTGGCAGAACAGATTGAGCTGTCATAGACTCCAGCATCCTAAGTCAATTCTCGCATGGATGATATTGTCTCTTGTATAGGAGAGATCATGACTCCTGTTGTAGGCACCACCACCACAGATACCGCAGTCGCATCCAAAGCCTCTTCGAGCTCTTTAGGTATCTCATATGCTTTTATTGATAGTAGTAGTACATATATAACAGAGTGGATTATGAACTCCGGTGCTTCCCACCATCTGTGTGGAGACAGAGCCCAGCTGAGGTCCTACAGGACCATACCTCCTGGTAGATGGGTCATCGCTGCTAATGGGGCCCACTTACCCATCACGGGACTGGGGGAGGTGTATCTGACATCATCCATGAGCCTTCATAATGTTTTATATGCTATTGACTTTCAGACGAGTTTACCTTCCATTAGTCAGATTACTAAGGATCTGCATTGTCGTGCCATTTTTTACCCTTCGTCTCGTGTGTTTCAAGACATACTCACGGCACGGGCAGGGTGATTAGATGTGGCGGTGAGCAACTGAGGCTCTAAAGACTGGTCCAACCTCCTAATGTTGGTGTCTCTATTATACCTACTGAACCAGTCTCACCATATCTGTGGCATCTTCATTTTGACCACCTTCCTTTGTAGAAGTTGTGTCATATTCTTCCACAGACTTTCACGAGCTCTTCATTCCAGTGTGAGGTAAGCCAGCTTGGGAAGCACCATTGTTCCTCATTTCCATCTCGTCAAAGTCAGAGCAGTTTTCAGTTGTTTGAACTCCTCCATTTAGATATCTGGAGTTTCAGTCGAGTCCCTAATCACCAAGGACATCGTTTTATCTGATCGACGTCGATGATTTTTCTAGACTTTCTTGGGTCTTTTATTGAAGAATAAGTCTGAGGTTGGGGATATTATCAAATCTTTTATTAATGAAATAAAGAATATTTTTTCTGCCAATGTCAAACATCTTTGTTCTAATAAGGCATTAGAATTCTGCACCTTACAGCTTTATGAGTTTCTTAGATCTCTTGGCATTGTTCACCAGACCTCATATGCTTATACATCCCAGCAGAACGGTATAGTCGAGCGCAAACACCATCACTTACTTGATGTGACCAGAACCTTGTTAATCTACAATCGTGCTCCTTACACTTACTGGGGGATGCGGTCCTCATTGCATGCTACCTAATAAACCGTATGCCCTCGTCTGTGTTGGGAGAGAAGATACATTTCTCAATAGCGTTTCCCGAGAAGGATCTTTTCTCCCTTACATCTCGTGTATTTGGTTCGGTTGCTTTTGTTCATGATTTCTCTCTAGGTCATGACAAGCTCCCTCATAGAGATGTCAAGTATGTTTTTGTCGGCTTAGGGTACCACTTGCTTTGATCCGCTTTGGCAGAAGTACTTTATCAGTGCTAACGTTACTTTCTTTGAGTTTGTCATGTATTTTTCTCCTACGGGTGACAGATTAGCCCCATCGGACTATGATGTTGAGATATACACGCCTCCACCTCCTACAGTCATACAACCACCTCCATCTACTCTTTCTCTACCACCTCCACCACCATCATCTATAACTACTCATGCTCCTTCACCTGCTCCTGTGGCTACCTCTGGACTACAACCTACAATGACTCAGTTTTTGTCACGTGTGTTTACTCGCAGGTCTCACTCTATCCCTGTTGAAAGAATTATATATCTGTGTACTGTTCGGTCTTTTCATTCCTCTATGTTCCGTCTTATGTAATTTACCCATAGGATTTTCTCTATATAAGAGACCCTAGGGTTCACTGGAATAAATACAATTCATAGTTTTTTCCAACATGGTATCAGAGCCTACTAGGGTTTAGGCTCTTCACCCCCCCCCCTCTCTCCTCGAGCCCACCGCCGTCTTCGAGCGCCCTCTCGGCCCCGCCAACTCGGCCCTCCCACCGCCCCTCTCGGCACCGCCCAGCCCCGGGTGCCGCCCAGCCCTCCGCACCGCAACCCTCGGCTCCCAGGTGCCGCCCAATCCTCCGCCTCCCGCACCCGGTCCCCGGCCCGTGTCCAACCCTGGATCCCCTCCCCGCCGGCCTTGACGTAGCCGGCATCCCCTCCCCTGCGGCCCTCTTCGTAGCCGCCTCCGTCATTTCATATATGGATTTGGGTGCGTAAGTCTACATACGCACTCAAATCCTATGCAGTCTGTGTAGACATCTACTTCTCTGTCTACAAACCCTAGTTCTTTCTCTGCGGTGATATGTCAGAAACAAAGGTTGATATGCCATCTGTAGGCGCTTTCAAAGGTCATGCGCCAATTGTCAAGATGGATGGGTCGAATTATGAGCTCTGGGCGATGCAGTTCATGAGTCTCATGAAGTCAAATGGTAAGAAACACATTCTTACTGAGGATGAACCGGCAGAGAAGACAGGGATCTATGCCTCTTGGGAGGCTGATGACTCTTACGCCAAAGTCTGGCTCTCAGGCACGTTATCGATGGAGATTGCAAATGATGTTCTCCATCAGCCCACCGCCAAAGCGATGTGGGACATTCTCGCAGCGACATATTCCCAGGTCCGAAATGAAACCAAGATGCTACAACTTCAGCATGACATATTCACCATGAAGCAGAATGGGCGACCTCTTCATTCCTTGTATACATCCCTGAGGGGGATGTTTGAGAAACTCTACAGCACTATTCCTCTGACGGCCACACCCGAGCAGCAGAAGACATTCCGTAATGCTACCATGGTCGGCGTCCTTCTTGCGGCTCTTGATCCAGAATATGATGCGGCCAGATCACAGATTCTCGCAGATGCTACCATTCCTCCTATGGAGGAGGTTTATCGGAGGCTTAACCGCATCTCAGTTCCCTCCAGCACGTCTACACCACCTCCCTCTGCGATGGCTGCCTCCAGGGTAAGAGGTGGCTCCTCTTTTTCATTCCGTGACCGTGGTCGTGCAACTGGAGGTCGTGGTGGTCGATCTCGTCAACCTTGCAGCTTTTGTCGTCGTCCGGGTCACTCAGAAGATACATGTTATTCTAAGCATGGTTTCCCAGCATCTGCAAGGGTGGCAGAACATGTTGCATCTCCATCCTCTTCTACTTCAGATCAGCGATTTGAGGATCTAGTTGCTCGGCTACGGGATATAATGCCTCATGTTCCTACATATTCTTCTGGAGGCCCTTCAGATATAGTTGCGTCTGCTTCTGCCAGCACTTCTGCCACGACTAGCACCTCAGGTAGTGCTTGTGCTTTTACTACATGTTCTAACTCAGACATCTCCGATTGAATCATGGACTCTGGTGCAACGCACCATCTCTATCGAGATAGAGACAGACTTATTTCATACAGGGAGATTCCTTCAGGGCGGTCGGTGATCATTGCAAATGGGACTCATTCTCCCATTATTGGACAGGGGGAGGTTATGTTATCGTCTTCCATACGTCTGAAGAATGTCTTACATGCTCCGGAATTTTCGATGAACTTGCTCTCTATTAGTCAGATCACAGAAGATTTGCATTGTCGCGCTATATTTGACCCCTCTTCTCTTATATTTCAGGACATCCTAACGAGCAGAGTGATTGGATGTGGTTATGAGCAGGATGGTCTTTATCGTCTGCACCGGAGTTCATATGCTAGAGTCTCTTCTCATGCTGTTGGATCTGTCTCACCCTATACCTGGCATCTACGTTTTGGTCACCTGCCTCTCCAGAAGATGTGTCACCTCCTGCCTCAGATATCTCCCAGTTCGTCCTTCCGATGTGAAGCATGCCAATTAGGGAAGCACCATAGATCTAGCTTCCCAAGTCGTCAGAGTCGGAGCAGTAGCTCCCCTTTTGAGTTACTTCATGTCGATGTCTGGGGTCCTAGTTGTGTCCCTGATCACCAAGGGCACAGGTTTTATCTAGTTGTCGTCGATGATTTTTCTCGTTTGTCGTGGGTTTTTCTCTTGAAAAATAAATCTGAAGCTGGTGATGTCATCAAAAATCTTATAAATGAAGTGAACAATGGTTTCTCGTCCAAAGTGAAATATATGCGCACTGATAATGCCTTGGAATTTTATTCTCGGTCTCTCTCCCAACATTTCTGGTCAAAAGGCATCATACACCAAACTACATGTGCCTACACCTCCCAACAGAATGGAGTTGCTGAAAGAAAACATCGTCACCTACTTGATATTACTCGAACTCTTCTTATCCAGAGTTGTGCACCCATTTCTTTCTGGGGAGATGTTGTTCTTACAGCCTGCTACCCGGTAAATCGTATGCCGTCTACACTACTTGGTGAGAAGTCTCCTCTTTCGATTGTTTTTCCAGATAAAGAATTGTTCTCACTCACCCCTCGTGTTTTTGGGGTGGTTGCCTTTGTTCATCAGCTATCACCTGGTCTAGACAAGCTCTTACCTAGAGCTGTCAAATGTGTCTTCGTAAGTTATTCTCGGACGCAGAAAGGATACCGTTGCTATGATCCATTAAATGGGAAGTATTTTGTCAGTGCGGATGTTACTTTCTTCGAGTCTGTTATGTACTTTTCACCTGCATGTGACAGATTGACCTCCAACTCATCTACTAATGAGGTTTATGTTCCTCCTCCTAACGTAAGTCTTCCTTTGACCAATCCAGTTCCTAATATTGTGTCCACACCACCTTTACATCCTCCTCCACCACCACCGCCTCCACCAAAACCACTAATCTCACCACTACCAAAATTTTATACCCGTCGATCTGGTCCTGCTCATGCCATACGACAATCATCCAGCACGCCCCAGGTATGTCCAGATGTTACTACTAATGATGGGTCGAATAGTGTGCCTATGCAGGGTGTGCCATTAAAGGACAACTCGGACCCGGCGAGTTCAGTGGTTGATGATCTGGATGTCCCTATTGCATTCAGAAAGCAGAAACGCAGCTGTGCTTCGTATCCTCTTGCTTCACAGGTTTCATTCCATCGCCTTACAGGAGATTTTCAGAGATTTGCAGTGGCTTTATCTTCTGTGGAAATCCCACGGTCATATCAGGATGCATTGAAAATTGATTGTTGGCGGATTGCGATGGAGGAGGAGATGGCTGCCCTACAGTCGAGGGGCACATGGAGCTTGGTTACTGCTCCTTCAGGAGCATCTGTGGTTAGCTGCAAATGGGTATTCACTGTCAAGTATCATGCAGACGGCAGCCTAGATCGATACAAGGCACGGCTAGTGGCACGCGGTTTCACTCAGACTTATGGAGTATACTATATGGATACCTTCTCTCCAGTTGCCCGTCACTCCACCCTTCGTATTCTTCTGTCTGTAGCTGTGGTACGTGATTGGCCTCTGTTCCAGCTGGATGTTAAAAATGCATTTTTGTATGGGGATCTGCAGGAGGAAGTGTACATGCAGCAGCCTCCGGGGTTTGCTGCTGAGGGGGAGAATCATATGATATGCAGACTTCATAAGGTAATTTATGGCCTTAAACAGAGTCCAAGGGCATGGTTTCAGAAGCTTTCCCATTTACTTGAAGAACAAGGCTTCAAGAGATCCAATGCATATCACTCATTGTTTATCCAGAAGACCACTCGAGGTACAGTTGTCATCATGGTGTATGTTGATGACATTTTAGTCACAGGAGATGATGTCCAGGGGATAGAGATGACCAAAGCATGGTTGAGTCGTCAATTTGTTACAAAGGATATTGGCACACTACGATATTTTCTGGGACTGTAGTTCGCCAGGAATGCACGAGGTCTAGTAATGACCCAGAGGAAGTATATTACAGATATGCTGATTGAGACAGGCATGGCTGGATGCAGACCGTCTACTACTCCTATGGACCCTAGCATGAAATTGTATGATAATGATACAGAAGAGGTTGACAAGAGAAGGTATAGAGAAATGGTGGGGAAACTTCTTTACGACCTGATATTGCCTTTGCAGTTAGCCAGGTAAGCCAGTTTATGGAACAGCCGAGACAGATACATATGGATGCTATATATATGATACTCAGGTATCTAAAATCGTCTCCAGGCACGGGATTGTTGTTCAAGAAGGAAACCGATTTATCTGTTTCAGCATGTGCGGATGCTGACTATGCAGGATGCCCTAAGGATCGAAAGTCTACCTCAGGCTTTGCTGTATTTGTAGGTAGCTCTCTAGCTTCTTGGAAGAGCAAGAAACAAACCGTTGTGGCTAGATCCAGTGCAGAATCTGAATATAGGGCCATGGCACAGACAAGCACAGAAATGATGTGGGTTCGAGCTGTACTAGAAGATTTGCATGTGGATGTACCTATGCCCATGCAACTACAATGTGATAATCTAGTTGCATTGTTCATTGCTAATAATCCTGCCTTCACGAGAGAACCAAACATATTGAAGTAGACTGTCACTACACCAGAGACATGATCCAAAAGGGATTGATTTCTACTTCACATGTTAGTTCTGGGGAGCAGACAGCCGACATCTTCACCAAACCGCTTCTCAGAGGACCGTTCCAGAAATGCACTTCCAAGCTGAGCATGATCGATATCTATGCTCCATCTTGAGGGGGAGTGTTGAAAGAATTATATATCTGTGTACTGTTCAGTCTTTTTATTCCTCTATGTTCCGTCTTATTTAATTTACCCATAGGGTTTTATCTATATAAGAGACCCTAGGGTTCACTGGAATAAACATAATTCATAGTATTTTCCAACAATCCCCCCTGCTCACAAGTCTTCCCCATCATCCAGCACGCCTCAGGTATGTAATGAGCACATTGTTTCTACTAATGTCACTACTGAGTTGTTTGTGCACAGGATTCCATACAGGATGAGCAGGTGCCTTCTCAAGAGGGGAACTTACAAGTTTAGGACTTGACAGATGATCTTGATTTGCCGATTGCTCTGCGAAAGCTCATGTGCTACTTATCCTCATGCAGGCCAGGTTTCCTTGAGGAGACTATCAGAGGATTTCAAAAGGTTTACCTTGACACTATCAGCCGTAGAGATACCACAGACATATCAGGAGGCTTTTCAGAATAGTCAGTAGCGACTAGCCATGGAGGAGGAGATGGTCGCGCTATAGTCGTGTGGTACTTGGAGTCTTATTTCAGCTACAATTGTTGGATGCAAGTGGGTGTTCACTGTGAAGCACCATGCATATGCCAGTGTGAATCGCTATAAGGCGAGACTTGTAGCGTGTGGGTTCACCCAGACATATGGGGTGGACTATTAGGATACTTTTTCTCCAGTTCCCAAACAATCCACTCTGTGTATCCTTCTTTCTAATGGTGTGACCCGAGATTGACACATTTACCAGCTTGATGTGAAGAATGCCTTCCTACTGTGATCTATAGGAGGTCTATATCAAGGTTGCAAAAGTCGACAGTCGGTATTTGATCGATCGGGTCACTGACTAAGGATTAATCGGTTGTCAAATGACCAATCAGATTTAGTCGAGCTCTACTCGGCTTTGATTTTTTTATTATTTTAAATATATAAATCATTTTTATACATAGATTTTATACATTTTTATACCATCATAATGAAATAAAAGAAGTAATTGAATTTAAATAAAACATTAATTATAGTAAGTTTGCTTTTAAAAAGAGCAAAAATATGGTATCTCCAAGCAAAAATCGATCGATTAGTGTGCCTAGTCAGAATTAGTCAGTACTCGATCGACCATCTCACTGACTAGACTAGTCGGACCTACTAGTCGGGCAAGTCGGGAGACTTTTACAACACTGGCCTATATGCAGCAAGTCAGCAACATCTGGGTTTGCTGTTGAGGGGGAGTGTCAAAAGGTTTGCATGCTACACAATGTTATCTATGGTCTTAAGCAGAGTCCAAGAGCATGGTTCCCGAAGCTCTCAGACTTGATAGAGCAACATGGGCTTGTGCGATCGACTGTCGATTACTCTTTGTTTGTGCATAGTACCCAGAGAGGTATTGTTGTCATTTTGTTTATGTTGATGACATTATTGATACAGGGGATGATGAACATGGCGTTCAGGTTGCCAAGGACTTCCTATGTCAGTGGTTTGTGACCAAGGATCTTGGTAGTTTACGTTACTTCCTTAGATCGGAGTTTGCTAGGAACCAGCAAGGTCTTGTGATGACTCAGAGGAAGTACGTTACAGATTTTCTTTCAAAGACAGGCATGGCAGATTGCAGACCTGCCACTACTCCTATGGACCCGAGCATGAAGCTCTATGATGATGACACTGAGGAGGTCGACAAGAGGAGGTACAATGATCTTGTTGGCAAGCTCTTATATGTGACTATTACCAGGTTAGACATATCCTTTGTCGTGAGCAAAGTGAGCCAGTTCAGGGAGCAACCCAAACAAGAACATATGGATGCAGTCCATATGATTCTGAGGTATCTGAAGACATCACCTGGCACGGGACTTCTTTTCAGCAGAGGTACATCTCTTTCAGTTACATACAGCATGTGCAGATGCAAATTATGATGGATGTCCAAATGAGAGGAGGTCTACTTCAGGCTTCACGATGTTCATATGGAATTCTCTGATTTCATGGAAGAGCAAGAAGCAGATTGTGGTTGCCAGATCGAGTGATGTGTCAGAATACAGGGCCTTGGTGCAAGCTAGCACAGAGATGATGTGGGTCAGATCTGTTCTTACTGACCTGACTATAGAGGTGCCTCTTCCCATGCACCTCCAATGTGACAGCCAAGCTGCTCTTTTCATTGCAAACAATCCTACCTTCCATGAGAGGACCAAGCACATAGAGGTGGACTGTCACTACACTCGTGACATGATACAAAAGAATCTTATCACAACTACTCACGTCAGCTTTGGAGACCAGATAGCAGATGTTCTTACTATGGCCCTAGCCAGAGGACCTTACCAGAGGTGTTCTTCCAAGCTGAGCCTGATCGATATCTGCGCTCCAACTTGAGGGGAGTGTTGAGATATTACTTATCTTTCATATTGTTTATGTATTTTCTTTTTCTTTTGTCTTCTTCCTCCAATTTGCCCAACCAGTTTCTCTCCTATATAAGAGAATCCTAGGGCTTCTTAGTAATGCAATTTATTCTTTCACCTTCACAGTTATGACCAGAGATTCTCCACATAGTTATGACCAAGAGTATAAACAAATTGTCATAGACTACAACAGCATCTACCCATATTGGTGCTCAAGATAAAGGTAGAATCAGTCGGATTTGCGAAACAACATCAGAATAAGCCATTAGAACTATGTATTAAGGTAGAATCTGCATATTGCTGGGTAGTTAGACAGGTGGGGTCTAAGTAAGCTCTAACCCAAGTGGTGAGAAGGGATCCGTCAATACTCCTTAATATATAGATATTCACACATAGATATTCTCCATATAGTTATGACTAGAGATTCTCCGCATAGTTGTGACCAAGAGTATAAACAAATTGTCATCAACTACAACAGCATCTACCCATATTGATGTTCAAGACAAAGGTAGAATCAGTCAGATTTGCGAAACATCATAGTAAGCCATTAGAACTATGTATTAACTATTAAGGTAGAATCTGCATATTGTTAGACAGGTGGGGGCTAAGTAAGCTCTAACCGAAGTGGTGAGAAGGGGCCCGTCACTACTCCTTAATATATACAAAGATGAGGTGGAACTATCCCTTCCTTTCTAATTTTGTCGTCCCTTTCTTCTCACCCTGCCTTAAGAACCCCTTCCTCCTCCACCGAAGCACCTAAGGTGAAGGTCTTCAATATATTGACAAAAATTAGATGTGTCTACTGGGAAGTTCAAGACAAAGGTAAAGTAACCCCCTCTTTGTTTCCTCCTAAATATCTTGTGAGTGAGAACCCGTTGTATGTTGACAACTTTGCTACTTTGTATGCTTCCGTTTAGATCAACATAACCTTCCTTAAATCTAGGATGTAATAAGCTAGCTCTGTATACAGATTTTGGCTTATTACTTGTTGACGGATAAATTGACGTTCTCATAATGGATATCAGAATAGACCAGCCTTAAATAGCTTGCATCAATGATCCCTTGAGAGTCTGAGAGAAGTGGGTCAAATCGAGCCCCACTCGACTAACGTCGATGACCTCTCGTGCAATCTGGATACTCCTCATATCCCCAAGTAGATATATGTTTATTGTTTCTCGCATTTGGATCATTGGATTTCCTTTCCATCTATTTCCAATTGTTAATATAAGTGTAGAAATATCTGATTAAATTACGTACCATCCAAGCTTAAATCGAGGTCAAAAAGGATGGAGTAAAACTCAGATGTAAATTTTAAATTTACTGTACAATATTGATGTCTAAACAGGTCCTCCAAGATCTGTGAGAGGAGGGAGAGGAACCCCAAAAGTCTGGATTAAAACTCAGATGTAGATTCTAAATTTACTGTGCAATAATGATGTCTAAACAGGCCCTTCAAGATCTGTGAGACGGGGGGAGAGGAACCCGAAATGGGTCGCATCCCATTTAACCTATGCAAAATTGGTGCACTTCATAAAAAAATGATTTTCAAATTAGACAACTGCGAGTAAGCCCCCAACTTTCTCAATAGTATTCCAATGATTAAATATATCCCTAAAATGCCCATATACCACTTTCTGGTGTTTATGGAGGTGATGCAGTTGTTACCAGTGGCTAATGCGAGAGCGTTACCTCGAGCGCACTCGGACTATCCGCCTTTGCTTCTGGAGTCCAGCAAGGTAATCCATCTGCGGCTCGTTTCAGATTTGAGCATTCGTGGCTATTAAAGAGGGCTTCCGGAGGACGGTGGAGGATTTTGGCAAGGTTGGAATCTGATCGGGTCGGCCACTGCCCATCTGACATCCAAGCAGGGAGAGCTCAGAAAGTATCTAATGGAATATAGCAGGAATGTTCAGGCACAACATCACAATAGAAGAAACACTGCACAAGAGGAACTGGCCAGATTGTACAAGCTTGACGATGACCATGAATGACAGTTGAGGAGATCGAAGAAAGAATCAACCAGGTCATTCATGTGGACAACCGAGAAGTGAAGATTGAGAGGAAGCAAAGGTCGCGACAGCGCTGGCTCAAAGAGGATGATGTTAATACACGATTTTCCACTCAATGGCAAATGGTCGACATAGAAGGAACACCATTCACTCTATGATGATTGGTGGGGTATATGTGCAAGGAAATAGATAGGTTACCAAGTGATGCAAACAGAAATTTGCAATGGCGGAAAATAAATTTTGACGTTGGAAAATTTATTTAATGGAAGAAATTGGAGGGATGGAGAAGAGAAAACTCACCAGTTGCAAGAGATTTGGGAAGAGAAGCACGGAGATCGTGTGGTGTGAGAAGAGAGAAGGGGAGGAGATATGAGATAAATCTCAAAATTATTTCAACTTAAACTGTCCTAAACAAAAGACTATTGTCACCTTTATATAGTAGGGGCGGGATTACAAAAAAAGAAACAAATCAAAATTCAAATCCTAAATTTGGACTCTAATATAGCTGGCTAATTAATTAAATCGAGACCACATGTGATCCCTTTATTTAAAATAAAATTGCAAGGACTCAATTAACCATAAATTAAATTAACTCTGACCTAATTAAACTTAACGAAAAAATAAAGCCATATTTCCTTATTTCATGTTGCATCAACTCTCTGCCGCTTTGAAAAACTTGTCTCATGATGAGTGGCTTTGTCTTCGATTGCGGTATTGGAGAAGCTTTGTTGGATTCATTGAACAATTTGCTCCAATTTTGCATCTTTCTTGTTCAATTCCTAATTACGTTTGTAATTCTTTTCAATTGGGGGGTGCACCTGCAATTTTTCTACCCCTTCATTTAAAATATCTCCTCTTAAATACCCACTATCTTTAACCTTTATACAAAAGGCTTTAGGTGGAGGGATGTCTCTGTAATATTTCCAAACCCACTCTAAATCCCTAATTTTAAGGGATTGGCTCTTCGTGGGAGATAAATCAGGAGTCTGTGGGGTTCGTTCTCCCTTCCATCGACTTCGATGGCGTCAAACCCTAAGGTTAGGGTTCCAGCAGCATCGATGGCACATGATCGCCCAACGACGATGGCGCAAGGTGATGCAAGGGTTGCGTCAACGGGGACTTGCAGTAGGCTTTTGGCAGCGTCGGGTATAGAGGGGGAGGGTGGCAGCATGGGTGGTGGGGCGGAAGGGGCGGAGCGGAGATATTAGGGCCGCTGGAGGGTGGGTCGGAGTCGACGGGAGGAAGGGGGTGGGAAGAGATGGCGGTTGTGTGGGGCCGAGGTGGAGGGGGTGGGATCGAGTCGAGAGGGGAAGGGTGGATGAAGGAGGGGACAGACGATGGCAATGGGGCTGGGGGGTTCGCCGGAGGTGAGGGGGTGGTGGGAGAGGGTGGTAGTGGGGGTGGCGGGAGAGGGTGGTAGAGGCGATGGGGCTGGGGGGTTCGTCCGAGGTGCAGGGGTGGCGGGAGGGGGTGGTAGCGACGGTGGGGCTGGGGAAGTCGCCGGAGGTGCAGGGGTGGCGGGACGAGTGGAAGTGGCGGTGGGGCTGGGGGATTTGCCGGAGGCGTGGGGGTGGCGGGAGGGGGTGGTAGCAGCGATGAGGTTGTTTGAAGGGTGGAAGGCGAATGTAGTGGGTTTGGAGGGGCCGCTCGAGGTGCGGGGGACTCATCGAGAAGCTGTTGGGGGGCTGGAGATGTGGCCGTAGTCAGTTCCTTCAACGATGAAAAATATTTTTGATGGTGGAAAATATTTGATGGAGAAGAAATCAAAGGGGAAAGGAGAGATCTCATCGAATGCGAGAGATTTGTGGAAGAGAATCCCGGAGACCGCGTCGAGGAAGAAGGGAAAGGAAGAGAGAGATGAGATAAATCTCAAAGTAATTTCAACTTGAACTATCCTAAACAAATGACTACCATCCCCTTTGTATAGTAGTGGTGGGATTACAAAAAAAACAAATCAAAATTCAAATCCTAACTTATCCTAATTTGGACTCTAACCGACTAACTATCTAATATAGACAACTAATCAACTAAATCGAGATCACATGTGATCCCTTTATTTAAAATAAAAGTATAATGACTCAATTAACCGTAAATTAAATTAACTCGACCCTAATTAAACTTAATGAAAAAATAAAGTCATATTTATTTATTTTACGTTGCATCACCAAGGCTTTATATGCTCACACTTTCGTTCGCTGAGTAGAAGAATCACCTGGAGGAGGGACGGAGCCAGAACATTTTTGAATAGGCACAAGGTTTAAAAAAATATGTCTATCAATTATGATGTGATCATATTCATTAGGAAAAAGGGAGTATGTTGTTGAGTTGTATATCACTTATATACCTGGCCAAAGTATGAGCCGAGTCGGGCCATGGGTCGGGTCGAACGGGTCGAGGTTCTAAAACCCCTTGTCCATGGCTCGGCCTGGCTCATGGGCCATACTTCAAGGCCCAAGCCCAAGAATGTAAAGTATTTTTTCTCATTTTTAATATAATTTATAGAGATAAATAAGTTTTCTGAACATCATTTAATGATAATCATTATAAATCTAAGGCATCATAATATGCGTTACTTGACATGTGAACCATAAAAAAATGATATAATGTTGATAATGTAAAATAAAAACTTGAAGTATATTATATTAGATGTATGTAAATGGTAATTTTTAAATATACTTTTTATATTTGCAGGCCGGGCCGGGTTGGGCTTCGTGGCACATGTCCACAGCCCGCCCAGTTGACATGCGGGCCAAAGAGTGGGTCGGGCCAGGCCGGCCCATTCATGAAATCTATTGACCCTAGCCCGACCCATGAGCGGGCTGGGCAGGCGGGCCCTTGACCCACTGCCAGGTCTAGTCACTTATGTGTTCAACACCTTCTTAGTCATTTATCTGTTTTGGGATGGGTGAGTGCAAGTGGCTCTGCCATTGGAACACGTGCAGGTTAAAGTTCCAAGGCAAATGAGTGGCTGGAGGTAATGAACATATAAGTTATATGCAGATGAGTTGGATACTTCCCCTCCTCTATTCAATATATAACAATAGTTGTGAAAGATAAACTATATCATCAATAGTTTTCATGTAAATAACAATTTATTCTGAACTTATTTTTTAATCAAATATATGTTTTTTATTCAATTTTACATAACTTGATATCATATATGTTCCGCATGTTCCGCACTGGCGAGATTTTTTGTGAATGATATTTTTTTGTTTTTAGAAAATAAACATATTCTAATATTTTCATTTTTTTCAATTCACTCTTTGGATTTTGATTAATTGCAATATAAACTACACTTGTTCCTAATTTGTATCATGTCGAAAATATAAAAATACATAATTTTATACTTCTTATTACCAATAACTAGAAATATTAATATGTCAATGAAGAAAAATACAACGATAAAGAATATTTGTGTGTTTGACCACTTACTTGATAATAAATAGGATCGGTGATTAATATATGAGACTTGACAATAAATGATTTTTTAGAAAATTAAACTTTTTTTTAGATTGAGAATTAAACCTCGTATCTATATAAGTGATAATGAGATTGGATGAAAAACCGATCTCTTCTGTAGGTTGATCCTAAAAAATAGATATTCAAAATGATAGTTTGGGTAGAGATCCATTGTAATTGATCGGTTTAAGAAATTATCTGAAAAGATTAATCCAAGGTAAAATCTACTATCGCTAGGTAGAAATTTTATGTTCAAAGATATATTATCTATTGGTAAAGATTATTGATGTTCCCCTCAAAAAAAACGAAGGGGATGCCTGTGTAAGTTTTAACCCCAAAAATAATCCAAAAGGGGATTTATATTTAGGAAATATTATGATTATTTTTCCTTCAAAAATCCAAAGAGAATAATTACATATATATTATATAATCTCAAAATTTTAGGGGGGGCATGTGCCCCTCCTTGCCCCACACTAAAACCGTCCTTGCCTGGAAGGATTGGGGTTGGCGTGGCAAGGGGGTGACGCAGCTAGCGCAAAACCAAGCAAAGTTGTTAGTGGTTGACTTTGATATGCAAGAGATTAAGAAACCGGTCTTCCAGTTGAACGTCGATAGGGCTCCTAGTCCATATGGTTTTCATGTTCTTCTCTTCAAAGAGTTCCTGGGAGGTTATGAAAGATGATCTTATGGCAATGCTTCAGGAATTTAGAGTGGGTAACCATGGCTTCGAGTGCCTCAATCAAACGCTCATCTTTCTGTGATCCAAGTGTGAGGTGGCAAGACTTCGAACACAATGGCATGTATCTCATTGTTGTAAAGGTTCTTATGAATCACCTCCGTGGCGTAACACAATTATCTCCCCAAAACCGACGATGTTTGTGCCAAGTAAGCTGAGACAGATGGGTGTGTTCTCGCATCTAAGATGGTGATAGATTTGAAGCATAATCAGAAGAGGGATTTGACGTGGAAGCTTGACTTTCCTAAGGTGTACAATTATGTTGACTGATGCTTCTTATGGGCCTCACTTCAAATGAGAGAATTTTCAGCTACATGGATTGTGTGGACGAAGAGATGTATCATGATGACTTCGTACGTAGTGTTGGTGAATGATCATCTAGAGGGGGGATTCATTCAGCCTTAGAGGGAGGTCAAGCGAGGGTACTCGCTAACACCTCTGTTATTTGTAATCTATATTTTATTATACTTAAGTTTGTTTTCTTGGTTTTTAATATAGCTCAGCTATTATTTACATATAGAATGCAATATACCATGTTGTTAATGTGTGAAATACACTTTTTTATGCTTATAAGACGATCATAACAAGTGACCGATCAGGTTTAAAGATTTATTTTGAAAGAATCTCATTTAGCACTCCAAATTCAACTTGATTAATTTGAAAATTGCATCTGCCAAGCAGCCTGATATTCTAGCATTGCGATTTTTCCCAAGAAACCATCATTTCATGGAAAACCAATCCAATCTTCCCATATCACAAAATTATCTCCACCTACCATATTTTGTATTATATGTTCGTATAGTTCTTTACGCTCGGGTAAATGAGGAGGGTTGCGCGTTAGGTAGCCGACAGCCAGTGCAGGAGAGATAAATTCGTAAATAGTGTTCTTAGAGTTCTTCTAAGAACACTATTTATGAATTTATCTCGAAACTGTTCGGATCTTTTAAACATGGATTTAATCAAACATACAGATTTCGTTGGGGCGTTCCCTACTTGCGACGCGTTGCATCGCCCGAATGCAATGAAAAATTGGCAAGGGCCGCTACATCGCAGCCTGGATGTAGTTCAAAATTTGCAAGGGTTCTCGCATGAGGAACGCATGCGGGTAAATAAGCTAGTTCCGCTGCATCAACGCCCGGATGCAGTCCAAAATTTGCAAGGGTTCTCGCATAATGGACGCATGCGAGTAAAGAAGTTAGTCCAAAAGAGATTGCAAAGGAAGTTGCGGATTGGTAGTTGGAATATCGGTACTTTAACTGGAAAATTGACGAAGATAGTGGATACAATGGAAAGAAGGAAGATTCATATATTATGTCTTCAAGAGACTAAATGGGTTGGAGAGAAAGCAAGGGAGATCGAGAAGACAAGCTTTAAACTTTGGTATTCAGGTAAAGATAAGGGCAGAAACGGTGTTGGAGTGGTTGTTCATAAAGATTTGAAGGATTGTGTGGTTGAGGTGCAAAGATTTGTGGATCGGATTATTTTGCTAAAGTTGGTGCTTGAAGAAGAAATTCTGAATATCATCTCAGTTTATGCACCGCAAATTGGTTTAGATGAAAGGACTAAACAAGCTTTTTGGGAGGATCTGGATAAGATTTTACAAGGAATCCCACAAAAAGCGATGGTTTGCATAGTTGGAGATCTTAATGAACATGTGGGAAAAGATGTTTCAAGGTATGCAAGTGTGCATGGAGGACATGGTTTTGAGGATAGAAACGAAGAGGGAAAAGTTATTCTGGATTTTGTAATTGCATATGATCTTTTCATAGCAAACACTCTTTTCAAGAAGAGGGAGGAGCATTTAATTACTTATAAGAGTGGTTCAACTAGAACACAGATAGATTACTTTGCATTGAGGAGAAGAGATCGGTTGTGTTGCAAAGATTACAAAGTAATCCCTGGAGAGAATTTGACAACCCAACATCGCTTGTTAGTCTTGGATTTACAAATAAAAGGGCTGGTAAAGAAAAGGAAGGTTCCTAAGATAACTACAACTAGGTGGTGGAATCTTCCGCTGAAGCAATCAAGCTTCAGGGAGAAGGTTTTAGAAGACTTATCTTGGGATTGTAGCGGTAGTGCAAACGAGATGTGGGAGGCAGTAGCATCTTGTATCCGAAAGGTAGCCAAAGAGATGCTAGGCGAGTCAAAAGGAGGAGCTCCGGGTCAAAAGGAGGCTTGGTGGTGGAGTGAAGGGGTGCAAGAGAAGCTAAAAATTAAAAGAGCTTGCTTTAAATCTATGTCTAAGGATAGAACAGAGAAAACTGTCACAGACTATAAAATAGCGAAGAAGGAAGCAAAAAAGGCTGTAAGCGAAGCTAAGTCAAAAGCTTATGAAGTTTTGTATAAAAATCTCAACTCTAAGGAGGGCCAGAAGGATATATTCAGGTTGGCCAAAGCAAGAGAAAGAAAGACCAAAGACCTTTCTCAAGTGAGATGCATTAAGGACGAGGAAGGTCGCGTGCTTGTTACTCAGAAGGATATAGAGACTAGATGGGAGCAGTACTTCCATAAACTTTTCATTGGAGAAGGAAATAGAGAGATCACTTTGGGTGATCTAGCTAGTAGTGAAAGTTACTTGAATCGTGCATGCTATAGACGAATACAGAGAAAAGAAGTAGAGGAGGTTTTGAAGGTTATGAGACCTGGGAAAGGTGTTGGACCGGATGGCATCCCTGTAGAAGTATGGAAAGTTTTAGGTGAGCGTGGTTTGACTTGGCTTACGAATCTATTCAATGTTATTTGGCGAAGCAAGAAAATGCCTGAAGATTGGAGGAGTATCGTGGTGCCTCTTTATAAGAACAAAGGAGACATTCAAAATTGTTCAAATTACAGAGGTATCAAGCTGATCAGTCACACTATGAAAATTTGGGAACGTGTGATCGAAAGAAGGTTGAGGCAAGTTTCCCAAGTAAAAGAAAATCAATTCGGATTCATGCCAGGTCGCTCAACTATTGAAGCCATCCATTTGCTGAGGAGAACAATGGAGATTTATAGAGCTAAAAGGAAGAATCTCCATATGATCTTTATTGATTTGGAGAAGGCTTATGATTCCGTCCCACGAGAGATAATGTGGAGAGTTTTGGAGAAGAGACAAGTACATGTCCTATACATTAATCTCATAAAGAATATGCATGATAGGGCTTTATCTTGTGTAAGGACCCCGACGGGGAAGACTGACTATTTTGATATCAACATTGATTTACATCAAGGTTCAGCTTTGAGTCCATTTCTTTTTACTTTGATTATGGACGAGTTGACAAGCCACATTCAGGATGAGTTACCTTGGTGTATGTTATTTGTTGATGATATTGTGTTGATTGACGAGACTAGAGATGGAGTAAATGAGAAGCTTGAGGTTTGGAGACATGCATTGGAGACTAAAGGTTTTCGTATAAGTAGGGCTAAGACGTAATATATTGAATGCACCTTTGATGGAAGCAATGGTAAAGGAATCGAGGTGAAGATTGGTGACGATAACATTCTGAAGAGAGATTCTTTTAGATATCTGGGATCTATTTTGCAACATGATGAGGAAATTGATGGAGATGTTACTAATAGAGTAAATGCAGGCTGGTTAAAGTGGAGAGGAGCCTCCGATGTTCTCTGTGATAAGAAAATTCCTTTAAAAATTAAAGGAAAGTTTTACAAAGCAGCCGTGAGACCTGCTATGCTTTATGGTTCTGAATGTTGGCCTGTGAACCATAGACATGTGCAGAGAATGGCTGTAGCAGAAATGAAAATGCTAAGATGGATGTGTGGACATACACGTAAAGATCGAATTTGGAATGATGCAATCAGAAAGAAAGTTGGTGTAGCTCCGATCGAGGATAAGATGCGAGAAAACCGCTTAAGATGGTTTGGTCATTTGCAAAGGTCAATTGATGCACCGGTTAAGAGATGTGAGTGTTGGGATGTTGAGCCGGCTAAGAGAGGGCGGACGGACCAAGAAGTGTTGGAAAGAGACTATACGAAGGGATCTTAGTTTTTTGGATATAAGTCCGAGATTGACCCAAGATAGATCTGAATGGAGGCGAAGAATCCATGTAGCCGACCCTACTTAATTGTGGGAAAAGGCTTTGTTGTTGTATGTTCGTATAGTTCTTAAGATTAAAATGGTTTTAATCCACAAAAAAGTGAAAATTACTTTTTAAGTTAATTTTGATATTGTCACTAATGCATGTGGTATATCTCTTATATGTTTTTTCCAAGCCTTACCAATATGATATCGTTATTTCAAACCTTGATCTTAGACCCAAGTCACCTCATTCACTTTTTATAAGTCATGACTTACATTAAGAGCTAATTATAACACTTAGAAAACTATCCATGACATCATTAAGGATGCATTATTCAGTCAAGCGTTCATGGACAAGTATTATATACACATTCTTGAAACATATAACAAATCATTATAGGACGCATTGTAGTGACAACAATTTCTATTTATAATTCAATAAATAGAGATGTTAAACATGCATCATTTACAACATATTAAAACAAGTTTTTTTGTATCAATATAATTCCCTAATGTTCATATCGTCTTAAGTTAAAGTCACAAGGGACCACAAGAACTTAAGAAAAACAATTATAAGGACACACAATGCATGCATCTCTAAATATTAATCAAGTCCATCCATTTCCTTAGTGATTCAGGAACACTTCAGCTTGTAGCATATTATATTCAGAGATTAGTCCATCTTTAACCAAATTTTCTTCATGTATATAAATCATGAAAGAAACCTTCATTCTAACATATCATGACTTCCTTCTCAAAGGAAAACCAACTTTCATTCTAACATATCATGACTTCCTTCTCAAAATATAAGACAAAGAAGTCTATAATTCATCAAGACCCGCATACAACATAACCAAACGAACCTACACCTAACACAATAAAATGATTTGCAAGGACATCCAAGGATTATTGGGAATGATCCAGATCCTTAGAATCATTTCCATTCCCATGCTTCCGTCAGCCCATCAACTGGGTCATGTGATTGGTTGGCAGGCTTGGTAGACAATTATTGCTCCCTTATTTTTAGCATATAAGTATATTTGAACAATATTATAGAAATCATCCAACAATGGGAGGCATACATATGAGGCTTCTACAACAAGGAGCCCACATGCCTTGACTAAAGAGTTCTACATTTCAATGAAATAAAAAACAATTTAGGGTTTTTTCTCTTCAAAAAAATTAGGTCCTTTTTAAGGAAAATCAATTTCGGGTTTCCCATCATTCGACTTCGACTGATGTCTGAGGAGATGTCTCATCACGATACATAGCCTAAAGTCTTCACAGCCTAAAGTCTTCAGTCAATTTGCTATGTTGTAAGCCGACTGAAGAGCAAATTTAAAAAAAACAACGTATATGTAAACCAAAATACCGAGGAGATGAAGCATGTGTTAGGAGATGGAACTTGCTTTAGATTTTGGGGTGATGACTGGACTGGGCAAGGGGCCTTTGCGGGTTCGTTTTAAACACATGTTTACGCAGGTGACTGACATTGAGGTTTCAGTCAAAGACTGTCGGGAGGGCGGTAGCTAGATACCTCCTTTCGTACTGAATTGTTGGATCAACATTTCACTGAGTTCTTATTGTTGCTCGAGGCACTGCGAGCCGATAGGGGGTGGGTGGCTCTGTTGATCATTGGCCCCGGTCTGATGAACGTTTCACTATTTAGAAGCCCTGTAAGGCTTTCTACCATTTAGAGGTTTTGGTGTAGATACTGGTCTCCGACCGATACACCAGTACACCGACTTATGGAGTTGGAAGATCCCACCATGCGTTCAGATTTTTATTTGGTTGTTGCGGAGGAATCATCTTATGATGGGTGAAAGAAGGGTTTGGATCTTTCCTAGGTGTGAGGGCACTTGAGAGCTATGATCAGTAAAAAAGGGGAGTGTTGAGCATATATTCCTCAGATGCCCTATTACTAGGGAAGTGTGGGTTATTGCATGAGTGGAAACGGTACCTTATAGTGGATTGGAACAATTTTTGTGAGTCGTCTGGATGCTCTTAGACATGGGAGTAGCTCAACCAAAGTGTGGGTGGTGGATATCTTATGGTTTGTGGCTTGCTCGGAATGGTTCCATCATCCATAGTGAGTGAATATACATGGAAAATATGATCGAACATGCTAAAAGTTGTAAGACTTGTTGGACTTTGTAAAAAAAAATATTGTGAATATGTAGAAGTTACATGGTAGGTGCCTTGTGGACGTCATACCATATTTTTCTCAAAAAATCTAAACCAAAACACATGAATATAATTCAAGAGAGATCCTAGTCTGCCACGTTGCAGTGTGAGCTAATTCCGGCATTTACAACCTAACAGCAATGGCCCATCGACTCATGGTTGCATGAGTCGACTGGCTATTGTGGCCACATTGACCTGGTAAAAGTAATCGAACAACTGATCATTGTCTTATCATTGCCTTCTAAAGATAGTGAACTCTAAAATGCAAAAAAGAAAAACAAAGAATCAAGTACTCGAATCTTAAACCATAAAACAACAAAGAAAATCCAGATCAATTCATATATCACATGAACATGACATGCAGACATTTAGATCATGATTTAAACATCAATAATTCATCATGCAAGTAAACATCTTCAGAACCGGGGGAAAATAGAAGATTCACAAAATATCAAACAAAAATTTGTGTGCATGCCAAGATCTTGGTGAGAACACATCCAAGTATCAAGGAAAAGTCAATAGATCCCTTGAATCAAAGAACCAAGCTGGTTTCACGAGATAGGAAATCTACCTTGGTTGCCTACCATATTATTGCTCCCTTGAGCATTTTGATCCAACTTTGCTTCATGGATCACCTTGTAACTATCATGCAAGATTCCTACATAAGAACACATGGCTACAACGCCTTACCTTTCACCAACAAAGATCGTGAGGATGATCTCTTCTTGCTTCACAAGTTCTTAGAGAAGTATCTCCACGGTCTACTTATGGAAGAAGCACTTTCTCCATTACTTTTCTTCTTTGAAGGGTGAGGAGAGTAACATCCGGATCCAACTAAAAACCGAACCGATCCGATTTAGGTCCAGTTAACTCAATAAAGTTATTGGTCAGTGCTAAACAACTTAAATTGATCAATTGAACATGAATCAAAAGTCACTCGGGTGAAATCGACCAAAAATCGATCGCATCGTAATGCGTGCCCGAAAAAACCACGACACAAATTCGGAAACCGCGAAACGAACCGAGACCACCATGAGATCCGATTCGACGAAACAAGACCACCGGAATCGATTGTTCATCAATCAGAGATCATTTGGTATTTTACTATTTTTAAATCGTAAATTTAACCCCAAACCAAAATCGTATCTCGAAATTTCCAGGGGTTCAAAACCCGATCGGAAATATATCAATACTATACTCATTTTGATCGTCATGCAGAAACGATCAAATCGAGATATTACGCATGGAAATCGGAGGCTCGAGGCGCGTGTGCGTATGAATTTAGTTTTATCAAATGAAAGAGAAAAATGATAAAAATAAATAAATAATTTCCTGTAGCAGACAGTTTCGGTTAGTAGCAGATTGTGCTATTGTGCAGCCCCAAAAAAATAAATAAATTACAGATTTCAGGTCCAGCGGTACATCAGCTCAACGCATGTCACTTCTTTTCCCTCCATTTGTCAAGATCCTAAATCTCCTCTCTTCCTATAAAAATAACACCCAATTCTGATGCAATATTTCCCAAATTGGCAGGGCAAATCAAATTGAATCAGAGGGCTGATTTGAAGATTTTTTAAATTAGGGAATTTCGTCCTCAATTAGTTATTTTCTATTAATTGCATATTTTATTTAAACAAATTGAGATTGTTATCTCAACTTTTGGTAGATAAAATTAGTTAGAGTCTAATTAAAGTAAATTAGTTAGAGTCTAAGAGTCAATTAGATAAGTTGGGATTTAAATTTGATTCTCTTTCTATTTTTGTAATTCCATCACCTATATAAAGGAGTAGGTAGTCTATTGTAAGAGAGTTCACAGTTGAGGTTAAAGTAAAATTGAGATTTTTATCTCTCTATCTATGTCTCTCTCTTTTTTTTTTGAAGCCAAAAGAGGGGGAGACACTCGATGGTGTTTACCCCAAATCTATATTACCAAAAAAAAAGAGTACAAAAAGAAGCGGAAGGGCACAACCTGCGCCACAAAACAGACCCACCAAACCACCCAACACTCCACGGATTACAACGCAAAACGACGATCCCCACGACAGCCCAGCAGGACCCTTGCCCCGATAATAGCAAACAAAAAACCGACCCCTCCAGAATAACCGAAAAAGTCGAAGGCCTTGCAAACGAAACCACCAGAGGGCCACATGACCAAGCTGCTTCCATCTTCGGCCCAACCTCGACAGAAAAGCGCGCGCTCCAGAGGGCCTGAGGAACGCCCCTGCACCACCAACCAATGACAGCCAACCAGCCAGAAGAGACAGCCCACTGGGAGGAGGAAAGAGTGTTCCACGGGCACTAAGGAAGCACAGCGAAACAAACATCGGCCCACGAAGGTGTACAACAGCCTGAGCCAGCAAACCCGAGAAAGAAGCCTCCGACCCCTAGGCAGCCAAACTAACCGAAACCGAAACGCCACCAAACCAGCCGGTAAAGCCTGCAGATCATCGCCCGAAGCAAATCGCTGATGCATCCCCACCCAAGAGCTCTGTGTCTCCCGAACCAGCTCTTACCCTGAATCCCGAACCACGAGCAAACACCGACCGAAGCATCACTTTTAGCTGCCAGATCGCCCACGTGCCTTCACCACCCCCATGGCCTCCGCCACAAGTGCCTTGAAAGCCGAGCAGGATACCTCCTCCACCCTCGCCGGCTGGGACCTGCTCCGCCTTCTATATCTTTTCCCGCTTCTCCTGTCGGCCGTATTCGTGCCAGACGACTGCCCCGGCGAGACCCCCCCATCAAAGGGCACGGAATCAAAAGAGAGGCCCGACAGGACCACATCAGCAGCGACCCCGGTCCCCAGAGGATGGCTACCCGAGTCGTCCAGAGAAAGCGCCCCCCAACCTCCGGGGCCAAAGATGAAAGAATTTGCTGCGCCCTCCCCCCCCACCACCACCACCACCGCGGTAGGGGGAAAGACCGAGACCGAGATCACCTGCGAAGGCCCTTCCTGCGCCACACCCAAACCCCAGGGAGGGAAAAAACCAAGAACATCCTCGCCTGAGAGACCGCCCTGATCCGGCTTCCTCCAAAAAACTGAATCAGAAACCGCCCAATGAGGAAAAATCGCTCCAGGATCCGCCAAAGAAAGCGGAGGCCCACGAGGACCGACCACCGCTAAAGGGGCTGCACTAGGGACCACACCCGGATCCGCGACCGCGTCTGCCACAGGAGCCCGAACATCCGAATCCGCATCCAAAACCGCCTCCAACGCTGACGTCGAAGAATCCAGCAACGCACAGGCCACGTCACCCATGCAAGGGAAAGGAGAGTGAGGCGAGTACAGAGGCTGGGGGAAGTTCTCCAACCGCCGCGTACACTGAAAAGACCGCACCCCTCCGCCGAAAAGGCCCCTCGAAAACCAACCACCATCTCGGGAAACGAAGCGTCCTCCGGCTCTCCCCCGCTCTCCTCCCTCGAAAGATCCGGCAGCAGCGGCGGGTCCCCGAGCACCACCTCAATACTGAAAGAGAAACACCCGATCTTCATCTCCGTAAGCAAACTTTGGCCGCTGAAATTGACGAGGAAGCTCTTGTTGCATTCCATCAGGACCCTCATGACCTCCAAGTTCGACCCAGGCCTAAGACCGTCCTCCAGCACCTCAAGGACCTTTCCCCACCTCCGAAGAGCCTTCGTCAAACACCCCAAAGACCTCGACAGCAGGGGGACGCCTTTCACCTGGGCTACGCAGATCTCCAGCTCCGAGCAGGCGCCATCCGCAAAGCGAAGGCTCCTCCAACAGACATCGACGACATCACCATTGCGAACTAGCCAACCCCGCTACTCCTCCGTTAACCCCCGCCCCCCGTACACAGCACTTTCCCGGACCCACCTTCACCACATCGCCAACGAATCGTGGGCCCAAGAAACCATGCAGGTGCGAAGACACCACGTCCAAGTCGATATCCCCCTGCACCGCCACACCGAAGAGCGCATGCACCTTCGCATCACATCCGAACTTCTTTGACATCGGCGGGACCACAGCCACGTCTTCCCCAACGAAGGTTGTAGAAGCAGCCGCATGCAAATTCGCACAAGAACCCTGACCCACGCCGCCCACCACCTCCGCAAACGAAGGCCCATCATGACGAACATGGGGCGCATCGACTGGGTAGGGACTCCGAAAGGACGCATGCACCTTCGCTCCCCCACACCGCCTAGCCGATCCACGATACCCCATGCAGCTCGCCTGCCGGTGACCCACCACCCCGCAAGCGAAACACCTCGGCGGGCAAGGACAGAAAGAGGCAACATGCCCCCTGACCCCGCAACAGAAGCACTTGCGCTCCGGCTTCCTGTGGGAGACCTTCGTCCACACATCCTCACTACGTCCACGGGGATGCCAACTGCCGCTGTACGATTCGAGCACCACCTTCCCCTTGCTCGCACCCGCACCCCCAGTCGCTAACCCTGCTTCGCTCCGAGACATCCTCAGATTCGAGCACCGCCTTCGATTCGAGCACCGCCTTGAATGCTCCAACTTGAGGGGGTGCGATGAGAATATTGAAAGGTAGTTAAATGGGCAATTGGATCTTGTGAAAAAATCCACGTCAATGATCATGTATCTCCATTTTTTCTCATAGCTCAGAACTGCTCAATTATGTCCTCATTCTACACCAATCGGAATCTATGTCTCTTTCTTTCAACGTGTTCTTCACGATTCCTTTCCAAAACTCCGCGTAACCGACGCGTTTTCTCCTTCTCCCTCTCTTCTCTAAATTTCTTCTACCAAAAATTATATTTTCCACCGTTGGATTTTTTCGACTGCATCATTTGGTATCAGAGCATGGAAACAGAATCGTTCTCACGATTCAACGATCATGTCGCATATTGGCGTTTGCAACTCAATCTAAGCCGCCTATCTCATGGCTCGCAGTCTTGTTCGCGCCAACAAAAGTTCAAGCAACGCCTCATATCAAGTTTCAAGGTGCAAGCATGGCAAGATGCGCAACTCGAGGTAGAATCGCCCGTCGACAACAAAAATCAGATCGTCGCAGCTGCTGTGCAACCCGATTTTGAGCAAGAAACGGAAGGTATTTTCAGTTCCGAAGAATATTTATTTAATGCAACTCCTATGCAACAAAACTATGAAGATATAGGGCCGATTTTTGATGAAAGTACGGATGACGAATATGAAATTCTCGATTTCTGTGAAGTTGAAGTGGCTGTCCAGCAATCAAAAAATGAAAAAAAATGAAGATTTGGGGCCAATATTTGACGAAGAGTCCGCGGTTGAAGGGTTTGAAGTCCTCAATATGCCTGATTATGGAATTGTTGTACCCCTGGCGATGACTGACCATAAGACAGTTGCACCGCCATCGTTGATTCTCGCAATACCACGAACAGAAGCCGTTGTCCAAGAAAATGTTAGCGATCGCCGCATCCAACGGCTTCCCCATAGCCATCAGATCTACACGAACTGGAAGCCTCCCTCGTCGCCATCACATCTATGCCATTGGGAGTCTCCCCAACGACTCCCCCATCATCGCCGCTCCATGCACCATCCATGCCGCCATTTGCTGCTATCTCGGCACCGTCGTCACCGCCTCGCGGGCTGTAGTTCACTACACCCCTGCCTTCCAAGAGGCTCTCGGCACCGCTACCGACCGGGCAAGGGCCCCCGAAGCCATCGCCTTTTCCACTCGCAGTGCCGCCTCCGCTCGTTCACGAGCTTCCCCTGTCGTTGCCCGCGCATCAGGCGTGAGCATCGTCGATCGCGCTTCAGGCGGGGCCGTCGACTCCACCTCTATTCTGGTCGCGGCGCTCGTGAGGACTCAGGACGTCATCGTGGAGCCCTCATGTGCCCTCGAACTTCACGTCGCCGCTTCGAGAACCCTAAATTTAGGGTTAGGCGCTACCGAAGGCTCTGGAAAGTTGAACCCAAGGATGCACAGGCTTCGATTTTTCCTCCTGTGGAAATCCAATCCCACGGAGTTAGGGATTGGAAGGTGATGTGGGGAAATTTCAGTGAGGCCCCTCCTTCAATGCCTTTTTATCAAAATAACAAGCTCAATGGAGGCTACTAGAGTTGCTATGAGATAAATTTCGAGTACACCCTCCAGAAAAAAAACATATTACGAAAAACAGGCTAGGGAGAGAGGAAATATGCACTCATCAATTCCAAATAGGATTAGGAATATGAGATTCATCTATATAAGGATCCTATGGGCTAGTTCATTGCCCACATCTCCTCCCATCCTAGACTTGTGCCACACATTTGTCATGGGTTCTCTGAAGGCTACGATGTTCGAGATGAAGATGCCCCATCAATTTTTCGTCATCGCAATAAGGGGAGAAAGTTCGTGGAAGCGCCGCCATTCGTGCCACATATGTTCTTCCAGCATGAGGTTGACGACTCCGACCACCGCACCAAAGGCACTTGGGTTCCGCCTTTTGTTCCACATCTGTTCTTCCAAAAGGCGATCGAGAACGTTGAAATCAAATCGTCAAGCTTCGAAGATAAAGCAATTCGTCAGGAGACGAATTTTTCAAGCGGAGGAGAATTGATGCAATATTTCTCAAATTGGCAGGGCAAATCAAATTGAATCAGAGGGTTGATTTTGGGATTTTTCAAATTAGGGAATTTCATCCTCAATTAGTTATTTTCTATTAATTGCATATTTTATTTAAATAAATTGAGATTGTTATCTCAACTTTTGGTAGATAAAATTAGTTAGAGTCTAGTTAAAGTAAATTAGTTAGAGTCTAAGAGTCAGTTAGATAAGTTGGGATTTAAATTTGATTTTCTTTCTATTTTTGTAATTCCATCCCTCCTATATAAAGGGGTGGGTAGTCTATTGTAAGAGAGTTCACAGTTGAGGTTAAAGTAAAATTGAGATTTTTATCTCTCTATCTCTGTCTCTCTCTTTCAACGTGTTCTTCATGATTCCTTTCCAAAACCCCGCGTAACCGACGCGTTTTCTCCTTCTCCCTCTCTTCTCTAAATTTCTTCTAACAAAAATTATATTTTCCACCGTTGAGATTTTTCCGACTGCATCATTTGGTATCAGAGCATGGCCACCGAATCGTTCCTATGATTCAACGATTCTGTCGATCATTGGCGCTTGAAGTTCGATCTGAGACGATATATCTCATGGCCCGCATGCACGTTCACGTCAACGAATGTTCAAAAAGCGTCTTATAGCATCTCTGAAGGTTAATTGGTGGATAGACACAAAAATCAAGGAAGAAACATTCCTCAACAAATTTGGAGCGTGCGCGATGGTGCAGGATACTCGCGCGCGAGGGAAGGCGGCAGCCGTTGTGACGACGTGGGAGGTGTGGCGTTGCGTAAAGACGGTTGCTGATGCAAAGGTGTAGCGACGGTGATCTGGGAAGGGGGCTTCAGGCGGCTTTGGTCGCGGCGATTGACGAGCGTGGAGGAGATATTGTGCCTGGAAGAGGTTGCTCATCGATGGTACCCAGGTCGCGCATACGTCGTGGCTCCTCCAACCGCGGCTGGGGGTTGCAAGGAAACGGTTGCTGGGGCCAGGGATGGGAGAAGCCATAGAGGGGACCGGTCGAGGAGTGGTTGGTGAAGAGGTTGGCACCGCCGGAGGCAATGTTGGTGGTAGTACCAAACCCACTCCCTTTCGGACTTCCTTTACCCGTGCGTCGAAGGCAAGTTTTGTGACTTCTTCTACGACCAGATTTGGGACGGCAACAGATAGAGCTGCAACGGGGAGTTCAACATCCTCCTCCACTCTGCTTTCATCGAATCTAGGTATCGCTCGTTCCTGGGCAGCAGGTTCGCCCGTGAATAAATCGAGAAGTTCGACTTCTCCATCCGCAGGATCGTCGTCGAATACGGGTCTCGTATCTTCATCGTATTGTTGTT
This sequence comes from Ottelia alismoides, assembly GCA_037367405.1. Classification (NCBI taxonomy): domain Eukaryota; kingdom Viridiplantae; phylum Streptophyta; class Magnoliopsida; order Alismatales; family Hydrocharitaceae; genus Ottelia; species Ottelia alismoides. The sequence goes on along the minus strand of JAZKJV010001869.1, from coordinate 245,224 downwards.
CACGAGTAGAAGCCATAAAGTCAACTTTCGGACTGAAAATAGTTTCATTTCCTTGATCAAAAATGGGTTGTACAGCAGTTACGGTGGTTTGATTTTGTTTGTTGAGGAATGTTTCTTCCTTGATTTCGTGTCCAGCCACCAATTAACCTTCAGAGATGTTATAAGACGCTTTTCGAACATTCGTTGACGCAAACGCGCATGCGGACCATGAGATATGCAGCTCAGATCGAACTTCAAGCGCCAATAATCGACAGGATCGTTCAATCGTAGGAACGATTTGGTGGCCATGCTCTGATACGAAATGACGCAGTCGGAAAAAAATCCAACGGTGGAAAATATAATTTTTGGTAGAAGAAATTTAGAGAAGAGAGGGAGAAGGAGAAAACGCGTCGGTTACGCGGGGTTTTGGAAAGGAATCGTGAAGAACACGTTGAAAGAGAGAAACAGAGATAGATATATAAAAATCTCAATTTTACTTTAACCTCAACTGTGAACTCTCTTACAATAGACTACCCACTCTTTATATAGAAGGGGTGGAATTACAAAAATAGAAAGAGAATCAAATTTAAAACCCAACTTATCTAATTGACTCTTAGACTCTAACTAATTTACTTTAATTAGACTCTAACTAATTTTATCTACCAAAAGTTGAGATAACAATCTCAATTTCTTTAAATAAAATATGCAATTAATAGAAAATAACTACTTGAGGACGAAATTCACTAATTTGAAAAATCCCCAAATCAACCCTCTGATTCAATTTGATTGACCCTGCCAATTTGGAAAATATTGCATCGAATTCCCTCTCCCTTTCTCCCCCAAACTCCTTCCTCTTCTTGCCCTATTCTCTCCAACGGAGGGCATCTCCAGCCCCCTCTTTCACGATTTGCAACAAAACAAAGCTGTTGCATGCCCTCTTGAATGATTTTTTATCTCAATTTTTAGGAAATTTAAAGAGGTACATCTCCCTATTCTCTTGCTGCCATGCATGTGAATATCTTTTACAAATTAATTTGCTTGTTTAATTAAAGGGATGGAAGTCAAAAGCTTTTTTTATAACTTTTGTTGCTACTTCTTCTATATCTTCACCAGATCATACAACTCAACTAATTCATTATTATTTCGTATTAATAAAAACATCAGAATCTATCCACATTCTTGGAAAGCCCACAGAGAACTGCTAGAAGTCAGAATCGAATCACTCTGGGCAACATTTATATGTATTAACTCATCTTATTGTTAATCATATCTAATAGATTTTCAGATGTCCTCCCACACTGAATAATATAACTATTAGATGCTTGAAAACCCCCAAACCTCTCAAACAAAGGAGCACAGGAAGAACATGTACTTATTATCTTCTTGCCTGGAATTTCAGACTTTATGCCATTAGTTCTCTCAGTCCAGAGACAATCATATAAAGATGAGTTGGCCATTCCTCTAAGAGATACCCACAAACTCACCAATAATTATAGAATCGAGCATGACTATTTGCCGATAGCCTCATCTGACGTAAGAAATTCTTTCTCTAATTACTGTTATTTCTGTCTCCATAATAGATATATATAGCTAAACAAGAAGACCTGGCCATGAAGTTATTATTATATATATATTTCATTTGGCCTTGTACTTTGACTCCTGTATTATACTTTTAAAAGGGTAAGAGAACTATTATCTTCACATTAGGCACCCAAGAATTTTTTTATAAAAAGGGAGCAAGATTTCCATTGTTAACAGACTTAATTACATTACATTTCTAATAAATTAAAATTCAACTTATCATGCTGGTGGTTACTTATTAATTAATAAGGCTACTGTTTATGACAATAATGTTGGGTGCATTTGAAGAATCAGCGGGTTAATATTGACACTGATTTCGTTGAATAGAAAAGCAGATATTCTTCTCAATCCCTCGTCATATTAATACACTTGTTTTAAAAGAACAAACTCACTATAAGTACAAGTGTCAAAATTTTATATGTGGCCAATACACTTAAAGCTTAATAAGATCTATGGAGTGCCAACTGTGAATATCATCAAATATATCAGTATAAGTTTTTTTCATCTTGTCTCAGTATCTAAGTCACTATGAACATAGTATTAATAATATCTAAGTCACTATGAACATAGTATTAATAATCAGCTCAAGTATACAATAATCTTTAAGATTATTAATCAGCTAGTGGTATATATATCCGTCGATAAATGTACTCCCCAATCATCACACAAACCGGCTCTATTGTTAGTATTTCAAAATCCATCATCCTTACAAGCACCTAATATTGGATGTATACATATCAAAGAACAAGGATCATATTTCCAACCAGAAGATTTGGTAAATCTCAGTGGTATCTTATATGTGAGATTGCCAGACACGGTGACCTTTACACATGATCAAGCAAGGGCGCAGCCGCGCAGTGACCTTCAACTGGGTGGGAGATACTTTGGGCAGTGGCCGCCAAGTGCGTGGGTGCGCGAGCTTGCAGTGTTTTTCTGCCTCGTTGGGATCCCGACTTTTGACCAATCCGCTGACCCCTCTGTTTTAAGATACTCATGCGGGGGATCCTCGATTTTTAGATTTTCGTACGAGCTTGTTTGCCCGTACAAGTCGGGCCGGTTTTCTAGAGTGACTTTTCCGGAGAGTCTCTCTTACTCATCTCTGGGGCGTAGTTTTGGAGTAGACCTTTCCCTCTATTGGACCGCACTTCCAACTAGAGGTCGAGACGGAAGAGCCTTTTGTAGGCTACCTCACCGCTTGAGATTTGTTTACTTCGCCAGCAGACATGGCGATTGTACATCCAAATCATCCATGTCTACATCTAAATCATCTAGAGTTACATCTGAGACAGTTGCAGTTGAGGTTTAGAGGAGTTTCAATTAAAGTTGAGTTGGTAGAAAGTGACTAAATTTGGATTCGAAATCCCCATAAAATAGTGGACGTGTTGGGAACTTAGTTAGGATGCATTATACAACACCGCATGTCTACGGAGGCACCCCAACCCTAAGGCACTTCCCACATCTTAGAGTCATAGTGTGAGGTCACACACTGACCAAGACCATAGACTATCCACTAGACTTGAGAATTAAATAAATCAATAAACATTTCCAATCTCACCTTTCCCATCGTCAAAAATCCACAAACATGATATCTGAATAATATGAGACTATATATATATATACACACACACACACTTATGAGCAAACAAGTAAAATATAAAAATATTTGATATGGAAAATGTTGGAACAAAGGGTGAACAGGAGGGGAGGTACATACAAGCCACTTGGAAACCTTTTTACATTACAAGTAGAAATAAATTTTAGATGTTTATGCCTTTCTACTTGTTTCTTTTGTATCCATATTAAATGTCTGCTTATTTTATAATATGAATTATGGGTGTACCAACGCCCGCTGCTACCTCTTCTTCCTAACATGTTTTGACAGGCAATGAGCCTGCTGCTCAGTAGTTGTTGATGACTTCAGAAGATCGTGTATATACTAGATGATATGATTTCTTTTGTGTCAGTTTTTGGTTCAGCTTATGATGTAATATACTTCCTTCCTTTTTAATCATATATTTTGGGATCTACATGTAAAATGTAAAACATTCTTTTGTTACATGTAATGTTATATGGAAATGAATGAAATATTGGTGGTACTTTTTCTTCTTGTGCATGTGGTTTATTCATTGAATGAGAATGTCATACCAAACGCGAAAAATATTTCCCCTGATTTCAATACTTTGTGCGATGACATGCGAATGTAATAGTGCGAACGTGTGTAAACGGGTACCCGGATCCGAGGGGTTTCACAGTTTGGTATCAGAGCTGTGGTACCCTGATATGCACATTCGTAGTATTACAATTCCGATCGCATTAAGTTCCCGTATAGCGACAGTCTTCCGACATGTCGTGAGTCCGAGAAGGGAAATATGACATTCGAATTCAATCACCACAGATGCCACCAATTTGATTAATTTTCATATTATATCCCAAGAAGAGAAAAAAAAGCATTTACGATAAGTATCTCCAAATGGCACTTTTTATGACTAAATATGGTTCTCATGCAGAGTTATGTCATCCCGACCAGGCCAGGAGACTACTGACCAGTTAGCTCGCATACTGACCGCTCTCACCGATCTTCAACAGCAGCAGGCTGCTATGAGAGGCTAGCAGGATCAGAATTTGGCTCAGCAGACAAAGATTGCTAACAAACAGACGGACATAGAGATGAGATTTGAGGAGATGTCAGATTTCACATACCATCCATCTCAGGATGGGGACCAGACAGGACCAACCTCAGTCAGTTGAAGTACAACAGCCTCATTTCGATGATCCACTTGAGGAAATACCAGAGCATGGAGCTAAGGAGGATGGAGACTTTGACAGGGAGCAGGACCCTGTTGACTTTGCAGATGAGGATGCACGCGAGTACTCTACCATTCACAGGCACCAGTCGGTCTTCACTTCCTACCAGCGGGTCAATGTGCCCATGTTCGTGGGCACTAGTACATCAGATGTTGTTGAGTAGTGGCTGAAGATGGTGATGAAGGTGATGAGGATGATTCGTGAGTCACGAGACACGTGGCTATCTTTCATGAAGTACTCACTGACAGATTTTACTGAGAGATGGTGGGATGTCGTAGTATCTGAGTTGGGCCGAGAGCCTACATGGGATAATTTTGAGACGAGGTTTAGGTCCCACTTCTTTTCTGCAAAGTGGAAAGAGTCTCAGCGCCGTTTGTTTGCAGAGCTTCGTCAGGGACGGAAGACAGCTAGAGACTACTTCGTCAGATACACCGAGCTGTCTCGACATTCCAGCAGTTGGCGCATTTCCAAAGGAGAATCTGGAAAAGTTCATCAGAGGTGTGATGGAAGAGGTGCAGGAGAAGCTGGCTGGATTACACATCACTTCCATCTCTGAGGCTACTGACGCAGCGGAGAAGTTTGAGGATATCCGAGAGCGACGATTTGGGAGCTCGTCTAGAGCAGCACATAGACCACAGCGATCTTTTGGACCGATTCGTCGATCATTTCAGCACCAGAGATCAGTTAAGCGATTCCGACCTACAGGTTCAGCATTCTCAGGCAGTGCTCGCTCATTTCCATCGACTACCTTAGGAGAAGCACTTGTTGGACGCGACACAAATTCCACTCGACCATCTGGGTCGCAGCGAGCAGACAGACCCCCAGCAAGACCGGCTTGGAGCACAGACACGACCACTCCACCTACTCGACCATTCCGTTGTTACTTGTGCCATGAGTGGGGACATTACCGGCATCAGTGTCCCCAGAGATCTGGTGAGCCTCAGCCACAACCTGCACAGTCGCAGCCTCAGGCACAGCGTTCAGGGAGTTTTCAGGCAGGAACTCCAACTTCAGGAGGCAGTAGAGACAGACACAGAGTGTGGCAAGATCCAGTACCTCACCAGCCAGACAAAGTCAGCTACACGCAGTGACCGAGGAGCAGGCAAGTTCAGCAGCTACTGTGGTGAAAGTTATGGTCTCAGTCTTGGGCCGACCATTCCATGTTTTATTTGATTCTGGAGCGACACGTTCTTTCCTTACTTCGAGGCTACTAGCTTCTTTAGGCAGAGTCGCAGAAACTCTATCTTCTCCATATCACATCCATAGGCCAGGTGGACAGTTGTTCATTATTTCACTGATAGTCAGGCATTTGTCCGTACTAATTAGCGATCATGAGATGATCGCAGATTGTCTACTTCTACAGCTTGATGAGTTTGACTTGATTCTAGGCATGGATTGGTTATCAGCTCATCACGCACTCGTTGATTGTTTTAGAAAAACAGTTGTCTTCAGGATTCCAGATTTACCCGAGTTCACTTTTGAGGGTACTTTACATAACTCCAAACTGGAGTAAGCTCAACGACTTGTTGATCAGGGTTGCGATTCCTATCTAGCATTTGTTCAGGAGATATCCGATCATGAGCCTATGGCACAGGACATCCGTGTAGTATCAGACTACCCAGATGTGTTTGCTGATGAGATACCAAGATTACCTCCTGAGAGGGAGATCAAGTTCGAGATCACATTACTACCCGATACACAGCCGATCTCGATGGCTCCTTACCGCACGGCACCAGCTGAGTTGAGAGAGCTGAAGGTGCAGTTGCAGGAGTCACTTGACTTGGGATTTGTGAGGCTGAGCACTTCACCTTGGGGTACTCCGATTCTATTTGTCAGGAAGAAAGATGGATCCATGAGGTTATGCATCGATTACCGACAGCTGAACAAGAAAACGGTGAAGAACCCTTATCTATTGTCGCGCATTGATGGTTTGTTCGACCAGCTCCAAGGATCTTCGGTGTTCTCGAAGATCGATCTTCGTCCGGGCTACCATCAGCTGAGGATTCGAGAGTCCGATATTTCGAAGACAGACTTCAGGACTCGCTATGACACTACGAGTTTGTGGTGATGTCGTTTGGGCTCACCAATGCACTTGTAGCTTTCATGGATATGATGAACCGGATCTTCCATCCATATTTGGACAAGTTTTTAGTGGTGTTCATTCATGATGTGCTCATATATTCTCGAAATGAATGGGATCATGCAAATGATCTACGGATTGTCTTGGATACATTGCGGGAGCACAAGTTATATGCCAAGTTGAGCAAGTGTGAGTTCTGATAATCCCAGGTCTCATTTCTAGGGCATGTCATTCAGCAGGTATCGCGGTTGATCCTGCAAAGATTGAGGTAGTTATGTCTTGGGAGCAGCCCAAGACAGTTACTCAGATTCGGAGCTTACTCGGATTAGCAGGCTATTACATACGCTTTGTTTGCAGATTTTCACGCATTATTCGCCCTTTGACACGATTAACATAGAACGGAGTTCCATTTATTTGGGATGATTCATGTCAGCAAGCCTTCAGGACACTGAAGGAGAGATTGACTTCAGCGCCATACTTGCACTCCCATCAGGCACGCAGGACTATGCAGTCTACACTGATGCATCTGGAGAAGGTCTAGGAGCGTTGTTGATGTAGAGAGGTCATGCAATTGCTTACGCATCGCGACAGCTGAGACCGTATGAGCGGAATTACCCCACCCATGACTTGGAGTTGGCGGCAGTTGTCTTCGCCTTGAAGATCTGCGCCACTATCTATATGGGGTGAATTTCGAGATCTTCACAAACCACAAGAGTCTGAAGTATGTCTTTGATCAGAAGGAGCTGAACATGAGGCAACGCATGTGGCTTGACCTATTGAACGATTACGATTGCATGATCTCTTACCATCCTGGTAAGGGAAACGTGGTGGCAGATGCGCTTAGCAGAAGAGCTCATGCAGAGGGTACGGCAAACTGGTTATATGCGTGGGATATGCTTGCATCATTAATTGATTGGCATCCTTAGGAGAGTGCATCCATTTCTACCACCGTACCTCCACGATTCAGCAGTTTATGGGATCGCGTCGTCGAGGGCCAGAAGACAAATCTATGGATTCGAGACAGATACATGCGCGCTGTCAAGGATGAGGTTGATGCTTTTGTTGTAACGGAGTCTATTTTATGGAAGGTAGACGGGTCGCTGTGCCCAACGACGAGCAGTTGCACAACGATATTTTTGATAAGGCACATAGTTCACGATTATCTATTCATCCGAGCAGCATAAAGATGTATCGCGATCTGTGTCGACATTTCTGGTGGGATGGAATGAAACGCGATGTGGCGCAACATGTTAGCAAATGCATGATCTGTCAAATGGTCAAGGCCGAGCACAAGAGACCACCAGGATTACTGCAGTCTCTCCCCATTCTCGAGTGGAAGTGGGAGAGTATCTCTACGGATTTCATCACAGGATTGCCGAAGACGCCAGGTGGCCATGATTCTATTTGGGTTGTTGTTGACAGGTTGACTAAGTCAGTCCATTTCATACCTGTCAACACGACTTACACTCCATCCAGATTGGTCAAGCTATATGTGCAGAACATCATCAGGCTACATGGTATACCACGAGAGGTGGTGTCTGACAGGAATTCGAGGTTTACTTCCCATTATTGGCACCAGTTAATGTCAGCACTACACACAGAGCTGAAGATGAGTTCTGCTTATCATCCGCAGACCGATGGGCAGAGTGAGCGCACTATTCAGATGCTGGAAGATTTACTTCGCGCATGCACTTTGGAGTGGAAAGGGTCATGGAAGGACCATTTGCCTTTAGTGGGATTCACGTACAACAACAGCTATCATTCCAGTGTTGGAATGGCACCATTCGAAGCCCTATACAAGCGGAGATGCCTCACACCTCTCAGTTGACGTGAGGTAGGTGATCATGCTCTATATTCCGTAGATCTCATGGAGAAGACTGCGAGAACTGTTGATCTTGTGAGACGAAGGCTTCTGACGGCACAAGCCGCCAGAAAAGCTATGCAGACCGTCGGAAAAGAGACTTAGAGTTTCAGGTAATCCGATTCTTTCTCTTTCTCCAGTCAAATATGACTTATCTATATTCAGCTTAATCTCGCATATAAATGACATTATGTATGTTACAGGTGGGAGATTGGGTATTTCTCCGAGTATCTCCCATTAAGGGAATATAGAGATTTGGCGTTCGTAGCAAGTTAGCGTCACGATATGTTGGCCATTTGAGATCCTAGCTAGAGTAGGGAAGGTGGCCTACCGAGTAGCCCTTCCTCCACATCTTTCAGCTATTCACGACATCTTCCATGTATCCAACTTGAGGAAGTATGTGCATGACCCTCGACACGTCATCAGCTATGAGAATCTTGACGTGGAGCCAGATTGGACATACGAGAAGAGACCAGTGCAGATACTTGACAGCACTATGAAGAAGCTTCGCAACAAGGAGATTCCATTGGTCAAGGTGTCGTGGCATCTACACGGTGTCGAAAAGGCAACGTGAGAAATCGAAACCGACATGCAGACAAGATACCCACAGCCTTTTCTAAGGTAACAATCAAAACAAGCTTTTGTAATTAGATGTGTTAAAATATATGGCTTGTTTTCTCTTTGAGATTTTTATGGGTTCAAAACCCTTTGAGGTTTTTACGGCCAGACGAGATACAAACAAGACACATAAGGACCTTGACTCGAGTCTCGAGGACGAGACTCCCTTTGAGGTTTTTATATTTGTAACATCCTGATCCAACTAAAAATCGAACCGATCTGATTTAGGTCCAATTAACCCGATAAAGTTATTGGTCAATGCTAAATAACTTAAAATGATCAATTGATCATGAATCAAAAGTCGCTCGAGTGAAATCGACAAAAAATCGATCGTATCGTAATGCGTGCACGAAAAAGCCACGATGCAAATTCGAAAATCGCGAAACGAACCGAGACCACCATGAGATCTGATTCGATGAAACAAGACCAACGGAATCGACCGTTCGTCAATCAGAGACCGTTTGGTATTTTTAAATCGCAAAATTTAACCCCGAAATCAAAATCGTATCTCGAAAATTTCAGGAGTTCAAAACCCGATCGGAAGTATATCAATATTATAATCATTTTGATCGTCATACAAAAACAATCAAATCGAGATATTACGCATCAAAATAAGAGGCTCAAGGCACGCGTGCAGATGAATTTAGTTTTATCAAATGAAAGAGAAAATTGATAAAAATAAATAAATAATTTCTTGTCTGCTACATATTCGGTTAGTAGCCGATTGTGCTACTGTGCAACCCAAAAAAATAAATAAATTACAGATTTCCAGTCCAGCCCGTACATCAGCTCAACGCATGTCTCTTCTTTTCCCTCCATTTGTCAAGATCCTAAATCTCCTCTCTTCCTATAAATAACACCCAATTCCCCCTCCCTTTCTCCCCATGAACTCTTTCCTCTTCTTGCCCTATTCTCTCCAACGGAGGGCATCTCCAGCCCCCTCTTTCACGATTTGCAACAAAACAAAGCTACTGCATGCCCTCTTGAATGATTTTTTATCTCAACTTTTAGGAGATCTAAAGAGGTACATCTCCCAATTCTCTTGCTGTCATGCATGTGAATTTCTTTTACAAATTAATTTGCTTGTTTAATTAAAGGGATGGAAATTAAGAGCTTTTTTATAACTTTGTTGCTACTTCTTCTATATCTTCACCAGATCATACAACTCAACTAATTCATTATTATTTTGTATTAATAAAAACATCAGAATCTATCCACATTCTTGGAAAGCCCATAGAGAACTCCTAGAAGTCAGAATCGAATCACTCTGGGCAACATTTAGATGTATTAACTCATCTTGTTGTCAATCCTATCTAATAGATTATCAGATGTCCTCACACACTGGATAATAAACTATTGGATGCTCGAAAACCTCCAAACCTCTCAAACAAAGGGGCACAGGAAGAACATGTACTTATTATCTTCTTGCCTGGAATTTCATACGTAGGTCGTTAATTCTCTCGGTCCAGAGAGAATCATATATAGATGAGTGGGCCATTCCTCTAAGAGATACCCTCAAACTCACCAATAATTATAGAATCGAGCACGACTATTTGCCGATAGCCTCATCTGAACGTGAGAAATTTTTTCTCTAATTACTGTTATTTCTGTCTCCATAATAGATATATATATATATAGCTAAACAAGAAGACCTGGACATGAAGTTATTATATATATTTCATTTGGCCCTGTACTTTGACTCTTGTATTATACTTTTAACAGGGTAAGAGAACTATTACCTTCACATTAGGCACCCAAGAATTTTTTTATAAAAAGAGGGAAAGATCAACTATGGAACATAAAACCTCTTCCTGACAAGATTTCCATCTAGATTACATTTTTAATAAATTAAAATTCAACTTATCATGTTGGTGGTTACTTATTAATAAGGCCACTGTTTATGACAATGATGTTGGATGCATTTGAAGAATTAGTGGGTTAATATTGACACGGATTTCATTGAATAGAAAAGCAGTTATTCTTCTCAATCCCTTCTAATATATTAATACACTTGTTTTAAAAGAACAAAATCACTATAAGTACAAGTGTCAAAATTTTATATGTGGCCAACACATTTAAAGCTTAATAAGATCTATGGAGTGCCAACTGTGAATATCTTCAAATATATCAGTATGTCTTTTTTTATCTTGTCTCAGTACCTAAAGGTAAATTCCTTAGTAGTGTAGTTGAAGAACATAATTCCTCGAATATGGTCCCAAAAATGTTAATTCCCTGATTAATGTTGTGAAATCGCATGGAATCTATGCGATATACATGTCGCATATATAAAATGCAACACTCATACAATAATAAATCAAAGTTGATATTTTTTACATTTTATAATAATGAAAAACGCATGGAATCTATGCGATATAGGTAAAATTTTGAAAATCGCATTTTTTCTATGCGTTATAGGTTTTTTTGAATGTTGATAATATATGAAAGTCGCATGTCTTATATGCGACATACATAACGCATAGATTCCATGCGATTTCACTACATTACTCAGGGAATTAACATTTTTCGGACCATATTCGAGGAATTATATTCTTGAACTACACTACCAAGGAATTTACCTCCAGTACCTAAGTCACTCTAAACATAGTATTAATAATCAGCTCAACTATACAATAATTCCAATCAATCAGCTAGTGGTATATATATCCGTCGATAAATGTACTCCCCAATCATCACACAAATCGGCTCTATTGTTAGTATTTCAAAATCCATCGTCCTTACAAGCACCTAAGATTGGATGTATACGCATCAAAGAAAAAGGATCATATTTCCAACCAGAAGATTTGGTAAATCTCATGTCGTATCTTATATGTGAGATTGCCAGTCACGGTGACCTTTATACCTGACCGGACGAGGGCGCGGTGACCCTCAACTGGGTGGGAGATAGGAAGCCCAGTTTGGACAGCGGTAGTCAAGTGTGTGGGTCTAGGATCCCGGTCCCTTCTTGGTTTTTTTACGCGAGCTCGCAGTGTTTTTATGTCTCGTTGGGATCCTGACTTTTGACCAATCCACTGACCCCTCTATTTTAGGATACCCATGTGGGGATCCTCAAATTTTAGTTTTTTGTACGAGCTCGTTTGCCCGTACTAGTCGGGCTGGTTTTCTAAAGTGACTTTTCTGGAGAGTCTCTCTCACCCGTCTCTGGGGCATAATTTTAGAGTAGACCTTTCCCTCTATTGGACCGCACTTCCAACTAGAGGGTGAGATGGAAGAGCCTTTTGTAGGCTACCTCACCGCTTGAGTTTTGTTTACTTTCGCCAGCAGACTTGGCGATTCTACATCCAAATCATCCATATCTACATCTAAATCATCAAGAGTTACATCTGAGACAGTTGCAGTTGAGGTTTGGAGGAGTTTCAATTAAAGTTGAGTTGGTAGAAAGTGACTAAAATTAGATTCGAAATCCTTAAAAGCTAGTGGACGTGTTGGGAACTTAGGATGCATTATACAACACCGCATGCATAGGGAGGCACCCCAACCTTAAGGCACTCCCCACGTCTTAGAGTCATAGTGTGAGGTCGCATACTGACCAAGATCACAGACTATCCACTAGACTTGAGAATTAAATAAATCAATAAACCTTTCCAGTCTCACCTTTCCCATCGTCAATAATCCACAAACATGATATCTGAATAATATGAGACTATATATATATATACACACACATACTTATGAGCAAACAAGTAAAATATAAAAATATTTTATATGGAAAATGTTGGAATAAAGGGTGAACAGGGAGGGAGGTACATACAAGACACTTGGAAACCTTTTTACATTGCAAGTAGAAATAAATTTTAGATGTTTCTGCCTTTCTACTTGTTTCTTTTGTATCCATATTAAATGTCTGCTTATTTTATAATATGAATTATGGGTGTATCAGCGCTCGTTGATAGCTTTTCTTCCTAACATGTTTTGGCAGGCAAGGAGCCTGCTGCTCAGTAGCTGTTGATGACTTCAGAAGATCGTGTATATGCTTCCTTCCTCTTCAATCATATATTTTGGGATCCACATGTATATTGTAAAACATTCTTTTGTTACATGCAATGTTATATGGAAATGAATGAAATATTGGTGGTACTTCTTCTTCTTTTTTGTATGCGGTTTATTAATTGAATGTGAATGTCATACCAAACGCAAAAAAAATTCCCCTGATGTCCACTGGACTATTTGTGCATACCACCTTATTTTCTTTTAAGTGTGTCCTACCTTACCCTTATCTTTAAATGATTTGGGTCAAATTTCACTTCAGCACTACATTTCATGAAATTCAATTTAGGTTGAATCTAGCTTTGGCTAATTGTCATACTTCGTCAACTAGATTCCTTTTTTTACATAATTCTATGGCTTTTAATTGGCTTAATTGTTTGTCTAAAGACCCTTGCCCGTGTCTTGTGGTATTGGTTTAGGATTAATTTCAGGTTATTCATGGCAAGTTGAGTAATTGAATTCGAGTAGTCGGGTTTAGATCAGTATCACATTTTGGATGTTGTAACCACCCCTAAATAAATGCGAGGTTTTCCACCCAATAAGCTTCTTCTCAACTTCTCCACCAACAGCATCTACTTCATTAGTTGAAGGACTCCAACAAACCAAAAGGTAGGCCCACGTAGGTGAAGTCTGCAAAGCAATCTCACAAGAATTCACTTCCTAAGATGGCATACCAGTAGGCATGAAGGCTAACTTGGCCCCATTCACAAGGAGATTTAAACATCAGCAAAACAATCCATAACCATAGAAATGTCTCTAGCAGCATGCCCACCTACTTCTGAAGAAAGTAATTTCATCAGTAAGATCGGGATGGAAATATCCTCTTGAGAAAATCCAACACAAATTTGGTGTAATAATTCCTATTCCACCACTACGGATAACTTAGCCATAATTTAAAAAGTATGAGAGCGAGTGGACATATTTAATGAATCCCACTTTGGGGATGAAAGAGTCCATTGCGTATTCACCAAAACTAAGCACAAAGTGTTGGTTGCATATTGCTTCATCCGCGTAGTCCACATATCTCGAAAACTGCATCGAGAAAGTAATGCCTAAATGAATATTCAATCCATGTAGTCATAAGCGTCAACCCCATTAATTGTGTGCCTCTTTAAATATGTTATCTCTGAAGCCACCACCATAGTGTCCATCATGTGATAATATGAGATAAAAGCTGAACGAGAGGGAGAACTAATGGACTCCAAACATCCCCACTTAGTCAACTCGCAAGCAACTTCACCATAATGAGATAAATAGCATATTTAAATCAAGCGCAAACCTGCAATCCTCGACGATGCTTCCTTCTTACGAAAAAGAAAGATAAATGAATGATTCAACCTGTTAAAACCCCGATCACCATGTCTAAACTCCTCGACTATTGCCATACCATCATCATGTACCACATCCTCGAATTTCCAAAAGAAGTTCTGGAAATGATCATGAGAGAGGGATCTATCAACGTTCAACTCAAGCATTGAATTATTAATCGTCTGCAAGTTGAAGTCACGTACCAACCCATTTCCATGCTCTTGCGATAATCTGCTCACACTTCTCCCTACTCACTTGTACCAGTAGAACCAACCTGACAATTAATAGCACAGACAAGACCCACCATCGTAGCATCAACCCCCACACCGCATGGAATCCCCCCCTCCCACGATCAAAGAGTGGATCTGATCCCCATACACCTCCCACTTTCCATCACATAAATCTGAAGTGGATTGAAAATTAGGGGAGAAATTTTCGAAGAGTAAGACGAGAGGAAATTCCACTAAGATAGGGAGAAGCATACCAAGATGTGTGAGAAGGGGAGAGAGACATGTTTGAAGAATTAAAGAGGGGAGTGAATAATAAACGAATGAGGGAGGATAAAGGCAATGGCTAAATTGAATTTAACATCATTTCATATCCTCTAAGATGTGTGAGAAGGGGAGAAAGACATGTTTGAAGAATTGAAGAGGGGAGTGAATAATAAACGAATGAGGGAGGATAAAGGCAAAGGCTAAATTGAATTTAACATCATTTCATATCCTCTGTTACATAAGAGTAGGTTAAAGAAACAATCGTTCACTCAAGAGACACATCCAAATCAAAAGATGCATCCAACGATTGTGACTTTTAGATTCAACAAGGTCCCCAAGTCAAGAGAACTCCTCGATTAGCTCATACATGCCTTTTCACTAAATCTCGGTTGGAAAGGCAGGTATCATCAGTTCCTACCTCCTCTCTACTAGGATGAATACTCGTTTTACCTTACCAAGGATATCATTCTAAGGAAAAATGGAAGTCTCTAAGAAAAGATTGTGTGGTTAAGGCTAATCGAAGGAAGGTTGGAGTGGAGCAAAGGCTAAGAAAGTAGTATGGGTGCCAGTTTTCACTTTAAACTAGGTGCATGTGCATTCATGACAACTGCCCCTGGTCAAAGGTCGAGAACTTACTTCTTACTTTCATCTGCTCTCATCTATTTTCCTCGATGTAACTGGAATAATTGGCATCTTTCCTTCTTACCACATATCTTGGGGGAGTAGCCTCAAATTTTGTTGACATTAAGTTGAATTTCAATTTCAACAGGTCACCGAAATTCGATTGAAATGATCGGTATTTCAGCAATATGGGGGGCCATAGTAGAAATACTGACCGAAATGACTGAAATTTAGATTGAATTTCGATTGAAATTTTGTTTCAACCAAGTCACCAATACAGTAACCAAAACCAACATTTAAGGTCATGTCTTGGGGAGAAAAAGAGATGGAATTCCCATCACCGGTAGTAAAAGGTAGTCCAGTGATGAACAGTATTACAATAAAATTACAACAAAATTAAATAACCAATTCTCCTCCTCTTTGAAAATCTCATCATGAGTTGCTTGAACATTGACGGTTGTATTTAAGGATGTTCAAAAACATTTGTTTACTCAAGGATGTCCAAAAATATTTTTTTATTCAAGGATGTCCAAAAATATTGAAAGAATCTTTCCAAATGGTGGACTTTCTTCTCCTTTTCAACATTCCTCTTGTAATTTTTCTGTAGTGGAGGACCTATTCGCAAATAGGCGACCCCTTCACTTAAAAACTTTAACTTGCTATTTGTATCTACTTTATAAGCCAAACCCTCTCATAAAGAACTTTGAGTGGGTACCTTTTAATTTTTTCCATGCCAAATATTTTTTAAAAGGAAAAAAGGCTGTACAGGTGTATGCCCAAAAACTTCACCATTAATCACTAAAAAATTACAAGGTGGGTACAAGGAAAAGCAAAACAGCACGTGTTACATGGACCAACTCTCTACAAGTGCCTTAGCATGTGTCACCACATTTTCACCATAAAAATGATCATTTCAAAAAACCACATCATTTCTGACCAACCAAATAGCCCAAATCATTGCTACACAACTTGCACGCTCCTTCTCAGTACCGTTCCATTCCGCACCAATGGATTCCCAGAACCTCGAGACCCCATCAGTGGAAATCAATGATAAAATTAAAATAATTTATCATTGTTTCCATGCACGCTCCTTCTTACGTCCAATGATTAGCAAGACACTTCCACAAATGACAAACACCAAATAATTCAAGATTTTGAAGAAAACAATGATAAAATGACCCCAAACTGGCATCAATTTCCAAGACGACTGGTACAAGAGAACCAAAGGAGACCAAATATTGGCTCATATAACTAGTAACTATTACATAAACCTGACATGACCTATAAGCAACTCTGGCAATTACCTAAAAGAAAATCTCTACAACACATAAAGGGGTCTTACTAAGCAAAGAAGTTTAAAAAAACTTGATTTCTATAGAAATAAAATGAAATTTACACTAACTTTATACCATCTCTCTTGTTGGGCTTTCCACATCACAGTCAATATCAAGCATCTATCCACTACTCAAAAGCACAAACTCAAATAAATTCACAAACCCGAAATCTGGTAGCAGGAAACCAACAATATAACTTGTCCAAGGGAGTGGTCCAAAAGCATATTCATCAATCACTGCATAGCACACAAAACTGAACCAACTTTTGCCTTAACCCAAACATCAACTAAAGGACGAACCCGGCTGGCATTAGGCATACTACCCACTTTACATCGCAAAGCGTACACCAAAAAACCCTTCATTTTCATCGTACAAACCAATATCGAGAAAAATCATTTATTTAAGCACGAGAGTTCATCACCAAAATCTCCACGATCACAAACCAATATTGAACCAAAGAAGCAAAATTTACGCCATTTATAGTTTTTTGTCCTCTAGATTCGTGTAACTGATAACGACTGAATCCAATTACACAACGCCGATTCCATAAAAATTCCACAGTTACCCGTCAAGAGAATAAGAAACGGCGAAGAAAGAGGTGAAGAACGCACATCAACCGTCCAGATGAAGAAGTCCAACGGCTCCGGCGGTCGATCTTTGCCCATTCCCTACAGACCTGACTCTGCCGAAGGAACAGAGCCCGGGAATTCAGTGAGATGACGATGAAGAGGAACACAGGAACGAGTCTCGAGAGAGCAAGAGAGAAGCACCTGCACTGCAAGAGCGGGATCGGAGGAGGAGGAGCCCAAATTCCGACGGGAGGGCTTAGGGTTCCGGAGGGGGCGGATCTCCAGTGGGGGAGAACAGGTGGAGAGCTTCGATGGAGTTCGCCCGTCGCCACTCAGCGGCTCGAAACGGACAAATGTTGTGATGGAACGCGGTGGGAGAACAGGTGGAGAGCTTCGATGGAGTTCGCCCGTCGCCACTCAGCGGCTCGAAACGGACAAATGTTGTGATGGAACGCGGTGGGTGCGGGTGACATCGTCGGTTCTTTAAAGAAGTGGGGTAATACCGCTAGAAGTCTAACTTTCCCACCTAGTCTCGCCCGCACTTTCGCACTCTTCCAAACGTTCAAATTTTCTATTAATGAGGTTTTGACATAGGGTTTGTTTGATTGCAGGGTTGGGTTGGGTAGGGGTACCCCGTGAATAGTAAACTGTGAGGAGGAGAACCCTGTTTGGTTGGAGGGCCAGCCCGGGTTAGGCCAAGCCAACCCTGTCCAACCCTGCAACCAAACGAGCCCATAGTATCTTTGTATACTTGTAATATTACAGAAATAATGGTATAAAGTCGTATTTATAAAATTATCTTTATAATAATTTCTATTTAAAAAAAATATCTTCCATTTTATTTATGTAGTGAGAACTCCAATCCACTTGACACTAAAGTAGAGAAGATAGTTGGGATGAAGAATACACCAAGTATGATATGATAATTCAAAATATAGGCAGGTTGTACTCGTAGAATTCGTTGTACATATTGTTGGGGAACGGAATTTTACAACTATATACTATGACGAATGGTGGCCTTTATCCATTATCCTCTTGATGGAGAAGGAGCAAGCTCTTAAAGGAGTAATAATTAATAATTGTTCTTTCTTATTGGAGTATGCAATGTTGTAGGGATAGAGCTCTTTACTACAGTACAAGGGAACAAATAAAGCTGAGACATCCCATGAGGTTACCATATAGCATCACGAAAGTCATGATACGTTAGAGACCATTTATCATTATGTGTCATATTTTCCCTTTGGAGCTTAATATGTCATGCCTGATAAGAGGGTTAGATGGCATGCTACTTGGGTAGTAGAGGAGGCATGATCCGCATGGGTTGTCGGTAGCAATTGTCCTTCTCATTCATGCCATGTTCTTTGCCATTGGTAAATCAGATTATACATAAGGGGCATGGAGCAGTTGTGAGCATGATTCACATCTTCGTCAATAATGTTTATCCATTCTTTTGAGCCTCGCCTTCACACGATTGATTAAGAAGATTGTGTTTATAATGCAATGAGAGCATTTTTCTTATTTTGCAATTTGAGGACATAGACATGTCATCAATCATGAAGGAGAAGAATCAAGAGGGGGTGTGGGGGAGAGAATCTTTGGGCATGTTTGGTAAATGGGTCGGGTTGGGTTGGATTAACGTGCTATGAATAGTAATTGTTTGGATGGTTAGGAGGGTTGGAATGAGGAATGTGATGTGATGTCATATTTATTTGTGATGGAATTCCGACCCAGGAATCTAGGGGGTAAACTAGGTTACCCAGGGTAAACTAGTAACCAAACGAATCCTTAGTTTGAAGGTCAAGGATCCCCCTTTCCCAACTAAGTCAATTTCCTTGAGGTCTAAATCTTTGCTTCTAAGGATAAAGCTCCCCACGCTCAAGGTCTAATAACCCCTAGATAACGATTTACATAGGGTAGGAATACTAGTTCTCCATTTATGATATCTCGATGGAGTTCTACTGAAAGGGATTAAAAGGACATCTTTGATTTGGATGTGTTTTTAATCCCATGAGTTAAGGAATCCAATGGGAATGGTACTTTGTCTCATGTATCTTATCTTCATTTCTCCTCTTCTTATTACGAGGGAGAACACCCGGTGTCAAGCATATGTAGGCACTTCCTTAATATGCCGACTCAGTCCATCTCCCATGTATCACCTATAGTGTTGGTAAAGTTGTTTACTTAATTATTGCTCCAAATACTAGACTAGGAACATATTTAGCTAAGACTAGCAAGTGATTAAAAGACTTAAATAATGAACTAAATAAACTTTTGATTGTTAAAAAACTTAAAATAAGTATAATTAGATAAAGAATCTAAGAAATATCTGAAGAGGCGATTTTCAATGTACTAACGGTGTATTTTGTGTCATTGTGCACAATCACAAAAATTAAACAAATTCAAATAAATAAATTACAACTACAAGCCAGTCTAAGTGCAAAGAATCACATGGCAAGTAGAGGGTTGAACATTGGGACACTTGGCACTTTCATTAACTTTTTAAAGCATTTACAAGGGTTTTTTTTACTTTATTGAACCATGTCAAAGACCTCATTTTTTAGGACCAAGATCTTGGATCATGGTGAAACCTATGTCGTTGATTCTGCACGTTTTATGATCATATCTAAATATTCGAGGAATGTTCTGATTTTTTCTACTTTTTTGGTGAATTTTCAAAGTTTCAGGGTTAATTTTCTGTAAATCTAGGTGCCAAATTACAGAGAACATTATAGCTCAAGGACCTTAACATGATTACAAAAATTGCCTAGTCAAAAGCACCTTTTATTATTTTTTATTGCATACTTTTGTTTTAATCGCATAAAATAAACTAAGCTAATGGAACTACAAAAAAGGTCCTCTTGGACTTAATAATCATTATTAAAATTAGTAAAATAAAAGTATATTTTTAAAAGATAAAAAATATAAATAAATGTGACATTTTCATAAAGAAAACAAAAGCTTTACAAAATTGCATTTAGTCCAAAATAAATTAAAAGAATAAGAGGGAGCCCTTGGCCTTAGACAAGGGCAACAAACAACAACGAGGGGTGTGCTCGGCCATCAATGACTGAGCATGATGGTGGGTCTTCCACCTCGTAGTTGAGCAAGGATGGTGATGGGATGGTTTTGCTATAATTGTTGATACCCATTTCACGTAATGGAGGATGATAGAATGGCTGAATGGACGAAACAGAGCAAAGGAGATAAGTAGGATGTTCATGGCAAAGGAGTAGTAGCTCGTGGGGAGCAACACCATGACGCTGGCCCATGTGCGGCAATCCATCCTGGTAGCATGAGGCGGTGGCTAGGAGTGTGGCAGAGGAATAACTTTGTTATGGTAGTGTCTCTGACTTAGGGTTCAAAACCCAAAAAATGGCTTTTTGCGATGAGGAGAGGAAGAGTTGGGGTGAAGGAGCAGCTCTGTGGTGGTGGAAGCTCGAGCTCCTCTTGTGTAAAAGGATGGTGTTTGAGCTTAAATCTCCAGTTTGATGGTGATTGGGGTCCCTATTCACAACGGTGGTTCTTCCCCCTTTCAAGGTTTACACCCTAAGCTTATGAATGGAGGGGCATCACACTCGTTTATGGAAGAGGAGGAACACAACATGTGGTGTTACTGCACAAAGAGGTTGATTACTGCAATAGTTCAGAAAAATAGAACCCCACCCCAATCCGTTCTTGGAAGGAGAAGGGGGTGGGGTTGATGCCAATACTAACATCATCCCCTAACTAATTTCACTTTTTTCCTCTTTAACTATTTGAATGGCCTAGGCCGTTTATATGTAAAAAAATGGTTTTGTCATTAATATATATTAGGTTGAAAAGAAGAGTTTACATTATTATGATTGTATTTGAATAAGATCGTATATTAATAGCTTATATGATCCTTACATAATCATTATGCTCATAAATTATGGGTTACAAATATAAAGTTATATGTTTATAAAATATAATAGATGCATACATATACAAATACATGCATACATACATATATTATACTGTATTTCCAAGAGTATATATACTGGTAATTTCATATATGTAGATGTGTTAATCTATTATGTAGTATATTACCAAGTTATAAATAAAATAACTGTATGTAAATACATCATTATTTATGCGCAGAAAAGTAAGAGACGTATGATGTGTGCTGAGTGGAATTTTGCAAAAGTGATTAGCTATTTATTAGAGCAGGTCCATTTTATACAAGTGAATTGATTTTTAAAGTTCAAAACCTTTTTTATAAATTTAGGGATTTTGTTTATAAATTGTGTGGAGAGCGTGTGATGTATTTATGCACAAATTATACACAAATGTGATATAAAATGTTGCAAAATCTGAGGGGATTATGGTAAGATACGCACATTAATATAATGAATCACTTATTCATCATACACTCATACTTAAATTTTATTAGTCCAGATCAAGATAGGTTTTGAAGAAATGAAAAGAGAAAAGGAGTAAAGAATGTACATGGAGAACAGAGGCACCCACAAAAGTCCTAAAATTTTAGGCCAAGGGTGGACAAATAACATGCATTGACAAAGTTGACCTATATATAAATGGTGTGTTCGAATTCCCTTTTGACTAGACTATTCAAATTGATGGCTGATGAATCTCCATTTAATCACCTTTATTCTATCATTTTGGCCTTAAAAACCCCAGCAAATGCATGTAAATAACATTAATTTGCACATACTAGCATCCATTGTTTATTGTATTATTTGTACATAAAATAAGATTTTAATGCCAAAATCATAGAATAAAGAGAAGAAAAAAAGGTTTAAAATATTGCAAATATTTTATCATCCTAACCCTGAGACCAAGTCCAGAATGGAGTTGGTCGACAAGGAATAAAGTAGGGGGAGATAATGGCTAGAAATACAGTAAATACCTCCTTTTATATATTCATTAATTATGCATTTTTGACACCTATTTTATTCTTCATTATTTACTCATCAAATAAAAAACTTTGTACATGAAAGTTGTTGATAATAATGTAAATAAAAATACAAAATTGAGTTTGTGTAAAAATAATATACAGTGTTCATTCTATACTCAGAATAAAAAACCAGAAACCAAACTTCTCAGACCCATATCTTTCAAATAAAAACTCAAAACATAGCAAAATCACTCTAATTGTATATAACTTTTCAAGAGCTATTTAATGGTGGTGGTCTTATATTTTTTGGAGTTACTGGGTATAAGTTAGGTTTTTTGGGCCCCTATTGTACCTAATATCGATTAAAATATTCAATTCATTCACTATTCATTATTTTGCAAATTCTTATTTTTATAATTTTGTAAATATTATTTATAACTCATGTACATATCAAAATCAGAACAAAAACCAAAAGAAAAAGGATAATAAAATAATATTATGTAAAATACATAGACAAAAAGACCTATGCTTCTATATGTCTATAAATAAAAGGGAGATACATTCTTTAATTCTTTTATATTTTTCTAATAATGTAAATATTATATAGACTCTGTTAAAAATACAAAACTAAAATAAAACTCATTAAAATACATTAAAATAAAATTACGTATATAAAACATAGGTTAAATACCTACAACTATACCTATAGAATATACTTACTGATTTATTCAAGTGTACAAATAATATCATAAAATCAAATAAAAATATATTTATACTCACAAAAATAAGTTATAAATATATAAAATAATAGAATAAAATATAAAATAAAATATAAAAAACAAAAAAATAAAAATGCACAAAATACAGGTAAATATACCTACAAATAAACCCTTAAAAATAAACTTGTAATAAAATACATCAAAAAAATAAAAATCATAATAGAATACTACATAAAATAACAAACATTTTTATTTTATACTCGAAAAATAATAAAATTATTTTCTATTTTTAATTAATTATTCTTTAATAAACTAGGTTGTTTTGTCGCCTAGCGGCCTAGGTGGCCCAATCAGGGCACGTCAAGTGTTGACCCAAGTCAACTCCTCTGCCCCCAGCCACCTGGCGCGACAGACGTCCATCAAGCTGTCTTCTCCCAATTTCCTCTTCCTAACCATTGGCGTTCTCCCTTTGATTCCTTCACGAAAAATCCCCGTTTATCATCCCTTAATCACGTCACCTACTCGGATCACCCAGAGACCCAATTAATTCTTTGATTCACCCCGATCAATAAGGGTGCACCAACATGCATATAAATAAAAGTCCTGGACTTCCTCCGCAGATTTGGTCAACCTTAGCCCTTCTTCTACCCTAGTCTTTGGTCTAGAAAGGTTCCTTGTGATAGGAGGAAGCTCCTGGAGGCTTGCATCGGTCGGAGAAGGTGGGGCTGCACCCACGGCGGCGCTCTGGCGTAGCACTGCTTCCTGGTGTTCCACCAGGTATAAGAGCTGTTTTCTTGCTTGTTCAGTTAGGCTTCTTGCATTTCGTTTCTGTACGTAGCTTATTGATTAAAGTGGTGGTTAGCTTAGGATTAGATAAATCGAAGTTTACCGGAGCTCCCCGCTCCAGCGACGATTTCATCGCTACTCATCGGTGCCCCGACCCCCATTTCACCTTCATTTTGTCCCCTATCGCATTCTTCGCTTCCTGATCACCTCAGATCACCCAGAACCCTCTCGGTTCTGCGAATCGAGGTTCTCCTCCGCTCGTCGCCAGAACCTTGTTGCTCATCTCATTTCTTCACGCAATAGCTTCATCTCTCGGTCGAGGTCGAAGCCCTCGAGTCGCCCATTCTTTCTGTGCAGGTTTGGCGATCAAAGAAGCCCACCTGGGCTCATTTGGATCTAGAACGAGGTTTATGGAGATCCCATTCTTCTCCGAGCTCGCCTGACTTCTTGGGACCTCCGGGAACCCAGCTGAAGACATCATCAGACACGGGAAGCTCCCAGGAACGTGAAGAGACCCACGGCGGCATGGGAAGAGGCTGGGGGAGTTCGTTGTACCCGATCGAAGCTTGCCAACGGCGAGCCCTTTCCCAGTTCTTCCAGCCTGCCTCCCAGCTGTCCGATCAAGGTGGAGCACCCAGTTCTGATCAGGACCTTCCGATGAAGCCACGCTTTGATCGTTGGATCCCCCTCATGGATCTAATCCTGTCTGCTCATCGGTGAAGCATCATCAACCGCTGGATGAACGCCACGTGGCAAGTGAAGCGCATCCAGCCGTCCGCCAACGCGCACGTTAGGAGTAAATTGCACCTGTACCCCTCTTCTTTTGTATTTACTATTTAGTTCTGTAAATTAAATATTATATTAAAAAATAAAGTGGAAATTTTGTAAAAAGACCCCTGAGTTTCCTATAATTGCAAAAAGGTCCATTCCGTGTCACCTCATGTGCTGTCCCACGTGAGGTGGAAAAATTGCAGGGATACCCCTACGGTTTATTTTATTTAGAAAAAGTCTAATAAAATTCAATGCACGTGTTATATTTTTGTGAAATTTGCAAGCAGGCCCCTGGATTTTTAGTATTTGTGTTTTAGTCCCTGCTTGTAGGAGTCGCGTATCGTTCCACGTGGTGGGTTATTTGCACATTAACCCTAGTGGTTTTTGAAATTGGAGTTTAACCCTGAAATGTTAAAAACATGTGTAAAACTTTTAGGTAAATTGCGCAGACCTCCATGAATGTCATTTTATTTGTAAAAATACCCCTGCTAGGACATGTATTTTTGTAGATTTTATATATTTATTAAAAATACTTACCTAGCTCCTAAATTTACGAAAAAATAGGGATAAATGTTGCACGCTATGTATTTTTAAACGCGTATTTTTAATGAGCATTTTTTGCATTTTATCTATTTTTAAAAATTAAAAAGGAGCCTAATTAGTCCCTGTCTAATTTATAAAATACCAAAAAAATATAAAAACTTAATGAAAAATTCAAAAAAAATTTATATGATATATGTTTATATTTATTGAGTCCAGAAAATAAAAAACCAAAATAAGAAAAAGGAAACTTAAAAAATCAGAAGGCTCCAAAATCCAAAAAAAATGTAAAAATTCCACAAAAATACCAAAAATATGTTTTTATGTTTGGTAATTACCTATATATTATTATATATGTATTAAAATTAATTTAGGTAATTTTGAGACTCATTTATTATTTTTCAGACCCAAGTTGAGTTCGGATTATGTATTAATCCCATTTTTGGGATATTTTTGATTTTGAAAATACATAAAACTTAGCAAAAATTTCTGGAAAATACAAAAACATTAGAAAAATATTAAAAACAAAAGAATACATTATTCTCTGAATTTTAATTATATTTATTAGCATTAAGAAATCTATCCCTATATATTGTGTAAATAAAGCTTTATATAAGCTATATTGTTTAAATAAAAGAAAAAAATCTAAAAATATACAAAATGTAAAAAGAAAAATACAAAATCAGAAAATTGACAATCAAATAAAAAAATATAAAATTGAAAAAAAAATAAAAAATAAAAAACCCACAAAAAAGCATTATTTACACAGATGACTTGGTTGTACATAGATAACCATAGGCTACCGATTTTGCTCTATGTGGTGCGACATCTACATGGTTATACACTATGCATTTTATGGTAGAGAAAGTAATTATTAATTCCATATTTTTGGGGTTTCACTTGTTTATTCAATATTGTGGGTTAATTGCTGACTAACAGAGGGCTTTCGGGTGGCCTCTTCAGCGATTGGATATTTATCTAGACCCTCGGAATTCTCCCATTATCAATGGCCCCAAGTTCTACTAAGTTTAGTCTATTCTGTATTTAGTCAAGTTAGATCATCCTTATTAACAAATATTCTCTTTAGCTTTAAATAGATTTTGAACTATGTGTGAATGTTATAACGCTTCCCAGTTTGTAGGACGAGATAACTGTAGAGAATATTATGAAGTCGGTGTATCATTTTCTCTATTTTTTTTCCTGATAACCTCTTATGTAATTTACCCATGGACCTTCTCTATATAAGAGAGCCTAGGGCTCTATGGAATAAAAAGATTGCTCATTTCCACCAACATGGTATCAGAGCCAAAACCCTAACCCTAACCCTAAAGCCCTACCATCGTTGCCGACCCCCTCTCTCTCCATCTCTCGGCGCCTCTCCTCACCGTAGGGAGCCACCGCCTCCTCCTCCCTCCTCTCCAGCTCCCTCCACCACCGCTGGTCCTTTCCTCGCCACCCCCTCTCCTCACCGCCAGCCTACCACCTCCGCCGCCGCCTCCTCCCTCGCCGCCGGCCTCCTCCTTGCCGGCTCTCAGCCTCTCTCTCCATGGATTTGAGTGCGTAAAGTCTACATATGCACTCAAATCCTATCAAGTGTATATAGACACTTGTTTCTCGTCTACAATCCCTAGTTCTTCGTCTCCGATGACATGTCAGAAAATAAGGTCGATATGCCCTCCATAGGTGCATTCAAAGGTCTAGTGCCAATAGTCAAGATGGATGAGACGAACTATGAGCTATGGGCAATGCAGTTCATGAGTCTCATGAAGTCGAACGGTAAGAAGCATATTCTTACCGAGGAAGAGCCGTCAGAGAAGACTGGGATCTATGCCTCCTAGGAGGCTGATGATTCATATGCCAAGGTTTGGCTATCAGGAACTTTTTCGATGGAAATTGCCAATGACGTCCTCCATCATCCCACCGCTAAGGCGATGTGGGATATCCTGGCCACCACATATTCACAGGTGCAGAAAGAGACCAAGATGTTATAGCTCCAGCATGACATTTTCACGATGAAGCAGAATGGGCGGCCACTTCACTCTTTGTATACATCCCTACAGGGGATGTTTGAGAAACTATATAACACTATACCCCTCACGGCTACCCCTGAGCAGCAGAAGACCTTTTGGAATGCTACCATGGTGGGGGTACTACTAGCAGCACTTGATCCTGAGTATGAGGCAGCCCGATCTCAGATACTTGCCGATGCTACCATTCCTCCTATGGAGGAAGTTTACCGGAGGCTTAGCCACATCTCTGTTTCTTCCAGCATTTCTACTCCACCACCTTCGGCGATGGCTGTATAGCGAGGGAGAGGTGGTCAGTCTTCCTTTCATGGACGTGGACCTCATGGCCGAGGAGGTCGTTTTCGCCAACCATGCACTTTCTGCCATTGCACATGTCACTCCGAGGATACATGCTATTCTAAGCATGGGTTTCCATCATCGACGCATGTAGCTGAGCATGTTACATCTCTGTCGACATCCACTTCAGATCACCTTGTCACCGTCCATGCATTTATAGAAAGTTCTAAATGCTCCTGAGTTTTCCATGAATCTATTGTCTATTAGTCAGATTACGAAGGATTTACACTGTCGTGGTATATTTGACCCATCTTCTCTTATTTTGTAGGACATACTAACGGGCAGGGTGATTGGTTGTGGCTCTGAGCAGAATGGTCTCTATCGTCTGGTCCGAAATTCATATGTTGGCATCTCTTCCTACTCACTCGGATCAGTCTCTCCATACACCTGGCATCTATGCTTTGGTCACCTCCCGCTTCAAAAGATGCGTCATCTCTTGCCTCAGATCTCTCCAAGTTCGTCGTTTCGATGTGAAACCTGTCAGTTGGGAAAGCATCATCGTGCTAGCTTCCCTAGTCGTCAGTGTTGGAGCAGTAGCTCCCCTTTTGAATTATTTCATGTTGATATTTGGGGTCTGAATTGTGTTCCTTATCATTAGGGACATAGGTTCTATCTTGTAGTAGTTGATGACTTCTCTCGTGTATCGTAGGTATTTCTTTTAAAGAATAAATATGAAGCATGGGATGTTATTAGAAATCTTATCATTGAAGTGCAGAATGTTTTTTCCTCTTCTGTCAAATATATTTGTACGGATAATGTGTTGGAATTATGCACTCACTCTCTATCCCATTTCTTTTCATCTAAAGGTATTATTCATCAAACTACCTGTACTTACACATCTCAAAAGAATGGAGTGATAGAGCGAAAACATCGTCACTCCTTGATATCACTCGAACCCTGCTTATCCAGAGTTGTGCGCCTATCACTTTTTGGGGGGATGCTGTTCTTACGGCCTGCTACCTTGTCAATTGTATGCCGTCCTCTGTACTCGGTGAGAAAATTCCCCTTTCTGTTATTTTTCTAGAGAAGGAATTATTTTCTCTTACCCCTCGTGTCTTTGGTGTTGTTGCTTTTGTTCACCACTTGTCTCCTAGACTTAACAAACTCTCACCTAGAGTTGTCAAGTGTGTCTTTGTGGGTTACTCTCGGACTCAGAAGGCTTGCCGTTGTTATGACCCTGTGGATAGAAAATTTTTTGTCAGTGCTGATGTTACATTTTTTGAGTTTGTTATGTACTTCTCCCCTATAGGTGACAGGTTGGCTCCTTCCACATCTAATGATGACGTCTATATTCCTCCTCCTCCTAGCCTGAGTCCACCTTTGTCCATTCCTGTCCAGGTCATCACGCCAACGTCATCTCCACCACCACCACCACAACCACCTATACTTCCATTACCTAAATTCTATACATGTCGGTCAGGTCCTGCTCAGGCACCACGTCAACCATCCATCATGCCTTAGGTATGTTCAGATGTTATTACTAATGATGGGTCGGATAGTGTGCCTATGCAGGTTCTTTGCAGGAGGAGTGTACAGTCAAGTACA
The DNA here is from genome assembly GCA_037367405.1 of Ottelia alismoides. Taxonomy (NCBI): domain Eukaryota; kingdom Viridiplantae; phylum Streptophyta; class Magnoliopsida; order Alismatales; family Hydrocharitaceae; genus Ottelia; species Ottelia alismoides. Next base: position 216,369 of record JAZKJV010001869.1, on the reverse strand, counting down.
ATAGACGATGATCTTGATGTCCCTATTGCTATTCGGAAGCAGAAATGGACTTGCGCGTCTTATCCCTTTGCTTTCCATGTTTCCTTTCACCATCTCACAGGAGACTTCCAGAGATTTGCTGTGGCTTTGTCTTCTGTGGAGATACCACAGAATTATTAGGATGCTATGAAATTTGACTGCTGGCGGTTGGCTATGGAAGAAGAAATGGATGCTTTACAGTCCCGCAGTACATGGAGCTTGGTTACCGCTCCATATGGCACATCTATTGTTAGCTGCAAATGGGTATTCACAGTGAAGTACCGTGCAGATGGAACCCTTGATCGGTACAAGGCAAGACTAGTCGTGAGAGGCTTTACTCAAACATATGGTGTGGACTATTTGGATACATTCTCTCCAGTGGCTCGTCACTCTACTCTTCGCATTCTTCTATCTGTTGCTATGGTACGTGACTGGTCCATATTTCAACTTGATGTCAAGAACGCATTCTCGTATGGTGATTTGTAGGAAGAAGTCTACATGCAACAACCACCGAGGTTTGCTGATGAGGGGGAGAATCATATGTTGTGTAGACTTCACAAGGTGATATATGGCCTTAAACAGAGCCCAAGGGCATAGTTCCAGAAGCTTTCCCACCTAATTGAACAACATGGATTCAAAGGATCAAATGCGGATCACTCGTTGTTCATTCATAAGACTTCTAGAGGTACGGTTGTCATCATGGTATATGTTGATGATATTCTGGTTACATAAGATGATGTTCACGTGGTAGAGATGGCAAAAGAATTTTTGGGCCATCAATTTGTCACAAAGGATCTTGGTACCCTAAGATATTTTCTGGGGCTGGAGTTTGCCAGGAATGCACAGGATCTGGTGATGACCCAAAGGAAATATATTACAGATTTGCTGGTTGAAACGGTCATGGTTGGATGTAGACCATCGAGCACTCCTATGGATCCAAGTATGAAATTATATGACAACGATACTGAAGAGATGGACAGGAGAAGATATAAAGATATGGTGGGTAAGCTTCTTTACATCACTCTAACTCAACTCGATATTGCTTTGCAGTAAGTCGAGTGAGTCAATTTATGGACTAACCTAGACATGTACACATGGATGCTATATACATGATACTAAGGTATCTAAAGTCTTCTCCAGGCTCAGGGTTGTTGTTTAGAAAGAACACAGATTTATCTATTTTGGCTTGTGCTAATGCAGACTATGCAGGATGTCCTAAGGATTGTAAGTCTACTTCTAGCTTTGCAGTTTTTGTGGGTAGCTCTCTGGTTTCTTGGAAAAGCAAGAAACAAACTATTATGGCGAGATCAAGTGCTGAATCTGAATATAGGGCCACGGCACAAGCAAGCACGGAGATGATGTGGGTTCGAGCTATACTAGAAGACTTGCATATTGATGTACCTCTACCCATGTAGCTACAATGTGACAATCAAGCTGCTTTGTTCATTTCCAATAATCCAGCGTTTCATGAAAGAACAAAAGATATTGAGGTAGACTGCTACTACACTAGAGATATGATCCAGAAGGGCTTGATTTCTACTTCAAATGTTAATTTAGAGGAGCAGACTGTCGACATTTTCACCAAGCCACTGCTCAGAGGACCTTTCCAGAGATGTTCTTCCAAGCTGAGCATGATTGATATCTATGCTCCATATTGAGGGGAGTGTAGAGAATATTATGAAGTCGGTGTATCATTCTCTTTATTTTTATTTTCCCGATAACATCTTATATAATTTACCCATGGGCCTTCTCTATATAAGAGAGCCTAGGGTTCTATGGAATAAACATATTGCTCATTTCCACCAACAAGAACCATATGATCCAAAGCAAGGTACCCAAAGATTCCCGAGGTCTAAAGCCTCCATTCTCCTAATCCTAATATTATTCTTACTTCACTTAAGTATGTCAATAGAGAAATGGGGGCATATTGTAGAAAACATGTTTTTTTTGTTTTTCGCAGACCGCGTTGGTCCACTACACTTATTTTTTTTTTTATTTTTTAGAGCATAACCCAGGGCATATTTGACCTCATTTAAAATGGCAGCATCGTTGGGCAGCTACTTGGCTTATTTAGTAGAACTGGATTTATTTGGTAGATATTTCTTTGACAGATTTTTGTTTTGCATTTGTATTTTTATAGTAGCATGTGCATCCCTTTGTTTCATCTTCTTTTGGTATATTTGTGTTAGCATCAGGAACCAAGATTGTATATGCATGTATTTGGTTTGGCTACACTGTACAAGGCAAGTTCGCAGGTAGACTCAGACTTACAGAGAACAAGTGGACATTAAACTTGTACAACAACATAGGCTTTTCCTGCATTAAATAGGGTCGGCTACATGGTTTTTTTGCCTCCAATCAAATCTATGTTGGGTCATTCCTGGGCTTAGATCTAAAAGACTAAGAATCCTTCGGATAGTCTCATTCCAACACTTCTTGGGCCTTCCTCGCCCTATCTTAGATGGCTCAACACCCCAAATCTCATATCTTCTAACCGGTGCATCAGTCGACCTCTTTTGCAAATGACGAAACCATCCTAAGCAGTTTTCTTTCATCTTATCCTCTTTCATAGCTACACCAACTTCCTTCTAATCACATCATTTCGAGTATGGCCTTTTTGTGTCTGATCACACATCCATTGTAGCATTTTTCATTTTTGATATTGTCATTCTCTGCACATGTCTATATGGTTCACAGGAGAACATTCAGATTCATAGAACATAACAGTTCGCGGTTGCTTTGTAATACTTTTTTTTAATTTTTAAAGGATATTCTTATCGCATAGAACAATAGAGGCTCCTCTCCACTTTAACCGACCTGCATTTATTTATGAGTAATATCTCCATCGATTTCCCCATCATGTCGCGATATAGATACCAAAATATCTGAATCTTTCTTATGAATGTTACTATCTCCAATGTTCACCATGATTTCTTTATCATTGCTTCAATCAAATGTACACTCCAAATATTCAGTCTTAGTACTATTTATACGAAATCATTTTGTCTCTAGCATGTCTCTACCTCAAGCTTCTCATTTACTCCATCTCTAGTCTCATAAATTAATACAATATCATCATCTTACAACATACACCAAGGCATCTCATCCTGAATGTGACTATTCATTTGTCCTTAACCAAAGTAAAAAGGAATGGAATCAAAGTCGAACCTTGACACAGATTGATGTGATGTCGAAATAGTCAGTCTTCCAATACGATTCTTACACAATATGAAGACACATCATACATATTCTTTATAAGTTTAATGTATAGGTTATTAACCGAATGCTCAGTCTACTGCTCCTAACAAGGATGGAACAATAATCGCTGTGACAACCGAGTACCCAATCGATCAACAACCAACCCACAATAAGTGTAAATCAATGTGTGACTGTGAGTTAAATTTTATTATAACTTTTCTAAAATATGTACATGCATAAGCAAATAAGAGTGTCGAACACAAGGAAGCAAACATGGGTAGAAAGTTATTATTAATTAGAAGTATTTTTTTTCGAAATTTTATCTTTTGTTATTTTTATTTTTTTATTTTCATTCTTTTTATGGGTTTTTAATTGTATATAAATTGTTATGATTTATAATTGTTATATATTTTTATGTTTGTAATTTTACAAATTTTAATTTCTTTTTGATTTATAAAATAAGATAATTAATAATAGAGATATAAATAACATATATAATATATAGATAATATATACATAAAATGTCTTTTTAGATTTCTTTATTAAGAAAAATAAAGTCAATTAAATAAAATAAAATATTTTTGGGGTTTTAATATTTGTCACTATTTTAAATAGTTTTTATGGTATTTTATATTTTTTTAGATTTTTGAAGTTAGAAAAAGTCAAATAGTGAATATATTAAATTTTAAAACTTGTTTAGGGTTATATATATATGTTCAAAATTAACCATAAAATATTTTTAAATATACTATATATAATAAAGAAAATAAAAAATAGAAAGATATATTTTTGGATTTCTATATATTTTTGCTAATTTTTATAAAGGTTTTGGATTTTTAAGTTTCTACGTTTTATATTTTGTATTTTTAGTAATTTTAGATATGTAGTAGAATATAATATAAACTATCTAATATTTTTTTGGTATTTTTGGAGATATATTCATTTTTTTATGGATTTTTAAATACACAACATGAAAATTAAGCGTGTTTTTTTCTATGAAAATGAGAAATATAGTTACATGCTAAATAAAAACTATGCATGATAGATATATGTTCCAAGCATTTACTACAGTTTTCTCATAATTTTCAGATAAACAGAATCATTTAATACAAAGGCAATACACACAATAAAATTATTCAACAGACAAGAGCCTACTTGCAATTTTTAGAAACTAAACATGTATATCAAAACATGTCCTATAACTATAGGGCATACACGCAAAATATCCAAAGTCGTCTCACGTGGGGATAATAATTGTAAAGATAATGATCTTAGGGTCCTAGTTGTAAAATATGTTAAATATTTTACACATCATATAATATTGACAAGAATAAAATTAAAATAAAAATGTGGAGGGGGTCGGGAGCAAATATACCCACGACGTGTGTATGGCGTGTACGGATGTGATCTATTCTAATGGCGGGGAACGATCCACTTAAGTTGATCGTATAATCTAAAGAGCGCATCGCTTCACCTTGCTTCAATGGCTCAGATTAGATCTGGGTCGTACTCCTTATCTGATGGCTCTGAAGGGGTCAGGAAGAACATGGAGAACACCATTCTTCCCAACCTTCGATCACTCGTTTCTCCGTCGTTCGCCCACCACTTGAGCTCGCATGTGGCTCAAAAGCTTCCTACAGGGCTTCCGCACCTCCTGGAGATGCTAGAAAAATCCGAGCCTTGCCAAGAGAGTCTTGGAGCTCTTTCTTGTTCCGGCCACCTGTAACTGAGGTCTTGGGATCAATTTGGTACCGAGATGGGGTCCCTTGGAGCTCTTACCTGCACCAAAAGGATCAGGGCTTGAGAGCGAAGCTCTCAACCAAAAAATGAAGTTGAAATGTTGGGGGATGAAGGGGAATGGGTGATATTTGGCAAAAAGGGGATGAAGGAGATTGGGGGACCCTATATGAGCAAGATCGGGATGATCTGATGGTATGATCATAAGGAGAACATGATGGGGAATGTGGTGGAATGATTAGTGCGTTGGAAATAGGGTTGTATCACGATGAACGATGGTTGGAGCCTAGAGCTCCAACGTATTTAATTTTTGGATTTTTTAAAACTAAATCTAAATAGATTTAACTAAAATAAAGAGCAAATATATGCTAAGAATTAAAATGTAAAGCTAAAAGTCTAAGCTAACGTCTCGTACCTTGTTTGGGACCTGGGAGCATATGAACTTGACGGAGCTCGATCGTTGGCGGTTCTAGATCAACCTCCTCCTCCTCACCTTAGATTGAAGGGGACACTCCTCCTATCATAAGGGGACCACTACAGCAAGAGTTCCAAGAGGTTACGATAGTTCAAAGGGGATCAAAATCGAACTGTAGATTGAAGATGAAAAAATTATAGAAGAACTGGAGGGGTGACTTCGATCTTGGACAGCTTGCAGATCGATGGTGGCAGGTGAAACCTAGGATTCGAGCATGGGATACCATGATCTGACGAACAATTTTTTTGAAGGATTCAAGGCGATCAGAGGTGTGGATAAGGTGTGCTAAAATGGAGAAGAAGAGGGGTTGAGAATGTACAAATGGGTTAAGCCATTGGGGGGGGGGTTGACCGGGTGATCAACACTCCAATGCCTTACAATTAGTCCATGTGAACCATAACAGGATAAAAGAAAATAAAAAATGAAAGGAAATTCAAAATAAAATAGTAAATAAATTTATCTTTAAAAACTCAAAACATGAAAAATGTTTCTTATTCTATAAACTGTTTTAAATGATTTTTATTTATTTATACAACCTTATTTAATATAGTCTATTATTAAATTCTATTATTTATAGGTATATATACATGTATGTTATGTATTTGTATTTTATTTTGTTATTTATATACATAATGTTATATTCACATAATTTATTTATTTTCAACATTAGTTAAGACATATTTACTTATTTTTATGGAATTTTAATAGTTTTGATTATATACATGAATAAATACATATATTTATAACATACGCATATTGTACCTATACATTAGCTTTATTAACTATTTGGATTTTAAATGCTTTTAATGTTTATTTGTATTATTTATAGATGTTATATAATATGTATAATTATTTAAAAGTATAATGAGATCAAGAATATAAAGAATAAAATAAATTGGTTTTATATACAAATGTACAAGTACCTAGATACCCAATTAGTCGGCTTTTGCACCTTGACTCCAATTTCAATGAAACCACTTTCATTTGAAAGATAATTTAATTTCAAATACAATGGAGGTGGGTTTGTTCATTTTGAGTACATGTGGAGAAGATATTGGTCAATGGAGTTCTGTTTGTGGCTTTTTTAACTGAGTGTATCAGGTGACTTGTACGCGATTTATTTTTGCCAATGTTTTTCTTATTTTCTATACATTATTATGTGCAAGTTTTGTGTTTAACACTTTATTGATGATAAATAAAAAAGTAAAAGTTTGAGCTATTTACGCATTATAATATATTTATGTTTTATAGGGTTTTATTGGTAATTCTGTATAGTATTTCACCCTATCTCCCCCTACTTTATTCGTGGTCGACTTAGTCAATATTTGACTTAGTCTCGGGGTTCAAGGTCAGTCTATATCCTTGATACTTCCTTTTTTCTTTTCTTTTCTTTATTCATTTATTTAGGAATTAGGTACATGTATTTATATATTATTTGTATAGTAACGCTAGTTACTAATTCATGCAAGTTAGTGGTATTTACATGTATTTAGCTAGGGTTTAAAGCCTAATTGAATGCATAAAGGTGAATGAATAACTATTCATCAGTTCCCATACTTAGCTTTGCTAGTCTCTAACAAACACTTACTAGGAGAATGAGTGCTGAAAGAGAAAATAAAGAAAAGGAAAATAAACAACTTAAAATGATTATGATTCTTAAACTTATATCATAAAATCAAAATATGGAAGTTAGTCAGACCTTTAGATAATTAGTTTGTCAAAACCTTAATAAGAATAGGATTTAATACTCAACATCCCTCAAATCCCACAATTCTATGTTCGATTCACCTCAATAGTCATGCCAGAACAAGAATTTTCACATGCAAACTCTTATGACTTTGAAACTCATTTGTACAATCAATGTGAAATGTATGCCCCCACATTTAAAGTGGCAAGGAAACAGTCTTCCTCAGTAAGGTAACCCTAATTCTCCAATCTAGCTACTCTTTCCTCGAGGAGCGGTGAATTTCCTTCTAAGTTCAAGTGCAACAGGCTCAAAGAAGGGGGTAGAGAAGAAGAACGGACTGTGACCAATGTAGCCACATATACTTTGGAGCTTGGCCAGTGTAGCCAAGTCTCTAGCTGCAGTCAACCTTGTACCTTTGACTTTGAAGCATAAGCCTTTCTTATTGATATATAACTCCGACGGGAATGATTTTTCATTAACTTTTTGCCGGTCTAACTTTTTTGGAGTCTTTATTTCATACTTATTTTGATGTATATGTATATCAACATTTACATAAGGAGTTTTTCTTCTTGAGCCTGTAGACTATCCTTTTGAAGCTTTACTGCAACACACAACATCTTGTCTTTAGACGTCGACGTCGGTAGATTAGGTTGGGGTGCATCGGCCACCTAGTGAGACAACATATGTTTTCATACGTGTGATTCTCAAGCTAAAGAATTCTGCCCTCCACCTCCTCATCTGAGTTGATCTATGTGCAGAGTGCCTGTCCAAGTTAGGCAACTGTCAACAAGGGTCATGCATGTGCCTTCAAATATTCTACTTAGGCTAATCAAGACGACATGTGAACATAGTCATGTCGACTCAAAGAATTATGTCACATTGACTTGAAAAGCCTTAATTCCAGTTCCTATAAGGTTCCCATGAAATTATGTGGATTAAGGTGATATCCAAGCTTCAATCTTAAGATTTTATTCCAGACTTCTTCAATTGTCAAAATCATTCTGGAAAAAATGCAAATGCAAAGATATTTTGTGCAGAAAATTTTCTGATTTTGAACTTTTTATGTTGTTTTTTAAAGAGTTTTTCAAATTTTTATGACTTTTGAATATTTTAAAATTTTAGGTATTTTTGAAAGGGTTAGTGAGTTACATGTATTTACACGTGTTATCAAGGATTGTACATATTTACATAGGATTTAATATAAGTATATACAAGTTTTATACATGGTTTTATTTACACAAGGGTTTTATTTAGATAAATTTACAATACTATTATATACAATATTTTCAAAGATTTTTGAAATCATTTTATAAACATTTTTGAAAACTTATTTTACAAAGAATTTTACAAACAAATTTTCAAACATTTTTATAAACGTTTACAAAGGAATATTTTATAAAGGTTTGCAAATAATTTTCAGAGATTTTTCAAAGGTTTTCAAAAGAATTTTCAAAATATTTTGCAATCATTTTTCAAAATTATTTGCAAAACATTTTCAAACCAATTTTTACAAACATTTTCAAAATTTTTACACATATTTACATGATTTTCTTAATCTTTTTATTAAATACCCTTATCTAATGTATTATATACATATTATTGAAAATGCAAGAAACTACTAGTTATGTCTAAAGTATATAAACCATATATACGACCCTATTATACTTTTGCTCGAACTATGTCCTCATAGTGATCATGAGCAATCAAGGAAGACATAACTCATGCTAAATATAGAAGAATATTATATTACAATGACTGAATGAGAGAATGAGAAGTCGATCGCCCTCTATACTTAGGATCAACTAATCTTGAGAATAAAAGACTGTACACCAAGCACGGATGATCGAGGGTGAGAATATACGAAATCAATGACTTGGCTTGTCTTCCCCTACACCTAGGGTAAAGAGCCCCTAAGTATAGAACAAAATATCAACGAGTTAGTAGACAAGTGAGGGAATGAAAAGGAGAACTCAAGTCACTCATCCCCCTTATATCTAGGATCTTGTCATCCTAAGTATAACACTGAAGAAAGGGATGCATGAATAAAATGGAAGAATGAAAGAAATGAAAAGATTTGAATGGGAATAAGAATAAAAGAAAAAATATTTTTGGCGCTTAATTATTTGAATCATCTGCTGATGATGGGAGTTCGGTTTGAAATGCCACATCAATTGAATTGACAACAAACATGAATGTATCGTGCTCTAAATATGGCTTCAGCAACTGTCCATTTACTACAAACAATTGTGTGTTAGATGACAACTCAGATATGACAATTTTACCATTGTCACACACTAAAAACAACCCAGTCCATTTGCTCTTTAATTTGTATGGGAATATCTTAAACTTTGCACCAAATAACCACACCTTCTGACCATGCTCGAAAGTCTTTCGTATGATATGCTTAATGTGCCATTGTTTGACTTTCTCCTTGTACATCTGCTCATTATCGTATGCATAGTCTCTGAATTCTAGGGGTCTGTTCAGATCAATCTTTCGATTCTGACCACTTTCTTGTGAGTGCTAATTGCAAATGTTTACTATCTAAAGATATTTATGAATTAATTAAATAAGCAGATGGCAAGGCTTCCCATAAACAAGGCGATAGGGAGACATACCCAATAGAGTATTATAGGTGATCCTATAAGATAGAGACCATAATTGAGAAGTTGAGACCAATTCTTCCTATCAGGTTGTACAAGTTTCTATAGAATAGTCTTGATCTCCCTATTTGAAAGCTCAACCAAGCCACTACATTGTGGGTAGTAAGGAGATGTGATGCGATGAACAATGTTATACTCCTTCACAAGCTTCTTGACTTCTCTATTTATGAAATGGTTACGCCCATCTGAGATTACAATTTTAGGGATTTCGAACAACGAGATAAGGTTGTCCTTGAGAAAGCGACAAATTGTATGGCTATTTGTGGATCGAGCGGGAATAGCCTCCACACAACGACTCACATAATCAACGACAAGCAGGATGTATCCATATACCTGACTGTTGGGCCCATAAAGTCAATACCCCAAGCATCAAATATATCAGATAATTGGATGAACTTGAGTGGAATTGAATCTTTGGAACCAGTGGTCCCTCCCATATTCTGACAACCAATGCATCCTTTCACATATGATATGGAATCCTTGAATAGAATGGGCCACAATGGCAACACCGCAATACATTCACTATCGTTTTACTTCCTGAATAGTGTCCTCCTGCTTCAAGTTTATGATAGTGCTTAAGGACACTTGTACTCCTCTCGAGGAATGCACCGATGCCCAAATGCAATCCAGACCTTCCTTGAAAAGTATGGATCTCCCCAATAGTAGAAATGAATATCGGACAAAAACTTGTCCGTCTTTACTCGTGTCCAATTTTGCGGAACTTCCATATAAACGAGATAGTTCACAATATCATCATACCTAGGGAGTGATATGATACTTAGAATTGATTCATCGGGAAATGTTTATGTGATGAAACTTTACTCAATAGGGTCTATGTACTTTAAATTCTGAATAAATGATCTGCTACCACATTCTTAACTACGAGTTTATCTCTTATTTCCAAATCAAATTCCTAAAGTAGAAGGATCCGATGGAGCAATCGTGATTTGGCATCCTTCTTTTGCTGTAAGCATCAGATGGCAAAGTGCTTAGTGAATGTGATAACTTTGGAACCGATAAGGTTAGACATGAACATCTCAAGGGTGAAAACCACGGTCAACAACTCTTGCTCTGTTACTGTATAATTTTTCTGGGCCTCATCTCATGTCATGATGGCAAAATGCATGGCATAAGGTAATCCATCCCTGTTTTGTCCTAACACAGCCCCAATAGCAAATTCTGATGCATCCGTCATGATCTCGAATGAGAGAGACCAATAGGGTGGCTCTAGGACATACGCATGAGTGACCAGTTCTTTCAATTGTTTGAAGGCCTGGAGGACCTTATTATCCACAACGAAATATGTCTCCTTTCCTAGTAGTTTGTGATCGGTCAGGCAATCCTATTGAAGTCCCGAATAAATCTTTTATAGAATCTGACTTGCCGTAGAAAAGACCTCACTTGCTTCAATGATTTCAATGGGTAAAGTTTAACAATGACATCCACCTTTGTTGGGTCAACCTCCATACCTCTTTTAGAGATGACATGGGCCAACACAACCCCTTCGATCATCATAAAATGACTCTTCTTCCATGATAACACTAAATTCACTTTACGACATCTCTGTAGTACTTGGTCCAGATGTAAGAGACATGCATCAAAACTGTCAAGGTAGATCGAGAAATAATCCATAAAAACCTCCAGAAAATTACCCTTCATGTCAGTGAACACAACCAAAATACACCTTTGGAATTTAGTAGGGGCGTTACACAATATAAAGGGCATCCACTTAAAGGAATAGGTGCCTGATGAATATGTGATTCATCCTTTAAAAGCTGAAAATAAAGCCATATTCCCAAGTAATTAATTGCAATTAGACATTTATATTGCATTATTATCATCCATGTATGCGTAAATAATATCCATATTTTAGCATTCATAATTGCATTAATAAGAAGCCAAAATTATGTGTAAATAATTAGTTTCAAATTAACTAACTTCCCCTACTTTTTTTATTTAACCCCAAATGTAATAAAATTAACTCCATTGTGTACATATTACTAACATTAATAAAGGGAATATATCATATTACTACTAACATATATAATTGACAAATAAAATCAAACCTTATTTTTGAGACGAAAAGCCATAAATGCAAATATCTCTCTCATACATTTAGTTATCTACAAAACAAGACTAAATTCAAAAAAATCAGAGTTCATCCATGAAACTTGGGTTTTGGGTCCTCACTGAAAATTGTATATATGACCAATTTGATCTTATTATTTTATGAACAAAATCAACTCTTCTTAATTTATTTGTTTTAATTTATTTTCTTTTGTTTATGTTTTAATAAAATGTGCAAAATTCCAAATATAAAATGAATTAAAAATCCAAGAAAATGGACCATTTTGAGCATATATATAGTCTGTACATAAGTCCATTTTTTATTTCTTTATTTTCTAAATTATTAAAAATACCAAAAAAGTATATTATATGTAAATATTTATTTTATATTTTATTTTGAATTTTCCTTATTTAAAAATCATAAAAAGGTTATAAAACATAAAAAATTCAAGTATTCTATGTACATTAAAGACCACCAAAAACACTTTGTGCAGATGACTTCTTTTTGTTTTGGTTCCTTCATAAAAGTTGTAGATCTCATCGAGATGAACAATTTCATGAAGACCACCTTTTAATTTGACATTGTTTACTATGTTATTTTGATTTTTATTTTAATTTACTTTTTGATTTTTGTGGAGGAGACACTTGACCGCTCTAGGAGACGCCACGTGCCCCCACATACGCTCATTTAACTACTTCTAATCTCAATTGTTGTATGAAGTACCCCTTCATCCAATGGTCGAGATCATTTATCCTTATTTTCTTTTTTTCTTATTTATTTATTTATTTATTTATTTATTTTAATATCTCCTTTTCCACGTGACGTCATCTCAGGCATTCGATCTCGATTGATCGAACGATCAGGACCTTTTATTATCCATCCGCTTCCTCCGCCGAGATGCACCCTCCGCCTGACTTGGTCGAGCCACACCACCCCTTCTTCGCTCCTCCTCAACCCATTCCCAACACCCCACTCTCCTCCACATACCCTACTCCTCCTCCTTTGCTAAGCCCTAACAACATGCCATCAAAACCCGAGCTCCACCTTCCTCTTTTATTATTCACCATTTTACAGTGAGAGGGAGCAACTTTAGTTCATCGTCGGTGATAACGAGTGGTGAGTACTTGGAAGGCGATGACCACCCATCCAGATCCCGGTGAGATCCAAGGGACCTCCGTCCCTTGTTGCAGCTCCAACGTGAGCTGCTCAAGCTCCGCATGCCATCGTGTTAAGCGAGAATCAGAGAAGCTTCGACGAGATTCTCAAGCCCATGAACCTCCTTTTACATACTCTATGTAGTCTCTCTTCCTTGTCCTATTCCATCCTTTCTTTTTCGTATCCTCTTCTTCTTCGTCTGCTACATTTTCCCCAAATCTTCTTCTTTATTCTTGGATTGAGATTAATCAATACCCATATCTTCCACCTCTTTTGAGCTTTGCACAAGCTTAATTCCACCTGTAGTAAAGCCCTTCCTACATCTTCTCCACCTCACCATTATACTTAATTTACGCTCCGCCTTGCACTTTTCTACCCATGTAGGTTTGAGACCATCCTCCTTCATTAGCAACAGAGCAATCATGCCCCTAATTGTGTTGCCTCTCAACCTCCGGGCATGTGGCACCTGGAGTTCGATCAAAGCCCTTCCTCCATTCAACCTTCAATGCAACTACACCATCGATAGCAACAACTCAACTACGAGGGAGGATGTGTTCGGTTGTTAGGGAGGAGGCACATGTTTACGAACTTGAGTCCCTAGCCGTAGATCATGATAGATCCGATGATCGAGACGTAGACACCCCAAGACTCAGTCCGAACCTCGAGGATAGGAGCTACTGAGGCTACGACAGGTTGACACGTGGAGGATAGATGCTCGAACCTCAGTTCTACATCCAATCCTTAACCCAAAACATCGGAGCACGTGCAACGCATGTGTACGGCAAGAGATTTGTCGCCTATGCCCTGCCTTCTTGGATATTTGCATTCCAGTCTCGTCATCATAAAGTAACATGTCACAAGTTCCTGCTGGAATATTTGCATATAAACCCTTACGGATTTAGGTAATTAAAGAAGCACCCCTTGCACTATTTTGTTTATTTTTATTTTAATTCCAAACAGACTATTGCATTTGAGCATCAATTTGAAATATCATTTATCATCATATTTTAATTATAAAAATTACCTTTAATAGTAGAATTAACTCTTTATCTTTTGCTCATTTATTTTTATTTTTATGAGCTTTGGATAATTTAAAAAATTACTTAAGTATGCAAAATGTGTATCTTACCCAATTGAGATTATGCAATTCATATTAATTTACTCTTAGCTCAAAAGATTCACTAAAAATTATAGTCTATAGAATTAAGTGTCTTCTATCTTGTGCCCAAAACTCATCTTATTTACACACATAATTTACTTAAAATAATTTAATTAGTGATTGGGATAATTTAATATTAATTGTTTGCACAATTAACATTTTTAGGATTTAGAATTTTTCTTGGTTGCCTATTAATTAGACATATCTTGGATAATTTTGTTTCATGAAAATATTAAGTTTCATCAATTACTAAAATTAAATTACATATAATCACAAAATTTTCATTATTTAATTAATTAGAAAATCATTTTACATCAGGAAATTACCAAAAAAATCATAGCAGCTTAATTTTCCATGCATTAACATTATGGCCAAGTTTAGGATTTTTTGAATTAATTTTACTGATATTTTGTGAAAACACCCATGGACTTATCCACATTTCATTCATTAATTGCATAAAAAATCTAAAAAAATCCTTCTAAAAAACCTAGTCTCTAAATTATCTAAAATTGACCTAAGGAGAAAGTTTCCTCCCTGAGTCAACCTTGAGCTTGCCAAACTAAATAAATTAGTCTGCTTTTAATTTAGTTGCTTAACATTAAGTGGTCTTTTTGAGAAATTTTCATTTGCTCGCTTGTAAGGAAATGACATATTAAATAATTCTCATGAATTAGCAAGGCTGATTCCGTATTTTTCAGATGATGTCGTTGCTAGGGAGGCGCGTCTTAGGATAAAAATTTGGGACTTAGGTTTTTGTACCCTGAGCTTCTTGTAATATATTGCTCTATTTATTTTTAGCCATTATTTATTTATTTATTTATTTATGTATATCTCTCTATGACATAATCCTACTTTTTATGTGAAGGCTTGATGGACCGGAGCAGCTCGAGCAACTTAGGTGCATTGGAGGCTGACTATTCATGGATTGAGTCAGCTATTGAAGGACGTGTAATAATTAAGATCGAGTTGAGTTGTGAGAGAGTGTAATATCCTTAGGTCTTTAATTCTGTATTTTATTTATTCTTTGTAAATTTGTAATAATTGCCTTATTTCTAGCATATTCTGTTTAGAATATCACATGTGTATACTTACTTGGACTTTAGGGCATGTTTTGATCAAGTGCGGTCGGGGTCCTTGTGGTTGTGTGGTTGTGCTTGCCATAAGATTGGCCTACACTTGTGGCTCATAGAGCTTCTACCCCAGGTTTAGTATCTACTTGTTCTCTTAACTCATAGGACCACACCATACTTTTAAATAGTACACACCTTAGATCGTTCTACTCAGTCAAAATAAAATTAATTCTTTCCCGCTAGTAGAACTTTCTGATAGGTGTGATTTTTCTGACTTGCATATTCAATTAGTTAAGAATGGTCAATTCTGTGATGCATCCCACATGGAGATAACGAGCATCATTATAAGTCTTCTTACTTGAGCACACCTCATTATTTTCTGATTTGCATCGGCTTTCTCGTCTCCTTTCTCTTAGTGTTTTATCACTTAGGATAAAGGAAATTGGGACTGAAAAATATGCATGGTCGAGATTGTTAATACAGTTTTGACCAACTTTTTTGACTAAAATTAACCTCTATTATAGGAGAGCAAACCTGTCCTTGTATGCAAGTATACAACTCTAGACAGAGTCGGTAAGGACACACACACTAAGGTTAGAGCCCAAATCCCCAGACTTGTGACCTAAGTCTCTATGCCCGACTCTTGTGGGCTTGGGAGTTGCAAGCGCTTGGTTTCGAATTACGTTTCAGTATATATATTCTCACTATACTCCTTAGGGGCGTGATATAACCCAGTAGCCCAGACATATCTCCTCTTTGATTGGGATATAGTGGGAGCGTACACTGGGCATTAGGCGACTCAGCTTGTGTGCTTGCATAACAATGATTGTTCTATCACTTAAATAAAATTGAAAAAGATAAAGGTCGGACTTTTGCAGCCATCATTGTGTTAAGTTGGTGAAACCAAGGTTTGATTTTGAGTTTGTTTGTCTATTTATGTGTGTTATTTTGTGCACTTGCATGTTTTCTTCCTTAATCTATGATAGGGCGGTTTTTGCTAGCGGGTAAAGAATGTCGGTTGTAGAAAACCACTGAAGCAAAAGCCGCATTGATCAATCAAAAATCAACGAAAATAGGAGAGAGAGAGAGAAAGTGAGAATATGCGGCTTCTCTCTCCAATTTTCATCTCACTTTATTACTTAGCCAGGTAAGTGTGCTTGGGTCGAACTCGAGGAGGCATAATATCAAAACTTCGGTTTTTGAAACAAGAAAGAAATCTCGACAATGTTCTCTTTATTCTTGATTTTACAAAAGACTCAAAAATTGACTCGAAACTAGCTCAAGATTGCAAAATCAAATCGTCAAGAAAAGAGAGGAAAAATCAAGGAAAAAATACAAGAAAAGTATATTGGGTAGTTATGAAGCTACCCTAAAGAAATTGTAGAAAAATACAACAAAAATGAGGTCCAAACTACCTCTCCAAGTCAGGGGTATAACTGCAAGAAGAAAATTCTAGTTCTGTTACAAAACAATCCCTGGAAAGGACTCAAATGCAAAGAAAACTAAATTTATTACATTTAGGTCCATGTGCGGGGACCTAAATGTATTCTAGAAACCTCTGGAGCCTTTTGAGAATCTGGATCTTCGTCTAGACTTAAGATGCAATTTTCACACCGGTTCAGGTTGGACAGCTATGATTAGAAGCAGAGATGCGATCTGGGCCGTCAGATCGAGATACGTGTCGGCAGCCTGTACTCCCGGGCTATTCTTGAGGTTCTTCAACTCCTCCGTGCGGCTAGTGACGAAGAGTTCTTCTCCGACTTCTTCCCGTCAGCCGGCGATGTTCTTGGGCCTCCGTCAGGGCCAGGAGGGAGATGCCTTCGCCCTACGAGCTCGCTTGTGGTAGAACTCCTCCGTACGTGGCTGAAGGCAGTGGGGATTCACCGGTGAAGTTGGCCGGTCCGGCTGACCTGGAAGCTGTTGCAGCAGCTCGCGATTTGGAATATTCTTGAATCTTGGAGGGTCCGGATGATGGTTTAGTTGCTCCAGATGGTAAATTGACATGCAAACGAGATTTTTGTGCTCGATTCATAAAGAATCGGCCAATGATTTCAAAAGAATTTACAGTTTAATATATTTTCCACAAAATATCAAACAAGATAACATGACAAATGAAAATCTATTTGGAGTAACTTGGAATCAAATTTGAAAGATTAGAGTGGAAGGCATCTAATCACGGTAATTAGGGAACCTAATTATGTACTGAACTATGCTAATTCAGACTCGTAAATCAAGAATTTAAAATGCAAAAGGATGAAGAATTGACTTGTGGACTGGAGGTGTATGACCTCCCGGTTATGGATCGACGAGTGGTCTCCTCGGAGCTTAACGCGGCGGCGTGGCAGCGATGCAAGGCAACGGAACCCTTGGAACTATCCTCCAACGTATCCTCTTCCACACGGAGCCTTCCTCGAGCCCTGTCACGGCCGGTGTGAGGCGGAGTGAGGTGGAGAAGGTGGTTAGTCGGCCAGATATGAACTGGAAGCTAGAAGCTTAAGAATCATTAGTTGGGAATGTCAATTTGGAGATGGTTTTATAGATGATCGGAGGGAGTTAGGTATAGGATCTACGGTTTGCGTGGATCTGGGTAGTTAGGAGAAGAAGATCAAGGGATTAGATCAACGTTAGGAGTGTTGAGGTGACGTGTGAAATTAGTTGAATGAGGGAGGTTGGAACAAACTGCCCGTCTGGGTTCTTTGAAGAAGAAGCTCCCAGGTGCTCACCTGGTTGGGCAGGATCCATACATACCTTTATAATTAGATATTAAATAGTAAATATCATTATTTTAAATAGGTATTAAAACAAAAATGTAGATAATTAAATTATCTAAAATATAGTATAAATAATTCTAATAAATAATAATATTTTACGAAATATAAATATTATATAAATAAATAAATATACATTATACTTAATAAATAGGTTTTGTATTTTTAACTTAACAAATTAATAAATAGTATATTATTTTTTATTTTCTTAATTATTAGGTTTATAAATAAAGTATATACTAATTTTTGTGAATTTTAATAAAATAATTTAGATATATTAATAAATACAAGTATAAGTTATATAGTTCATTTATACCTATAAGTTAGGGTTTTTGATTTATTTAAAATAATAAATAATCTCCAAAAATTTTGAAATAAATTAGGGGTTAAAATACAAGATCAAGAAAATAATTAGAAATTATAAAATCATTAAAATAATAAATAATGTGTTCTAAATGAAATAAATAACCCAGAAACCCAGTTGTGGTTAGGCCCTAAAACCGACTTTTTGCAGACGGAATCTGAATTTAGTGAGACCACCTTTATTAACTAGAGAATATTATTTTATGAACTTTAAAGGTGAGTAGAGTGAAATTGGAGTTCGTATGAGCAAGTTATGATGTTCGGAAGTTTGGATTTTGAGAATTTACATGTTGGATTTCTTGGCATATATACAAGGTAATATTTTTAAATTATTTTTATATTTTTCTATACATTTCTAAAAATAATTAGGAGAAGAGTTTGGTGAAAAATATGTTAATATGGATTAATTAAAAAATCTTTAAAGTTTTGATATTTATTGGATAATTAATGGAGAATGTATGAAGTGTGAAATTAATTATTTTTATTTGTTTTCTTCCTTATCTCCCCCTACTTATTTGTTTGTCGACCAATCCATGCTGATTTGGTCTCGGGGATTATGTTATAAATATATCTTTCAGCTATATTTATTTTACAAGTCACATTGTACATATATACATATCTACAATTTGCCTTTATTTTTATTTTTTTTATTTATTTACATGATTTTAATGCATAAAAGTGCATTTTTATTCATGAATGGAATTTTGTTAAAAAGTGAAATTTAATGAATATTTACATGTATTTGTTAAGGGTTTTAAGACAAAATGCAGACATAATGTTAATCAATTATGGATTCATCAACCCACTCTCGTTTCATTCACCTCTTTCGAAGATGTCGGGGTATTGATCCTCGTAGCCAGACTCTGCATGTCACTTCCCTTCAACCGTACACCGATCATCTTCATCTTTTCAATCTTCCATGTACCCTCCACCATCTACAAGAGACCCTTACCCATGATCGGCTCCACCCCACCCCGAATATGAAGTCAGACCTCAGATTGACTACTCCACTTTTTTGCACTTCTCACCTACCTCACATTCCTACACCCCTGATCCATTTTCATCATGAGGTAACTCACCATACCCTCGAGTGCTTGCTGGAATAATGGAACCATTCAAAGAGCAAGCTACTATTGAGACAAATGACTGGCAGAGTTATTTACCCCAACGGACCTTATTATCTTCTCATATGAATGTTGGAATGGGCCAATGATTTACACATACACATCATGAATTGACCTTAGAATATAACATGGTCAATGAAATAAATCTAATGGAGAGGCCTGGACCTTATGATTTTCCAGAGTTGATTGTCCTTATTAATCAAGCTCACATTGATCATCCATTTGGAGAGCCTACACACACAGAGGATTAAACTCATGAACTCGGTCTGCAAGCCACCCTCTCTTGACTCCACCATATGAGGCTCCAACCAATATCTACCATACGATCGGTCCATACTCGACCCAGCATTGCGTGCCAAAGTCAAGGTCCACCGAGTATGAGACTCCATGTTCTCAACAGTATCCTAACTGAGTAGACTTCTCCCATGATTTGTCATGAGAACTTTTTGGAGGATGACATTTCTAGAATTGTTGAGAGATTGAATTAATTGAGGATAGGTTGAAAATTATTAATAAGTAATTAATTTCATTTGCTGCCAGCTCGGGTATGAAAGTGGAGAATAGAATAAGCGGATTCAATGTTAAAAATATAGAGGACACTAGGAAACCTACACACTCTGCACACCATGAGTCTATTCTACCTCCCTCTTCTAATAACCACTTGTCCTCCAATCTAGAGGACAATAGAAACCCACAAACTCTGTACAACTGGAGTCTTCTCTACCTCCCTCTTCTATTAACTACTTGTCCTCCAATATAGACTCTGAACATTTTCCTATTTCTCCTTCACCTATCAAAAAGACCAAAAAAATGAAAATATCAAAGACAACCTGAAAATTGAAAAATCAGAAAAGATCGTAAAATTGAAAATGAAAAAGATCTAAACAATTTGGACCCTGCCCTGAGGGGAACGATCTCTAAGGAAATAATTCTAGAACTTCCATTACTAAAGGTCATAGAACACTTTCCCGACCTCAATAGATTTGTGAGAAGTAAATTGACACCTAAGAGGTCAGTCAATAAGAGAACCATGACTGAGAGACACCTAGTGTCTATGGCCACCTCCTTGGTGATGGGGAGAATGATCAAGAGCCATAGAGTGAAGCGGTAGCCGAGAGTTGAGTGCAAAATCAAAGATACCACATTCACCCATGCTCAGATTGACGGTGTCAAATGATAGAGAGGGATTATTTTATTCATCATCATTTTCCAAGGTTCTCCGCACGGAGTGGACTTTATGATCATTGTTATTGAGCACCTACGAGAGTTCAGCCAATCTCCTATTATTTTTGGGAAGCTGTTCTTAGCTCGGGCTAAGGCGACTATATATTGCAAAACTCGGATGATCAAGTTTCCAGCATTGGGTACACACCAACCTTACATGACCTTTGAGGACACAAGGCAACCCAAGGCAACCCACACAGTTGTAGACAACCACAACCGCCGAGAGATAGATGAGTCCCACCTCTTTACTACACTTGAGATATTGATGGTCGATCCTATAACTGGTCATGAGACGCCTCACACCCAGAGACCACCACATCCACTAGGGAATTCCTAGTCATCAATCATAATTTATCTTATCCCCTAACGGAGATCCCGTGCATCACCAAAGGATGAAAGGTGACATCACCTACTACTTGCCTCACCACCACCATGAAAGCTTCTATAGAGGACTCACAAATAGAAGCTATCGTGGAGTCGGATCCACTCTTTTCTGATGTATTGCCCATTTTGATGATCTGATTCTAGTGTCTACACTACCACAACCAATTGATCCCTCACACACACTACCTCTAAGACATTCAACAAAGGAAACAACCATGACATGTTTAGTCAACTGATGAGCTGTTTCCAACGTCAATCTTGGAGAAGCATGTGGTGTGCAACAAATTGGATCTGGAATCTCTGTATCGACCCTCTTGTTGAGTATTTTTTTAAGTCTTTTATTTAAATGAATTATTCACAAGTGAAATGGTGGTCGTCGCAACCCCAAGAATTGTCAAACAATTTTTTTATTTAAATCTCAAGCAGAAATCAATAAATAAAATGTAGCAAGAGAATTTGCTATTTAATTTACATGTATAGCTACAAGATCAAACTCAGGGAGGCTACAAAAATCCCAAGGTTTATTATAAGCAATGAATAATCAATGAAAGAATGAAGGAATTTCTATGCACACAATGCTAGGTTGTTATATTTTTTGATTTTGTATTTTTTACGGAATTTTAATTTAATTTAATTTATTTTATTTTTTGATTTTATTTTTTAAAACCAATGAGATAATTACAGAAAATTTAAAGCAACCACTCAATCTTTATTTTTGTTATTTTTTTCAAATATATAAAAAATGATCAGAAAATTAAACTAAAATTCTTTTGGGTTTTTGATAAATTTATAATGTTTATGTATTTTTCTTCACATTTCCACAATTTTTAAAGCATTTAAATAAATCAAAATAGGAAATAAAATAAATAGAAAACAAAATTGATGTTTTTGGATTTTAAAATATCAAATAATGTCAAAATTGAATAAAATATATACGGAATGATAAGGAATTTTCCATATTTCCCAAAGAGTTATTTTATATTTTTTTTAGATGTTTAATTGAATTTCTATGAATTTTTAATGTTTTTAAGAGTTTTATGATTTTTATGGATTTCTTAAGGAATGGAGATGCAAAAATAGGATAGAAATTAAAATGAAACAAAATAAACAAACAGGATTTTTTTTATAATTTTTAAAAAGATTGTTATATTTTTTTATTGATTTTTAATGCAAATAGGACATTTTATGATATTTTTGAATTTTTATAGATAACAAAAATAATGAAAATGCGAATTGCAATTTATGGATGCAAGATGTCTGCATTAGGAGCCTTTACGATTTTTTCCAGGATTGTTTAAGGGGATTTGATATTTTTTATTTGGTTTTAAAGATGCAAATTAAATGCAGAATCATAGGGACTAGAATGCAAATATTTAAAGTTTTCAGATTAAAAAATAACAGAAATAAAAGTGTTGGACTTAATATGCAAATTTCCTAACAAATCATGTGCACGGGCACGCACGCCCTACTGGACAAATACATTATAAGATTAGTCTATTTCTAAGGGCTGAATTATAATTCGAAACTTTGGTATTTTTATTGCAGTTTTCACAAATGAGCATGAGCTAGGCATGCATACCGTGCAAAGAGGACTAACATGCATATCAATTAAAGTTTTGGATAAAATTACAAATGTTCAAATATGGACAAGACGATACGTGTCCTCTTAGGGACTTATTTAAAAATAAAAGAAAGATAAACACATAGATGTAATTGTACCCTTAGTATGGCACGACACTTCGGGAGGCTCATATACTCTACAAATCTGATCGGATGACTGTAGATCAATCTTGCATGAAGGGTGTTGATCAGATCTGGAGCTTCGAACTAGCCACTTAATATTGGGGCTTTTTTGGACGTTTGAGATCTAAACTGAGAGGAGGGCCTCGATCATGTGGTTCTAGACTTCTCTAGAAGAACTGGTTGGAAGGCAAGCTCCGGCAAACTTTGATCAAGAGAACCTCGGTCGTCCTTCATCTGAGTCATTTGTTGGCGGGCGCTACAACTTCTCGAGCTTCTCCTCTATCAATCACCAGGAAAAATGGAGTAAAAAATCTTCAATCGTGGATCTGGTGGTTGAGAATGGTTCAACTGCAGATTAACCCCCAAGTCTCACTCTAATGCTGCTATTGCACTCCTTTGACCTGTAAATGAAGGTTCATGCTCGGAAGAAGCTTTCGACCGAAGGATTAGGTCAAAACACAGGATATGGGGGGCTGAATGGAGGTCTTTGACGAAGAATGGTCGGAGGGGAGATCAGACTTCAGATCTGTGAAGATCCGAAGGTGAACAAGAGGTGGAAGAGTCGGAGAATGGTAAGGAGGATGTGTAGGCGATGTTGGGGGTTGATTTGGATGTTCGGAGCTCCTCTGATCGCATAGATTTGAGGTTGAAGTTGAGGACCCAATCTAGATGATTCTGATGAAACCAAAGCGAAAGAAGAATACTAAAGCAAAGATAAGACCATCTATGTTACCTATGGAACAGGTGAAAAGGACAGATACACCTCGATCCACGGCTGAAGGCGGAGAGGCGGAATATGCAGAGGAGATCTCCGACGATGTGGTTGAATCGCAAATCTAAACACCAAACCCATTCTTCAGACCAGAGATTTGCTCCTCTATCAAAGAGAACAATCCCTGTCACTCGATCACAGGTGATTTTGGGTCAAAATCAGATTAAAAACTCACCGGAGGTGGAGGTTCTAGATTTATAGAGGTTGCTGTGGCGGCTTTTAAATTAAAAAATGGAAGCAAATCATGGAGTGATAGGTGGAGATGAGGTGCTGGTGATGAGATGAATGATCGGGTGAGAAAAACGGAGAGGGAAGCGGGAGCAGCTAGTGATCAAAGCTCGTAGGGAAATTCGGCGAAGTAATGACGGAAGCGAGATTAGCATGAGGGTAGTGGAGACTAGGGAGTTGATTTGGATCAACAGACCCGGGTTTGGCCATTTAGAGGGCGCATAGGATACAACCAAAATAGGGGTAACGAAAAAATAAGGAGAAAAAGTTAAATAAATCATTAAAAAGTTGAAAATGTATTTTTAATGTAAATAAAAAATGTTAATAATAAATTAAAGTTAATTATAGTGATTTTAATTAATTAAATAATGTATATACAAGGGTTAAAATAAATACAAGGTGTTATTTATAAGTATGTATACTTATATATATAAGGTTCTGATTTTTAATTAATTAGTTATATAAATATATACATAATGTAATATTTTATTTATATACAATATTTTCAAGGATTTTAATGATATTATTATTTGATTTTTAAAAGTTAATTTATGAGGATAATTAAATAGGCATAGGTGCAATATATACATGGTGATACATATACAATATATACACAATTTTATTTATGTTGATTTTTGACTTTGTGATTTTATTTGTATTTTATATGAGTTAAATACAATATCTACAATTAGTTAAAAATACTATATTTATAATTATGTACAAGAAAAAATTATTACATAATATAAATAGTATACATAGATATAATATACAATAGTACCCTAATTGGACACATTTCCCACCTTAACTCCGATTTTTATGAAATCGCTTCCATTTTAAAGATAATTAATTTGGACTACGATGAAAGTGAGTTTGATGAATTTGGAGTTCAGGTGGAGAAGATATTGATTTTGTAATTTTATACTTTGTGGCTTTTGGAGAGTGTTGTTATTTACACAATATATACAAGTTTTTATTGAAATTATTTTAATTATTTACTGGAGGATTTTATTCACAAATTTCAAGAAGAAATAATGTTTATTTACAAAGAATTTGGTAATGAATAAAGTAATGGAAGAATGTGTATTATAGACAATATTGTAAAGGTTTTGCGTATATACAGGTGAAAATTATTTTCTGATTTTTTTTGGTAATTAGGCCTTATCCCCCCTACTTTTTTCCTTGTCGATCAGGTCAAGTCTCGACTTTCTCTCGGGGCCTTATTCAACCTGTATCTATTGCATATATAAAGACTCTTATTTTCTTTATTATTTATTTATTTTAGGTTAAAATAGTGATAAATATACAATATTTACACAATAGTTAGAGTTAGTAGAAGAATGAAATTAGTGATATTTACAATTTTTTTATAAGGGATTTTAAGCTAAAATAAATGAATAAATATGATGAAATACAAACTTATCACCTCTCTCGGCTCTCGACACTTTACCCATCAAACCTAGACAACAATCAACCCACTATATAGATAAAATAATGGATAAATGCGAGGCAAAATTTATTATACCCTACAAAATGTGTATAGTGATAAAGTAGCTGGGGTCGAACCACTGAAAGCAAATAGGGATATGTATAATATTATTAATTAATAAAAAATAATAGTAATATTTTTTTGTATTTTTACACCTTTTGATTTTTTATGGGTTTTAATAATATTTAATTTCTATGGATTTTTAATTATTTTGTATTTTTATATTTTTAAAATTTTAAATTTATTTTCTTTTGAATTTTTAAGTTTATTTTATTTTTCAAAGATATAAAATATATAGTAAAAATAAAAATATGGTTAATATAAATAATTTATAAGGATATATACTATATATAAATATAAGGAAATATATACAGGAACAATCCTGTTTATTTTTTAAAGGTTTTAAATACATATTAGGCATTTGTAATTAATAATAATATAAAGTATATAAGTTATATAAGATATACACACACACACACACTATATATAGGGTTTTATTATTTTAGATAAAACTATATAGATTCAAAATTTAAAAAATAAAATAATATTTGTTTTTGATATTTTTCTCTATGTTTGTTATTTTTATATATATTTTTTTTTCTAATTTTTATGTATTTTAACATATTTAATATATCAAAACAATGGATATAATTTATAGGCTGAATTGTTTCGGGTATTAAAAATACGTAAAATATCCAGAAATTTAATATATATTACACAATATAAATAAAATTATACAGTAAAAACTATTTTCTGGAATAATATAGATCTTTTACTGATTTTTATGGTTTTTTAGTTTTTTTTATAATTTTTTAGGTTTTCTTTTTATATTTTTTGATTTTTGGTTTGGAGTTAGAATATATAGTAATATATATATATATTGGAATTTTTAAAGTTAGTTTCATAATTTTTTTATTTTTATCGATTAACAGGGCATATTTAGCTCATATTCTATTTTTAATAAATTAGAAAAATACAATAAAATATCAGATAAAAATAAGGGCATGAACAAGCATCAGATATTGCATCTATCATATTTCCCATAAAGTTTAAGACATAAGAGCTATTTAAGAAAAATAGAAATGCAAAGAAATAAACATACTAACCGGCAGGGGTATTTTTGCAATAAAAATAATTTCAACATGGAAATATACTTAAATATTACACATAATTTACAGCTTTATTACTAAAACGAAACAAGAGAAGCCAGAAGGGCTTCTATGCAGATACCCCAGGTGCCTCACCTGGGCGACCACGTAAGGTGACCTAGCACATGACCTATATGCAATATTAAAGAAGACAAGAGGGTCCTATGCAATTTCTACAAATTTTTAAGCATACATAAATATCAATAGGATTAAATTACAAATACAAAGGCCACATGGGTTACTTAAATATTTACCGAAAATGGTGCACTATCTGACGATCTAGCATTATGCTCCACGTGGATCGATTGTACGGCAATGGACCACTTCGTTTCTTTTAAAATCAGACGAATATGATTAGTCTATCTGTGGAGGTCCATCCGACGACCTAATAATGGTCTGCAAGAACTTCCAAGAACAACCACAGGTGCAGGCTTCGATCATTAATTTTGTCCACCACCGACCACGTCCTTCTTCTCCGACCATCCTAGAAGGTAGCCGGGGCCGCTCCGCACCAGCAGGAGGTGCTAAACAGATCAGGATCCCATTGACAAGGCCTGGAGGTCAAGGGTACCTAGAGGTGAAAGGTGAGCCTCGAATCATGCTCCTAGTCCCTATGAAGCTATTCCACCTGCACCAAATAATAGAAAAGCTTAATGCAAATATCCTTGACCTATTCTGAAGCTGAAAGCATGCATGGATTGAAGGGGCAAATGAACTCTGACGGAACACAGTGGAGGGAGATCGATTGACCTCAATTCTTGCAAAATCAAGGGTGGAAACAAGGGGGTTTTGCGGAGAAAGTGTTAGGAACGGAAATGGGGCGAAAATGGTTCAAATGACAGTAGGAATACGAGTGGATTAGAGCTGGAGCACGTTGCTCCAGCAATCAAAGAATCTTAAATTAAGTTAACCTACAAATTGATTAAGGAATTTAAAAGCTACACTAAACTACTGGAACTAAATGCGATGGAATAAACCTAGAATTAACATCTCTACCTAATCAGAGCCAAGAAGCAGATGAAGCTTGCCGGAGGAAGCTCCAGTTAACTAGACCATGCCGATCTCAACCCTTCTCCACACCGAGAAGGAGGGGAAGACGATGCTGCCCTATTGGGGTTATAGGAAGAAATGTGGATTGAAAATTACAAAAGGGGATTTGGGTTTTATTTATAGGCATGGATCTCGAAGCAGTTTGCGTGACGAAAAAGGGTGATAGGTGAGGGCTATGGGGTCGACGTGCATCATAGGAGATGGAGTAGCAGAATGGGAGGAGCTCAGGGAGGAATAATGGTGTGGAGGAAGACCAAAAAATGGATAAAAGAGCACCCGTGAGCTTTTGATTGGAAGGGGGCAAAAGGCTGTACAGTTGACTTGGGGTCAATGAAAGAAAGGTTTTGGTTGGTCCATGTGGACCAACCAAAAAATAGACGAGAAAAATCCCTAATTAATGGATAAAAAATTATAAACAGTATTATTATTTTTTATTCAAAACATGAAAAATGTTTACTTTTTGTAGTATTTTATTATGATATTTATTTGTTTATTCAAAGTTATTTATTAGATGATAATATTAACATGTATAAACATATGTATATGTGCATGTATTTAGTGTATTTTATTTTTATTTTTATTTTGTATTTTATTATTGTATTTACATATTTTATATATTTATAACT
Source organism: Ottelia alismoides (assembly GCA_037367405.1). NCBI lineage: Eukaryota > Viridiplantae > Streptophyta > Magnoliopsida > Alismatales > Hydrocharitaceae > Ottelia > Ottelia alismoides. The sequence goes on along the minus strand of JAZKJV010001869.1, from coordinate 188,223 downwards.
TATTTAATTACATATTTACCTGTTTGTATTTCATTTTTCTGATTTTATTTATTTATTAAAATAAATATGAATATGTATTATATAGGTATAGTTTACCTGTATATTTTATTACTTTATTTATTTTGACGTATTTTTGACAGTTTTATTCTATGTTTATAATTTAAATGCATTTTGCATAATATTTACAAGTATATAAAAATATAAAAAGTTAAAACTATAAAGAATGAATTTATTGAATAAAATATACATGTATACAATACAACATGGACCCTAAAGCCAACTTTTGCATCTCAACTCCAAATTAGATGAAACCACCTTTAAGAAATATATAATTAAATTTTATGAACAAAAAGGTTAGTTTGGTCAATTTTGAGTCAGTATGGATGATATATCGGTCCGAGAAGTTTTGTTTGTAGCCTTTTATTCTGAGTGTCCCGGATGCACTGTGTATTATTTTTCTTTAAAATTAATTTTGTATTTTTCTTTGTATTTTTATGCACAACTTTCATGTTAAGGGTTTTATTAAATAAGGTATAAAAATTGGAAAATAAAATAGGGTCCAAAAAGCCATTTCTTGATGAATAAAAATTTGGGTTTTAAGTGCATTATGTGCAATTACTCTGCCCCATCTCCCCCTTCTTTATTCCTTGTCGACCAAGTCGATATTAACCTAGTCTCGAGGTCTAGGGTCATTTAGTGACTTTGACACTTCATTTTTTTAGTTTCTTTCCTTTATTTTTTTATTTTGAAATTAAATACATATATTTATACAGTGTTATTTGTCAACAAATAAATGTTAATTTGTACAAATAAATGCTATATACATGCATTTAGATAGGGATTTAAGGCTAGCATGAAAGAATACATGTGACGAAATGGAGATTCATCACCCCCTATACTTGCCCTTGTTAGTCCCTAGCAAACACTTACGATAATGATGAAAAAAACAAAATAAAGAAAAGAAAAAGATAGAATTTGAAATGATTTTTGACTTTCAAATTGGTCTTGATAAAATCGAAGTTTGGAGCTCAGATATGACCCTTGGATTTTAGGTTTGTTTGGAACAACATTTAGGTTAGGAATCGTGACTCAACAACCCTTAGGTTCCATTCTCTGCTATCCATTTTAATTCATAGGCTGGTCAGAACCATCCTTTAGTCGTATACTCTCGTAACCTTGAAATTAAACGTACCACATGTGTGGATTGGGTTAGCTCTTCCCAGACAAATCACTGAACTATCAAGTGGTTTCCTCTTTCGACAACTCATCCTCAGGGAGATGGATATTTCCTTCTAAGTTCAGGTGCATGCTAGTTCACAACTAAAAGGGGAGAAGCTAGAAGAATGGGAAAAGGAGTGGAAATGGACCACTGTAATCGCAATTTCTTGTGAAGCTCGATCAACGTAACTGAATCTTCACCAAGAAACATGCCTTGGAAGCTCATATTTTTGGAAATTTCGGGTATAGGCTTCTTTTTGGATATTTTCTTTGTTGGCATTGCTCTGCATTCTTATTTTGTCTCGACAAATATAGAATCTTTTGTTCCACCCATGTTTTGGGGTCTTGGAAAAAATTGTACTAGCAGACCATTCCTTATCCGAAGCTTTATTTCAAACGAATCTCTAGTCATTAGATGTCCATGCTACCGGAGGAAGCGGTTTAAATTATTGGTTTTGGTAGTCCCCAAGAATGGTTCCTGAGCCACCCTTATAAAGCGACCTAGTATTATCCTGACTTAGACTCCAAGATTTTTCAACAATCCATCTGGGTTGAGCTAAGTATTAAATGCAGGGTTTCTAGTTACCATTATCTCAAGAGTCGTACGGATGACATGAAGGGTTCTAGTTAGACACAATGAATCGACTCATGAACATAATCTCATGGAATCTAAAGAATTTAGTCATAGTGACCTAGAGCGTCTCAATTCCAGTCCTTAAATAGTTTCTCTGATTAAGTGGATTAAGATCTAGAGTGCTCTAATCTTTAGACTTTATTTAGACTTGTTTAATTGTCATAATCATTTTGAAAAATGCAGATGCAAACGCAATGCAAGAAAATCTTTTTGTAAGACTATTTTTTTATTTTAATTTTTTTTATGGATTTTTCAAAAAAGTTTTGCAAATTTTAATGCAATTTTTGAAAATATTTTGCAAATTTTTGTAGAATTTTAAAAATTTTGATTTTTTGGGTTTTTGATAAATGTTAGTGAAAGAAGTATATATAAATATTTTACACGGGAATATGTGCATATTTACAAGAATTGGATGTAGGTTTACACTAGACATTTATACAGGTTAAGTGTTAGTTGTTATTTACACGTTCCATATACAAGGGTTATTTATAGATAAAGAACTTTATTAGAATCATAATTATGTACAAGGTTCTCAACATCGTTTGAAAAAATTACAAATATTTTGAAAACTTTATTTTGTAAATAATTTTGTCAAACATTTACAAGATCTAAACATCTTTTTGCAAAGATTTTCAATGGTATAGATAGACTTTTCAATATCTTTACAACCATTTTCCAAGTCATTTGCAAACTAAATTTTCAAAAATATTTTATTCAAATAAATGAAATACTTTTTTTTGTAAATATTTACAAAAGATTTTTACAAAGGCTTGAAAAATTTTTACAAAGATTTTCCAAATGGTTTCAAACGATATTTCAAGCCATTTTACAACCATTGTGAAATTATTTTGCAAAATCTTTTAAAGCGATTTATTAACCATATTTACAAAGAATTTTGAAAAATTTTATACATATTTATAGATTATTATTTACAATTGATTTGTTGTATACCCTTACCCAGTATATTAGCTGTATTATTCAAAATATGAATGTACGAGTTATGGTAAAGTATATACAATGTATATATGCCCCCATACTTAGCTTGAGGTATGTGCTCATAGTGATCGAAGAGAAAAGGGAAGACATAACTTGTGCTAAGTATAGAAAAGTCTATAATACAATGAATAAATAAAGAATAAGATGTTAGTCATCCCCTCATACTTAGGATCAACTAATCCTAAGTATAGTAGACTGTATACCAAATAAGGATGATCGAGGATTTAGAATGTATGAACTCAATCAGCTCGATTGCCCCCTATACTTAGGGCGAAATGTCCCTAAATATAGACACAAAAACATCAACAATGGGGATATAAACGAGAGCATGAATAATGGATAACTTAAATTCAATCACCCCCATACTTAGGATGAAGTATATCCTAAGCATAACATATATGAACGGGATGAGTGAGATATGGAAGAATTAAAGAATTGGAAAATTGAAATGAAAAGAAGAAAATCAATCGAAGATATTATTGGTTGCATTGCCTGACTCTTCTAATGCTATAATTGTGAATTCTTCATCAAAACAACCTGAATAGAATCGACAACGACCAGAAATGTGTCGTGCTCTAGATACGACTTCAGCAACTGACCATTGACAATGAATAGTTGTGTGTCAGCTGACAACTCTGATATGATGATACTTCCATTGTCACACACAGTCTTCATGATGTATGGCCATGTCCATTTACTCTTTAATTTGCCTGGGAATACCTTCAACTTTGTATCAAATAACCAAAATTTCTGTCCAGGTTTGAAGGTCTTTTGTCTGATGTGCCGGTCATGACAATATTTGACCTTCTCCATGTACATTAAGCTGTTGTCGTACGTGTAGCCTTGGAATTCCAAGATCTTATTTAGATCAATCTTCTTATTATGACCAAGTTTTTGTGAGTCGAGGTTACATATGTTTACTGCCTAGAGAGATTTATGAATGAGTTCTAATGGAAGATTGCATGGCTTTTCATAGACAGGAGGATAGGAAGACAATGCCCAAGGGAGACTTATAGGTAATTATGTATGCCTTGAGGACCGAAGCCATAAGTTGTGACCAGTTCTTTCTGTCCAGCCTCACAAGTTTCTACAGGATCATCTTGATTTCTATGTTTGATAATTCATCCAGGCCATTGGATTGAGGATGATAAGGATAAGAGACACGATGATCAATGATGTACTCCTTCACAAGTTTCTTAGCCTCTTTATTTATGGCTACTCCATCTGAAATTAGAATCTTTGGTATCCCGAACCGTGAGATGATGTTATCTTTCAAAATTTGGCAAACTATGCTGCTATCAGTGTCTCGAGCATGGATTGCTTCTACCCATCGACTCACGTAATCTATGATGAGCAGGATGTACTCATAGCCCTGACTGTTAGGAAATGGACCCATGAAATCAATGCTCCATGCATCAACCACATTAGAAATATGGACAAATTTCAGCGGTATGGAATCTTTTGAAATGAGGATTTTCTCATCTTCTGATAATTAGTGCAAACTTTGACATATAATGTGGCATCCTTGCATAGTGTGACCACCTTTCCCCATACTGTAGTATCTTTGCTGCGTTCTACTTCTATAATGGTGTCCACCAGATTCGAGCTTGTGACAATGTTCATGGACACTTTTGTACTCCTCTTGAGGAATACACTGATGCTATATGCAATCTGTTCCTTCCATGAATAGGTATGGATCTTCCCATGAGTACAAATGGATATCAGACAAGAATTTGTCCTTATTGATTCTCGTCCAATCTTGTGGAACTGTCCCAGAGAAAGGGTAGTTCACAATATCGGTATTTGATAGTAGAGTGGTCAGTGTAGCCGATTATTCTAGATCCAAGATGATAGGATCTGAGCTTCTCTAAGGTGAAAACCACTACTGGTGATTCTTTCTCTATAACTGTATAATTATTCTATGCATCATCAAGTGTTTTGCTAGCACAGTAAATGGCATAGGGAAAATTTTCTCTTCTTTGTCCTAGTACATCCCCAACTGCGAAGTTTGATGCATCCGTCATGATCTCAAATGGAAGAGACCAATCGGGAGGCTGTAGGACTGAAGCCTGAGTGATTAATTCTTTCAAATGATAAAAAGATTGAAGAACTTGCTGATCAATAATGAAATCGATCTCCTTGTATAAAAGTTCAGTGAGAGGTCAGGGCAATGTTGCTGAAGTCCTTAATGAATCTTCTATAGAAATCAACATGCCTAATGAATGACCTCACGTTCTTGACATTTCAAGGTGGCTCTAATTTAGCAATCACATCTGCCTTTGCCGGGTCAATGATGAGTGAGATTTTCGTGATCTGGGTAAAGGTTTAAATCAGGGTTGTTGCGACCCGAACCGCGAAGCTCAATCAACAAGAAAAAGAAAGACCACCAATAAAAAAAATAAAACAAATTAGGCAAATAGCGGTCTCGCTATTTTATTTTACCTGGTATAGCTACCAAGGTTGAACACAAGGAGCCTGGTTTGGCAAAACCTACGAAGTAGTCGGGAATCAGAAATGAAAAAAATAAAGTATTTTTGGTGGATTTTTATATTTTCAAAATTTTTTGTGGTTTTTAAAATTAAGAAAATGAATAAAGGAAATAAAAAGGCACAAATCAACAATTATTTAATACACCAAAACAGACCAGAAAATTAAAATAAAAATATTTTTGGGTTTTGTAAATATTCAAGTGTTTTTGATATTTTTCTTGGATTTTTCTGATTTTTAGTTGATTTTATAAAAATGAAATAAGGACAAAATGCAAGCTACTGTGCAACCAAAATCTAAATGCTATTTAAAAATATCCAAATAGCCTATAAAACTCCAGCAATAATTTTATTATAAAGTAGAAATAAAAGGCTAACTAAAGAAACACAAAATTGCATTTTTTTAAATTTTTAAGAATTTTTAATGATTTTTCTAAGTTTTTTAGTGTTTTTAGTTTTAGGGTTTTTTTATAAGTCTGAATGTAACAAAAAGTGTACTGAATTAAAATCACTACAAAAAACACACAATATTTTTTTTTGGATTTTTTAGAGGGTTTTAGTATTTTTAGTTGATTTTTCAAATTAGAAAGTAGCAAATTTTGGGGTTTTTTAATTATTAAAAATATAAAATGAAAATAAAACAAGCTCGAAAATTCACAAAATTATTTACATAGTGGCAGGATCCTCAATCCAAATTTCGCGAAATTTGGGTGAGATTTGATAATTATTTCAACCAATCCAAATCATACAGCACACAGGGACTCAAATGCAATGAAAGTAAGTTCTAGGGACTAAAGCATAACACATATAAAAGTCCAAGGGGCCTACTATAATTTTCACATGAATTTAGCACATGTCCAAAACAATCACACATAGGGGTATTAGTGCAAATATGAAAACTAAAATGTCAAATCATAACATTAATTAAGTTGCAGGTCATACATGCAAATATACCAAAAGTACACGTGACTATGCATGTGCACCCATATAGGAAGGACCTAAACGTAAATACTGAAAACAACAGGAGCTGAAATGCAAATAGTCCACAATGCTATATTTATTTTACAGACTAAATACAGACATAAACTAAATGCGGGGTAAAAGGAGAAATTTACCTAGGTTGGGCGTGCGACTCACGTGGGTGACAGGTGGCGGGCGGTGAGTGGCTAGCGACGTGAGGTGATGACATTGACGGCTAGCGCATCCAACGTCTCTAGAAAGATGACGAATGTGGGGCGTACGAGGCCGTTAGATATCAGATCTAACAGCCTGACATGAGCAGACGATGGACGGTCCAGATGCTAACTGGAGGGGGGAGGCGAGATCTGACGGCTACGAAAGGTCCTGGAAGAACACCTCCCTTGAGTGGTTCGCCGGAGGACTGGGGGTACTCCGGGTATCTGATGATCGATCAGGAGGAAGGGCTCGACTCGCTACGCTCCTCCGTGTCGGGTGGCGGTGGCGGATGGAGCATCCACCAGTCAGACCTCCGAGAAGGTGGCTGCGACCTGGAATGGCTCCGGTGAAGGTGTGATGAGGTGCTCTGGGGGTCTCCACGCGTGACTCGACCTGTGGGGTGAGAGCTCCTGCTCGGAGGAATGCTCCGGCGATGGTTATTTGACTAAAAACTAAGGGAAGCGACGGTGGGATGGGATTTGAAGTTCCGGCGAGGCGGGGGAGGAACTTCGATTCTAATCTTGGCGATCGAAGCCAAGTCTAGGGTGATCAGGATGCGGGGGAAGGATGAAAGTGGACCGGGAAGTCTATCAGAATGGAGGGATGCGACTGATGGAGCTCCGATCGTCGGGTCGAAGCTGGCGGAGGACAAATGAAGGATTTGAGATATCGGGAGCTAGGATTGAAATAAGGGTTACCTGATGGTCTAAGATCAATCCTAAGCTCCAGGAGGCGAGGTTGATGGAAGTCCTCGCCTCGACCACACTACGACAAGTGGGGAGGCTCGAATGCGGCGGCGCTCTGGCCACGTGCTTTGAGATTCGGCTACAGGCACTCTCTCCGACCACCAAAGGGCGCTTCCGAACTCTATCACCGAGGGGAAGGATTCTAGGTCAGAAGAGAGGTGTGTAGCACGATCTAAGGAGCTGGGAAGTGAAATGTAGGTTTTATATGTAGTCCTAGGAGGCGAGGATGAACGGGCACTGGCATGCGAACCGATGTTGATCCGACCTTCCCTAGGGATCCGCAAGGGTCGTGGATCCAAGGGAAGTATTGGGCGAGGAAATCAGGGCTAACAGTGGAGGAACCGAATCAGGAAAATCTTGAGAAATGGAGCTCAAACTGGGTTCAGGCAGAGAAGGATCGGAGAGGGGGAGTTGACCGGGGGTCAACTATCCCTCTGGACCAATCACAAAATTCCAGAGTCAAAATTATTTAGAAAATAAATTAAAAATAGAAAATGATTTTATTTTAAAATATTTACAAAATAAAAAATGTTTATTATTTTTCAAACTATTTTTAGTGATTTTAATTTATTTTTATGAAAAATAAATCAAGGTATATACATTATATTATATACATGTATAAACTACCTATGTATTTTATATTGTTATTTTTATTTTCTTATTTTTGTATAAATACTCTAATTTTATATTTTATTTATTTACAACATAAAATTTGGAGTATAAAATAGTTTTTATTTTATTTTTATTGATTATTTACAAGGATGAAATAAATTGTGATAGTGTACATATATACATGTATTATGTACAAGGTGGAGAGAGAGATTATTTTGTTTTTGTTTTAATTTTATTTTTCTAATTTTTTTATTTTTATAAAATATATACAAGATAATAGAAACACATTTTTATTTTTAGTTTTGTGAAAATAAAATATATACACATAGAAGGAATATATACAAGGATGAATGACCCTATCTCTCTCTACTTGTTTTATTTGGCGTTCAGGCTCATATTGGGCCCTCTCTTGGGTTCAGGTCACTCAATATTTATTCTAAATATTTCCTTCTTTTTCTTTTTTTCTTTATTCTTTTATTTTTGCACAAATACATGCTAATTATTCATATTTACAAAAGCATGCCTAATTGATAACTTATTTTATTTACAGCTATCTACATGGTGTTTTAATAATGTACTTAGCTAAAATAAAGGAATAAAGAGTGATGAATGAGTATTCATCAGTCGACTTCCATGCCTCGCTTGGAAACGACATGGCCCTACATAATCCCTTTAGTGACCATGAAGTGGCTCTTTTCCCATGATAGGACAATATTAACTTCACAACATTTCTGTAACACCCAATCTAGGTCTCAAGAAAGGAATCAAAGCTGTCATCATAGACTGAGGAATCATCCTTGAAAACTTTGAGAAAACTATCAATCATATCGGCAAAGACAACACGCATGCATCTTTGGAATGTAGCAGGTGCATTTCACAATCTGAAGGGCATTCTTCTGAAAGCATATGTGCCGAATGGGCAGGTGAATGTTGTTTTCTCTTGGTCCTCAGGAGCGATCGCCACCTGGTTGTACCCGGAGTACCCATATAAGAAACATAAGAATTCTTTCCCAACCATTATTTCAAGCACTTGATCAATGAATGGTAATGGGAAATGGTCCTTCTTCATTGCTGAATTAAGGCACCGGTAGTCAATACACACGTGCCACAATGTCAGTACTCGAGTAGAAATCTCCTCTCCTTGGTCTTTGGTAACCATGGTGATCCCTAATTTCTTTGGCATTACATGCATGGGACTCACCCGTTTTGGGTTATAGATGGGATAGATGAAGCCTACTTCACACCATTTCGTGATTTCTTTCATTACTTCATCTCGTAGGTTAGGGTTTAACCTATGTTGAAACTCGTGGATGACTTGCAACCATCCTCAAAATAAATATGGTGTGAACACAAGGCTGGATTTATCCCTTGAAGATCCAAAACTTTCGAATCAAGTGCATTAAGGTTTTTCTCTAGAATCTCGAGCTAATGAGATTCTTGATCCGAGGTCAGCCTGCTACTGATGATGACCAGATACATGTTTTCTCCACCCATAAGGAAATCATACTTTAGACATTCCAGGAGCTATTTTAATTCAGTCAATTGTTGAGTTTGCTCTGCGGACACTTCAGATATTGTGCTAGTAGATGGATGGTCTGCTGAAATCAATGAGATGCTCTCCACCTCCGTCACTCTTGGCTCAGATAAAAATTTATCGAACATATCTGTAATGAGCTCTTCGTGTTTGGTTTGGCTTGAATTTTCTTCAAATAAGCTGATCACTGATTCAGGTTCTGTCTCTAAATTAGCAAAGGAGCAAGGGTCTACTTTGCTTTCTAGGTCCTCCTCTGAAGAGAAGGTTTCCTTTGTCAGAATATCATCCAGAGCAATTTGTTGATCCTCATATCAATATGTTATAGTCTTCAGCTACTAATTTTGACTTCCCTTCGTCAAATGTTGCTTTCATCTCATTAATCATATCCATGGTGACTTTGTCGATACATGAGCGAAATGTGATCTTTCCTGACTCATAGTCAACGACTGCTTCGGCAGTTCGAAGGAATGACCTCCCAAGAATAATAGGGGTTTGGAGTAATGGTGCATGAGAATCCATATCCAAGACAACGAAGTCCACTAGGAAGCACATGTCTTGCACAATCACGATAATGTACTCTAGTAAACCTCTAGGCTGCTTAATGGACCGATCTACTAATTGCAGGATAATATGAGTGGGTTTAAGTGGACCCAACCCAAATTCTTGAAGTAGTGAGGATGGAATGAGGTTTATAGAGGACCCTCTATTAAGCAAAGTTCGCTAAAAAAGCTGGCATCTGATTAAGGGTGCTCCCTTGTCTTTCTTCTTCTGTGGGAGATCACTGATAACATTCACAATGGCCATGGTTAGGATATGCTTTTCTCCTTGGTTGCTTCTATTCTTGCGGCTTTGACACTTAGAGGTACATGCCTCTTTCAAACCTTTCTTCACAGCTGGCATGCATTCCATGGCCTTCATCAGTGGCATTTTCAAAATAAGATTTTCAATGACTTCCATAACACCAAGGCCAGACAATGCATTTTTCAATTTTTTTGGAGTTCTTCTTTACCTGAGGAGATGGAATATTTATAGAAGGAAATGCATTTTTCTTATTTACACCATTTTGTACAAATGCCTGATGAGAAGGTAGGTTACCATTCAAAATATGCAAAAATATCTCTACATGAGCTTGGTCTTCGTCGATCGGCCCTGAAGCTTTGGCTGGTGCTTGCTTCTCTTGTGCTGAATCTATTTGGTTCAGCTCCTTTTCTATTTTTGAAGATATTCCTTTTGCTGATTTTTGGTCTTTTTGCTCTTGGTGGTGCTAGTGGACTGGTTCTCATCCTCCTTCATCTTCTTCCTCATCCGGTTCTGCTATTGGTTCGGCTGATGCAAAAGATAATGATTCACCAGAAGATGCTTTAATTTTCCCCTTCTGTAGGACAGATGGTTGCAATGTCCTACATCTCTTAAGAGTCTCTACATGAGACAATACAAAATCTGAAATACCTGACGCTGTTGGATTGGATGAGACACCATAAACTACATGCTCTTTACGCTTGAAGTTATTGGGGTTCACCTCGACCTACGTTGGAATAAGAGTTTTTGTGGTAGTGTGGCCATCAAGATTATAGATCATCTCTGGTAGGCTTTTTACTAGTTAGGCCAAGCAGTTGAGATCGGAGTTTACAGGAGCAACCGCGGGGTTTGCGTGTTGACCACACTAGGAGGGATAATGCCACAGAGGCTGTGAATGAGAAAATTATGAGTTGCACTAAGGAGGAGGATGATATTTGTTCTGTGCAACTGTGTAATTATGACGTGGTTGGTACTAGTTGTACGTAGGATGCCAGGACTTATAATTCCATCTCCAAGTATTCTGGTACGGTGGAGATTGGTGCAGAGACTGCTGCTTTTGGACACACTTTCCACCTTGTTGTTGGTGATACAACCAAATTACAAAGGACAAGGACTTACCCTGCTGCAGTCTGCCTGGATGGGCTAGTTGTGCATCATTATTCCATATGTCGTTCATCTCTTGGATTTGGGGCTGTGGTGGGAAAAACAGATCCATATAATATGGAGGCTGGGGCTCAGACTAGTAGACAACAAGCTGTTGCGATGGTTTTGGTGGTGCCTGGTCTGGAGATTGCATCTAGAATACATGCTGGACTTGAGGATACCTCAAACTCGGCGGAGGCGATTATGGAGATGAAGGCTCCTTCAGCTCAATAAGATCTACGACTGGTGGACTTACAGAAATAACATTGATCATGCTAACCAGTAGCTACAACTACTTGGTGATATGATCCAGCTTGTCCAAGTGCCGGGTTCTCTGTTTAATCATGGATAGTTTCTTCAAGTATTGTGATCGTTTATCAATAAAATCAACCTTGGATAAGTGGCTCCCGTTGATGTTGAGGTTGGATCTCTCGTCCCTGTCTGACTCATGGGATACCTCCATGTTCACTAGATTGTGGTGGATTTATGATTGACGCTGGTAGGCTCATGACAAAGATAAGGCAACCTCTCCTTCGCCCATTTCTTTAAAGATCCGCCAAACTATATATTCGTCCTTTTTGAAATGGGATCAGTCACACGCAGCACGACAAGACTTCGCCTTTCTGTAGTCAAGCCTTCAAAGAAGTGTTGGACCAAGCTGGTCCAAGGAATATCATGGTGGGGGTAATTTTCTTGCAAATCTTTAAATCTCTCCCATGCTTCATGAATGGACTCATGCAGTCCTTGGGAGAAGTTTCTAATCCTGGCACACATATGGTTGAGATGACCAAGAGGGTAGGATTTATGGAGGAACACAAACTTTAGTTCCTCCTAGGTCATCACTACCTTCCCCAAGTGATTGATCTAGTACAAAGTCTTGTACTGAAGGCTGAATGGGAAGACAATCATCTTGACTACACCTAACGAGATGTTAGGGTAGCGAGTGGTGCGACAGATGCGAGAAAATTGTTGGAGATGGATATATGACTCTTCATCTGTATTCCCATGGAAAGAGGGAAGAAGAGATGAGAATGCTTGAGCTCAAAGTGTCCGTGGTCTATAGGAACCTGAATCCACTCGGTCATCTGCCGGAGCCAGGATTGTTTCTCTCCTTAAGTGTAGGCTTGTGAGCCTCTCTTCTTAGTTCATTTGCCCCTCCATGGGGTCCATCTCCCTGTTAATATTCATTCTTTCTCTCTCTCTCTCCTCCTCCTCCTCCTCAATTCTCTCTTTCTCTCCTCATGTTATTGAGCATATTCTGGAAGGTGACCTGGGCAAGAGCCTGATATGTCAGATGCTGCTGAATGGACTATATGGATGTAAGCAACTGTGCGTTCACTACATTCTGATCTAGCTGTAGATGGTCCCTTTACTTTTACCTGAGGAACCATCTCTGAATAATACTTAATGGAATTGATCTACATAGAGTCCAGATGCAGCTTTTGATCTGTGCATTCAAAATTACCCCATTTAGATTGGCAATCTTGTGCACAATGAGATGATGGATCTGCAATTAGGGTCAATTCCAGATAGATGAGAATGGATTACTTGATATGAAGATAAATCAATCTCCATCTAGAAGGAGCGAATGTCGAGACAAGAGTGATCTTGGTTTATTCAGGAATGGGAATAAGTCAAGGAGTTTGGAGATCAACTTGCATGGTATGAACTGGGTTCTCAGGAATCACCTCAAATTATTGAAGATGCCGAATGCGTGGATTCGATGTAGGTGTCGGCGGGGTCCCGACTAAACCATTCAGGAGTCGACATCTCAAGAGAGAAGCGGAGTAGATGCGTAATATAATACTATGATAAACAATGAGATGAAATGAAGAGGATAAATAAAAGAAGGCTCAAAGTAAGTGAAGTAAAAAGGAAATAAAAAAGACATGTAGTAAAAAATGGCGCAAGTGCGCGAGATTGATATTTGAACTTAAATCTTATTCATACAAACACAATGCAATGGATTCACCAACTCAATCCAATGAAATCGTAAGTGTTCAACTATTGTTATCTTTTTATTTTTATTATTATTCAGACAATCTTTGAATAAGTCCTTAGAGGCTAGCCCTATAGGAAAGTAAGTACTTTCAGAAGAGTATCCCACACTTCCCACTTCCTTTGTAACTTGTAGTATGTACTTTTTAAGAGAATCCTTGCTGTCGGGTCTGGATCCACTAGTCAGCTAAAGAATAGAGGAGTAAGCCAATAGGCAAAACCAACACTTCCCCCAGACAGGGTACCAAGATGTGAAACAATGATACATACAACCCGTGAGGGGATGGCCTAAGTTCAATACATCAGACTAAGTCTGCAAGAAAACAAAGCCCTACTCAACCACGTACGATAAAAGCACCAATACTTCGTGAATCCAATCAACAACAAAGCAATACTCCAGTCTGGGATTTTGGCTCTATTTTTCTAAGGTCGTGCCTCACTCTGTCTGGAGTGTTGGACATGCGAGCCCACGGTAAGCCATTATGCAATAAATCTTATTGCAAATATCATTCCCTGATCTAAAATGAAGAATAACTTATTTACATAATAGATCCCTTAGTTCATTAGGGTTTATGTACCATGGTCATCTTAATGATCATACAATTGTTGATTCAATTATTGAATCATAGAGGTTGGTGCTTGGATGAATATCTAATGAGTTAGATTGAGGACTGATCAAGTACCGTCAAATGATTATTAAGAGAGGATCTCCAGCCTGAGAAGGAGATGGCAATCCTTTCTCTAAAGGCTGATATGTAAGCGACCTCTTGATGTAGGTCCTCTGCATAAGAATAGAGATTCATAGGTGTTAGATAAGTTAGGTCAAAGAGTTGACTTAACGAGATCGAGATAACCAAATACCTGTCATATGCTGTCACGATATATGCAGGCATCCTCTGACTGAAGATAGATGTGTTACTATATGTCTGAGTATGTACATTTGTCAGACCAATAGGTTGATGACCTAACCAAGGTCTATACACCGACGCGCTGGTGTGCATGCAAGGGCATATGAGTAATACGATCTCTCAAAGGGATCATACAAGTTTATTTACTGAATTGGAAGACATGAGCTCACTTATGAGATATTGGGAAGAATCAAATTTCGTGCATGGTCGTCGCGCTTTGGAAGCTTGACTGAATTTGTAAGGTTTGATATATGCTTTTGGAAAGTATATGGCCAACACCTAGGTATGATATATGCTTTTGGAAATTATATGATCGATACCGACTCCCAATGATTGAATGATAAACCTTATGATAAAACCCTGAAGTAGACAATGTAAAATTGATCTAATACTTCCGGTTTACTCCAGGTCTTCCAGTATGCAGGATGCACATGTATGAGGAATACTGAGGGTGATGTGATCATAAACGATTGTATAATCATGACACTTCCATTCTGAGGGAGTGATGAAACAAGTCTGGATTTTAGTGACTCCTCTCATAGAGAAGTGATCTGATTTTAGTCCAAATGTTGGACATTGATCTGAATGTGATTCAGATACAATTAGAAGATTAGATCTACTATTTTGATTTAATCAAACCTCTATAAGAGGTCCGCAAGATCTGGATTTGAGATGTGATCTCAATATCCAAGTCGCTATACGTGGAACAATACAATTGCCCTGTCCTTATACCAAGTATCCACGGAGAAAGCACATTATCCTTGAAAGAGTTCAGGAAGGATAATTTCATTGTTGATATATGTACCTGTGCATTGAGGAAGTTGATAATTAAATGTGATTTAATTATCATGAATATTATGAATTTGATTCATATTATATGGAGAGTCATCTAAGATAATTAAATGTGATTTTATTACCAAAGATGTGAATAATGTGAATGTGATTCATATTATTTGGGCACATGAGAATAGAGATCCAAGATGATTAAATGTGATTTAATTTGTCATGGATATGAATAATGTAGATAGAGCTATCCATATTAATCATAAATATATTATAAATATGATTTATAATATATAAGAGAGAGACTATTATAAGTTATATTTGTTGATTAATTATTGATGTGAATTGGATTCACATTGGATAATTAACTGAAAATATAATTTACATTTTATTTTGGGATGTAAATGTGATTCACATTTTTCCAATGGCATGATTGTAATATTCACAAGATAATTAAGAATTATTTTTGTGAAATAATTTACAACAAGTGTTGTTGTAAATCTTGAAGATATCATGAGATAATGAGATCTCATGAGATAACGAGATCTCATGAGATAACGAGATCTCATAAGATAACGAGGAGATAGACCCATTCAACCTCAAGAGGGTGGGCGACCACCAATCTCAATTTGGAGTAGGGTGGTCGTCCCCCCTTTTTAGGGGATAAGGTCAATCTTCTCATTATCTCCAATATTAATTAATTATTCTATTTGAAATTAATTTATATTGATTATCCAATATATTTAGCTTAACTAAAATAATTGTTGTTGTTTTTTACAATAAAAATCATGGCCATTGAAAGAAACACAAATCAATCTCATCCATTGGTTTTGTGTTGTCCATGGATTGAGATCCATGGATCCCAAAATACAATATAAGAAGAGGCACCCTTGCTCTTCAAGTGACAACAACAAGAGAACATTAAATTATTGCTCTCTCCATCTCTCTCTCTCCCAATACACCAAGTCTCTCTCCCTCTCTCTTATTGTGGCCGTCCACTATGGAGCCCTAGAGAGAGTCGCCATCACCGCAGCATCGTCGTTATGCTTCCATATTGTTTGCTCATGGATCTCCATCTCCTTCGGAGCGCCTCGCTCATGAAGAAGACATCGGATCTCGTGTGAAGAGATCAAGAGATCCTCCACTTGGATCATCAACATGGATCGTGTGGAGCACACATCTCATCAACACGCTCGCAAGCGTCTCCTCTATTGGATCGGACTTGAGACATGAGGTCTCTTCGTTTAGAGACTCGATTGCAACCATGCTTCAAGAGGTAACCCTAATACTTGTTTATGGTTTAGTTGGAACGATCCAGAAGTGTTCTTGGATCATGTGGTTTCATCTTTGAATTTTTTTACATTCCGCTGCCCCGAGCACTAGTACGACTAGTCGCTCCCGATCGCATACGATGCGATCCTCATGCTTTTGTGATGCAGTTAAGGATCTTCCCATATCCTTCACGGAGTGTACCTAAAACAATGTGGGATCTATGAACCCAATATAATGGATGTTTGTTACGAAATTTATTTTTGGTCATATTAGCAGTCCCTTTATTATAATTCTTTAAATTTCCACCTTTTTAAGTATTTTTCAGAATAATTTGCCTAATGATTTTTTTGTATTTTCTTTTAAAACCTAAGTTATACAAAACTGGTAGAGAAGATGGAAAAGATGTGTAAGTGACACTATGATGGAGAACTCACCATTGTGTCTAATGATGCATGCTCAAATAAAAGACTTGCAATGCCTCCTAGCTCTCTCCATGTGGGATGCAAGATAGAAATTTAAATCTACACTAAAATGCAAGATGGTGAAATCACCCTAAGCAGGAATTACTATTAGCGTGGGAACAATTTTAATTTGATCTAGGTCTAAATGTACCAACGACTATAAGAGCATGTACATATTAGGGATCTACACCTAAATTAACCAATCAAGCAATCCTTAAAATCTAAGGGCTCATTCACATAAAATAAAGAAAAAGAATGCGGAAAACACAAATCACGGAAAACAAATAAATACAAGTGGAAATATAGGGAGGACAAAAGGTAGAAAGCAAAGAAAATATGAAGAAAACTGAGTGGGCCCCCAAGTGAACAGACACTAGGGAAAATAGGCCCGCGAGAATCTGAATGTCCAAATGGCATATACTTGTATTATTATAATTTAAAAATATGAAAAATAAAAGTCTCTCTTTCTCTCTCACAAAAATGAAAAATAAAAGCTGCACTGGTGCTATGATGATATTCTCTCTCTCAAGCCGACTTTGATGCTCTCTCCAATCAGCTCGTGAAGATGGAGCTGATCTCCCCGTGACTCATGTGCACCAAACTCCTAAGAAAGCTACCCCCATTTTGCGGTCCCTCGAACAAAGTCAAATAAGAGAATGGTTAGAGCAGATAAACAATTATTTAAAGAAATAGAAACATGTAATAAAATATCTACATGTACAATATCCTATCCTAAGCATTGCTCCTCGACAATGGTGTCATTTGTTAGTCAACTGACGAGCGGTGTCTAACGTCCAGTCTTGGAGAAACTTGTCGTGTCCAATAAATTAGATCGGACAATCACTATATCGGCCCCCTCTCGGCTCTCGACACTTCATCAATTAAACTAAGGCAACAATCAATCCACGATATAGATAAAACAATGAATAAATATAGAGTGAAATTTATTATACCCTAGAAAATGTGTATAATGAAAAAATAGTAGGGGTCGAACCAATGGAAGCAAATGGGGATATGTATAATTATTATTAATGAATTAATAAAAATCATTAATAACTATTTTTATACTATTTCTATTTTGATTTTTTGTGGGTTTTAAATTACATATATTTTTATGGATATTTAATTCTTTTATATTTTTAAGTTTAATTTTATTCTTTTAAATTTTAGAAATTTATAGCTTCTTTTATTTTAAATATACAATATATATCTATATATATAGTAATAATAACAATAAGGATATTATAAATAATATATAAGGATACATAATTAATATATGTAAATAAATATAAGGAAATATATATAGGAACATTCCTTTTTATTTTTTAAAGGTTATATATACTAGGTATATATAAATAATAATAATAAAATAAAGTATATAAGTAATATAAGATATATATACTGTATATAAGGTTTTATAATTTCAAATATTGCTATATAGATTCAAAATTAAGAAAAAAATATTTTTATGTTTTTGATTGTTTTTTGTGTTTTATGTTTTTTATATAATTTTTATGTGTTTTAATGTATTTAATATATCAAAATTATGGATAATATATATGCTGAATTGTTTTGGGTATTAAAAATAGATAATATGTCCAAAAATTCCGTTTTTCAATATATATTATATAATATGAATAAAACTATACAACAAAAATTATTTTTTTTTTGTAATTTTATAGATTTTTAGTGATTTTTATGGTTTTTAGGTTTTATAATTTTTAATGTTTTCTTTTTTATATTTTTTGTGATTTTTGGTATGGAGTTAGAACATATAGTAATATATATTGTTTTTTTTGAAATTTAATGACAATTTTATAATTTTTTTGTATTTTTTATCTATATACAGGGAATATTAGCTCCTATTATATTTTTAATAAATAAAAAATACAAAAAATATCAAATAAAAATAAGGATGTGAACACGCATTAGATCATGCATCTACCACATTTTCTATAGGAGTTTAAGGTACATGTGCTCTTTAATAAAAATAGAAATGCAAGAAATAAATATACTAGCTAGCAGTGATATTTTTGTAATAAAAATAAATTACAAGGGGCATCTTACAAATATACCCAAAAATATTACACGTATTTTACAACTTTATAGAATAAAACAAAATAAGAGAAGCTAGAAGGACTTCTTTGCAAATACTCCAGGTGCCTCACATGGGCAGCCACATGAGCTGACCTGGAACATGACCTATGTGCAATATTAAAGAATATAACGGGGTTGTTAGCCATTTGATCCCGAAGCAAACCATTTCTACAATAAATATTATTGTAGTCTTTGATATATCAATAAACGTTATTGATTTATTTTACTCCATGCATGAGATTAAATAAATGAATGCACTATAAGGTCCATTCGTACACTTAGGGTTATGTACCATGGCCATCTTAATGATCATATAGCTGATAGTTCATTGGTTGAATCGTAGAGGCTGGTGATTGGATGAATATCTAGAGTTACATTGAGGACTCATCAAGCACCGTTAAATGATTATTAAGAGATGATCTACAACCTGAGAAGGAGATGGCAACCCTTCTTTAAAGGCTGCTATCTGACTGACCTCTTGATGTAGGTCATCTGCATAGGAATTGCGATTCAGGGGTGTCAAATAAGTTGGGTCAAAGAGTTGACTTAACAAGATCGATATAACAAGACCTATGTCGTATAATGTCACGATATCTGCATGCATCCTCTGACTGGAGACAGATGTATTGCTATATGTCTAAGTATGTTCATTTGGCAGAACGATAGTTTGATGGCCTAATCTTGCATCAAGATTTATACACCAGCGAGCTGGTTTGCATACAAGGGCATGAGTATTATGATCTCTCAAAGGGATCATACATGCTCCCTAGTAAATTGGAAGACATGAGTTTACTCATGAGGTATTGAGACCAATCAAATTCCATGCATGATCATCTTGCTTTGGAATCTTGATAAGAATTTATGGGTATGATATATCCTTTTGGAAAGCATATGATCGACACCAAATCCCAATGATCGAATGAGAAACATAATGATAAAATCCTGAAGAAGACAATGTAAAATTGATCTAAATCTTTGGGTTTATTCTTGGTATTCCAGTATAAAGGATGTATGGGTATCATGAATACTTGAGGGTGATGTGATAATAAATGATTGTATAACCATGATGCTTCAATTATGAGGGAGTGATGAAACTTGTTTGGATTTTACTCTCAGTAGAGAAGTAATCTAATCTTAGTCCAAATGTTGGACATTGATCTGAATGTGATTTAGATGCAATGAGAAGATTAGATCTACGGCTTTGATTTAATCAAGCATCTATGAGAGGTCCCTCCGATATAGATTTGAGATATGATCTCAATATCAAAGCAATACATGTATAACGTAAAATCACCCTATCCTTATCTTCAAGTATCCACAGAGAAAGCGCATTATTCTTGAAAGAGTTTAAGATTGATTCCATTATTAAAATGTATATCTGAGCATTGAGCATTGTTAAAATTTTATCTGGGCATTGTTAAGAATGTGATTATATTATTTAAATGCATGAGAATGATGAACCAAGATAATTAAATGCGTTTAGTTATCATAGATATGAATAGTGTGGATAGTACTACCATATTAATCATATATATTATAAATGTGATTTATAATATATTAGAGAGAGCTATTTGTAAATAGTATTTAAAAAGTAAATGTTGATGTGAATTGGATTCACATTGGACAATTAATTGAAAATAGAATTTACATTTTATTTTGTGTGTGTGAATATAATTCACAATTTCCAATGGCATGACTGAAATTATTACAAAATAAATTGGAATTATTTTTGTAAAATAATTTGCAATAAAAATTGTTGCGAATAATTAAAGGATCATGTGAGATACACGATCTCAAATAATTTGAAAAGAGGTCTTCCCTTCCATATAGAGAGGGTGGACGACCACCCTTGAAGCCTAATTCAAGGTGATCGTCCCCCTATAGTAGGAAGGAACTTGCCAACTTTCCTAATCCTTTAATGTCTATTAATTTGATTGAATTAATATATATATATTGATGATTATTCAATATGTTTCTTTTAATTAAATTTTTGTTGTTGTGTTTTTTACAACAAAATCATGGCCACTAAAAGGAATACAAATCAATCTCAACCATTGATTTTGTGTTGTACATGTATTGTGATCCATGGACTCTCAAAATATAATAAGAAAAGAGACAACCCTAGCTCTTCTTTTACAAAACATAATTGCAAGTCTCTCTCTCTCATTGTCATCATATATGCCCCTCTCTCTAAAGTGGCCGTCCACTTTTGACCTTGAGAGAATCGCCATCGTTGCTACACCGTCATGCCACCACTTCGACCGCTCTTGGATCTTCGTCTTCCTTGGTGCTCCTCACACAGGAAGAAGGCCTCGAGTTTCGTGTGATGAAATCAGGATATCCATCGCTTGGATCTATATCTTACATTGTGAGAAGGATGCGTCTCATCAATGCGCTTGCAAGCGCCTCCTCCGTCGGATTGGACTTGAGACAGACAGTCTCTTACATTAAAGACTTCAATCGCAACCATGCTTCAAGAGGTATTACAATATCTTCTTTGTGTTATATATGAAATTATTCAAGAAGTGTTCTTATATCATGTGATTTCATCGCTTTAAATTTTAAATTCCGCTACCCCGAGCATTTAGTATGACTAGTTGCTCCTGATCACATATGATGCGATCTTCGTGCTTCCGTGATGCTCTTAAGTTTTCTACGCAAATTTCAAGTGGGATCAGAGCTTAGGTTGAGGTCTTGTATATGATCTAAAACCCCAGGCTAATATGGTTTTGTAAATCAGATGCGCTGGGACTCGTTGTTTTGCATTGGATGCATGTTTCAAATTGGTTTTTTTGCTAAAATAAAAACCTACTATGTTGCACTACTTGAGCATGTTTTTTGGTTATTAAAATGCATTTAGAAAGTGTAAATATTCCCCCAAAATAGTAGCCTTTTATTGGTACCAAAAGTACACGAATATAATTTGAAAAATTCCCTTGGTGATATTATTTTTCCATTTATTCACAGACATGCAAGAAAATTATTTTTGCTTACTATTTTCTCAACATGAAACATGAAATACATACTTGGATTGAGTATAGAATTGAATTATCAAACCACTTGAATTTATTTCATGAGATTCTGACTCCATTTGCCCTAGATATTCCATATTTAGTGGAGAGGGGTCGGATGATGATTGGATCATCAAATCTCTTTGGTTATTGTGTTTATAACTCAATGGAAATCATGAAAATTATGAATTTACATTGATTAATTTGATGCCTAATAATTATGAGAATAAATGATTAAATATAATTAAACATTGAATGTTTGTTTCATGAAAACCCTAGTTTATCCTACAATAGTTGTAGGACAAATTTTGCATGCAAAACATGGTTGCTTGATGTGCTTGGAAATTTTAGGATCTAAAAAATGTTTTAAGATGCCTAATATTTCCGAGTGATGATTATCTAATATAATGCCGGTCATCAAAGTTGATCGTTAAAACCGTAAGTAAATTGGCATTATTTTGTACTGTCCTCAATCGGAATGGCGAAGGTGTCTAGTCTGGGTATGCTGGCTTGGTTTACTAATTAGCATCTTGCGTGTCAAGGAAATGCTCCCTCCCTTAATAACTTGAGTGTACTGGCCTGATCCATTTCTGAGGAAAGAATTATATGAGTAAGTCAAGTTGTACTCTAATTATTTAAATACAAATAATTACTTGTGACGGTGTATACTGTATAGTAATATCAAGCAAACCCTAGTTATTTGTTGGTTGATTGAACTGGATTGATACTTAATTTAGTATGATTGAATTAATTAGATCCAATTATAGTAAACTCTCTATTATGAATAGAGTTGTAATTCCCTTGGAAGAATTATTTATGTGAATATGGTTCATAATAATTAATTGAAATTTCAACATGATATGGAGGATCATATAAATGACATACATGGTCTCCTATCAAGGTAAAGGGTTCTGTCGCCATGGATTGTATGTAGGCAACACATGTCCAAAGTGACAACTCCTGCATATAAGTGCACATGGATCGGGTTCTTTGCTTCTCGAAACAGAAGGTCGTATGTGTAGCGACCCCAATAACGATTCCTCATTTTATTGGGGTGATATTGGATTGTGCACATTGAGTTCTAATCCTGAAGATGGTTGGTTCAATTAACAATGGGTCAACATCTCCTTAGGGTAGTGGGCCCGGGTATTGAAGATCGAATTGGAAATACAAGTTGGACTTGCAAGAAGGAATGACTTCCCACTTCTTTTTTTGGGTTATAATTTGTAATATTAACAAAGGTAGAAAAGGAGATCCCAGATCTTGCTAGAGATATAGCAGTAAGTATATCTCTTGCTTTGAAAGTGATTAAGAGAATGAACTTTCAGAGTTGAAAAGGCAAGACTAATTTGATTAAAAATCCTTAATCAGATATTTAATTTGAATATATAATTATTTATATATTCTAATATAGTGCATTCTTAATTTCAAACAATGAAATCCTTGAACCCACTCAGTAGGCTCCTGGAGGTCAATCAATTGACCGATCTAAATTACTCAGTTTGGATACGTAAACTTGTCCTTTCTACAGACCAAATTTCTTATGTGCTATCTAAGGACAAGTACACTAACCCTGCTACACTGGAAGAAACCAAATTCAATGAAAAATATGATGATCATACATTGACTCGGTTTTATATTCTGAGATCATTATCCAATGTTCTCCAGAAGCAGCATGTGGATATGGACTCCTGCTAGGAGATTAATCGTTAATCACCCTTTGTTAGCTTGCCATTTTTTTGTTGTAGTTGACAATTAGAGATCAATAAAAAATAATCACCAATTAAGTATTCAATTAATGCGGGTTGCTTTTATATTTATTTAACGTGAGCAAGTCCTAAGGTCAAAATCAAGGAGGCAATGGAACAACCTAGGTTTAAGTCTATCAAATTTTATGGGCGGTTTTCAAGGTAGATTTTATTGGTATTTTTAATGCAAAATTTTGTATGCAAATGCAAATGTGGCCAATTTTAAGGACTAAAATGAGCTTTTCAATTAAACCAAGTCAAAATTTTTGAAATTTAGTCGGAATGTAGATGAAATGAATGCAATACAATTTTTTTGAATATTGCTAATGCAATAGAAAATATTTAATTAATTAGTGAATGGGGGTAATGTGAATTTAAATAATTAATTATAATAAATATTAAACCTTCTTATTTTCAAGGAATAAAATTATCTAAGATATATCATGATGTGTATTATCTTAGAAAAATCCTAAACCCTAAAAATGTGAAATTGAATATCTATTAAAAATTATATATTAAAAAACACAAAATAATTTTTATAGAAGAAAATAAGCTTGCAATTGCATTGATTTTTGGGCACAAAGTAGAATACAACTAAGTATGTTATATTAATTTTTGACAATTTTTCGAATAGTGGTTAATTAATTATGAATTTCCGTAATGATTAAGTGAAATATGCAATCTTCCACAAGAATAATTATTATTAATTAACCATAGATCACAAAAATATGAAACACATGCCATAATGTAAAGATATAGTTGTCCTACAATATGCAAAATTTTTATGAATAAATGAAACAAATTGATATTAAAATTATAGACTAAAGTCAGGGTTATAAATGCAATACATAATTTTATCAAACTAACAAGATGATGCACAGGGGTACTGATGCAATACCTAGCCCCTTGAGGGGTCTTTCTGTAAAATTTCCAAGGGGTCATGTGCATGGCACAAGACCCTTGGACAGTGGGGGGGCGTTGGTATATGGCAAATCTCCAAGGGATTATTCTGTAGATGTTCCCTCCCCACACGTGCACCTCACATTGGGAGGGCCTCGGGCCTTATGCCTGACGGTGGAGCGGAGGAGAGGTCAAGATGGAGGGCAGTCGTCGAGACTGTGCGATGTGCAGGGGTTCGGAGGCAAAGTGGGGAGGTGGTGCTGCAATGGTTGACACTCAGCCAAGGGTCGTCGGGGCGGAGGTGTACGATGATGTCGAGGCGAAATCGTTGACGGTGGTCGGAGGTACGAAGGCAAGGCAAAGCCCTTGCTCATTGTCAAAGGCGAGGCAGAGCTGGGCGGAGGTATTGGTACTCAACGATGCGATGATTGGAGTGGATAGCTACAGGCAGAGGCGCGACACTGAGACGAGGTCAATCTGTGGATCTCGCTGAGGTTGAGGGTGGATGCCATAGCTGTCACCTCCAGTTCCCTCCCCTTTAACTATTTTAACAATAGATGGCTGGGTTTCAAGTGGCGGTGGTGCTTAAATAGTGAAGGAGAGTGGAGCTTGATTTGGCGAGGGTGATCAGAGAGGATTTGGTTGGCGATTGATTGATCGAGGTTTGGTGATTGGAGATTCAGATTAGGAGATCGGATTTGGTTGATTGAGATACGAAGGATGACAAAATGGTAGAAAAAGAAGGTGGTCGAGATCGAGGAGTATACAGGAAGAGGTGGCATCCAGCTGGAAAAATAAAGGGGGAGGCAGTGTAGTGGCTCGATTTGGAAGGGGATCGGGGATGGATGGCGACAAAATTGGGGGAAGGAGAGGAGCAGTAGCCATCCAATCGATTGAGATCAGATGGCCAGATGGGTGACACGTGGCATTATTTATTTTTTTTTTATATTATCAATTTTTTAAATAATTAAAAATCAAAATATAAAAAGGGCAAAAATGGGTGATACATGGCGCTCCAGGAGGAGGCCATAAGTCACTCCTAGAAAATTCAAAAAATAAAAATCCAAAGATAAATAGAAAAGAAATAGCAAATGACCTTAGATCGAATAATTTTCTTCATGAAAGTTGTTCGTCTCAATGAGATCTACACTTTCATGAAGAGATCAAAACAAAATAAGCCATTGCACAAATTTGTTATTCTGGAGGTATCTACGTACATAGAATACCTTGAATTTTGGGTTTTGCATTTTTTTGTCATTTTAAATAAAATAAAAATAGAAATAAAATTAGATAAAATAAAAAAAATATTCAAAAATTAATATTTTTTGGATTTTTAATAATTATAAAGTAAAGGAATAAAATAACGGGGACTTATGTACAGACTGTTAATGAGAACTCAGACTCAGTTAGTTTCTTTTACTTCATGCTCATTTAGGTTTGGATTTTTGTGCATTTTAATAAAACTTTTGTCAAATAAAATTAATGAAAAAGAAATAAAATAAAAAGAGTTAATTATGTACATATAGAAATTTGTCAAAGTGAGGTAAAATACACAACCTACAAAAGAGGCTCAAAGCCCAACTTTCACATATGAGCCCCGATTCACTTGAACTTGGTCTTGTTTTGAAGGTAATTGAACGTACATTAGTTCAAAAATTGAGTAGGATCAAATCAAACACCGTGTAAGGAATATAACAACATTTTAGTTTGGAAATTCTGAAATTAGGGTTTTCGTTTGTGAGCCACTTATTTATGTTAGTGATATTTTTGTATTTTTCTTTTATTCTTGTTAGTGATATGTACACAATGGAAGTGGTTTCTGGTGCTTTGGAGTTAGCATGAATTAATTAAAATTGGGGAGGTAATTTTATTTACAGGTCAATTGGGATGAGATTTTTGGCTTCTTATTTTATACAATTATGCATGCTAAAAATTCAATTATTATTTATACATACATGAATGTTAATAATGCAATATAGATGATGAAATACCAATGAATTTAGGGATTTGAGCTTAATTTGTCTCTTTTAGAGTGATGAATCACAGATTCATCAACCCCTTTACTTAAACCATGCTCATCCCAGAGCATTAGAGAATGAATGATTTAGTTGGATTAATTACTGACTTTGCATGTGGAGTACAAGACTCGATCAGTTGAAGAACTATCAGTTCTAGTGATCCCAAAATTTGAGCTGAACCAAGCTTTAGTCAAAAGGTATCTAACTTCTCTAGCTCTGAAACTCTCTATGTTTACATATATAGTAACAATATGACATTTAGTGCGGACTGCAGTGACAAGAGTAGAGTCAAAAGTCACCCAAGATTCCAGTCCAAGAGACTCTTCTTAGGACCCAATCCTCAACACATAGGGAATAAATTAGTTCTTCCAAACATTCCACCATCTCTTTAGTTATCAGTCTTAAAAGTGTAGATAGAAGAAAACGGTTGATGCAGGGCATATGATTGTGTAATTTCTTCTCTCCCTTTCATTAGAACAAGGATCCACTCGAGTGCCTTATTAACTCAATGCATGTGTTTGAGGTTGTTGACCAATGTGTCCGTTAAGAGAGTTCGGAGTCGTATGCATTTGTTTTCCTAGGAGTACACTGGGATGTGTCTCTTTTGAGTATCAATCGTACCTTCAACACCAGACTTGTATCACTATACGGACGTGGAGCCCTTTTGGGTGCTAGCCCGACTCCTGGTCCTAATAGCTTTGGTTTAAGTGGACTCTTTGAAAAGGTTGGGATCACTCGCCTTTAGTGGAAGCTCTTTGAATTTGTATTTGTAATGAGAGAACTTTTCTTTTGTATTTGAATGAGAGAACTTCTCTCGAAATTTATTTCATTGATGGTTGGCTAGCTCCACTGCTTTTACCAAGTTGGTGCACACTGATTAACAATTTATTTAGTTTTCATCACACCCTTACACATAGGTTTACATAAGAGATTAGTACTAGAACCTTTATCTCATACTGACTAAAGGTGCCGACTCTTAGGTTTCATGAAGCCTTCATCGATTTATATCCCATCCTCAAGCATCAAAAATCAGGTTCAAACTCACAATCCCTCATCCTAGTTCCTTAAGTGAAATCCCAACTCATCTCATCATAACTACAATCATGCATGTGAGGTGCTGATTATATTCTTTTAAAAAAGAGACTAAGTATACAATAAATCTCACACATCTTTCAAACTAGGGAACTATGAATAATCAAGTCATAGATCCTAATGACTAAGGCTGGTTAACTCCAAATTTTAAAACCTCATAAACCAAGTGTCTTGAACTTCACAAGTCTTGTGTTGAATGTGTAAGTGTTAGGGATACATCCAACTAAAGAATGCATGGATGGATGAAATGTTGAATGAAATGCAAGTGTACAAAATGTTTTTTTTTCAAGAGAGATTCTTTTTTCTTTGAATGCAAGTTTTTTATGAATAAATAAATAAGAAGCCAATTTTCAAAACTTTGTTTACACACAATTGGACACAAACAATGTTAGTTTCAAAATTCTTTTTTTTTATATATTTTTTTGAAGTAAGTTATCCACCTTATAAATAAAACATAAATTTACACGAAAGTACGAGCTATGGTTAAAATATATACAAAGTATATACACAACCTCTATACTTAGCGAGTGTTATGTCCTCAGAACACAAGAAGCGTAGAGAGACATAGCTCGGGCTAAGCATAAGAGAGTGAAAAAGAAAAAGAAAAATAGAAGTCGGCCCACCCCCTATACTTAGGTTGTGGTCAGTCTAAGTATTGAAGAAGGGCGAAAACGAGGTAGAAATGGGGAGACTGAATGAGGAGAGTGGTATATACAGATGGCATCTGGTCCCCTATACTTAGGCTCTGGTCAACCTAAGTATGGAAGAAGGGTGGGGGTTTGATGGGGCCAGGAGGCAAGGGTGCCAGTGATCAAGGAGGTTTTTGACATATCCTTTTGTGAGCATGTGGTGGGAGGTCATAAAGATAGGAAGAAGATGAAGCAGATGATTTCCAACCATCGTCGGAGTTATCGTAGAAGAATAGTATTGACATGTATATTATGGAAAAAAGACGAAGTAGATGATTCCCAGCCATCCTCGGAGTTTTCCTCTCAGAAGAATAATACTAGAAGGTACAAGCACTCCAAACATTCTTATTTTTAAGCTTCTTTCTTAAAATGTTCTCAGTTTGTGGTCTATTGACTCGTCCTCAGATGCTGAATACTCTGAAGCACTAGTCTCAGTCTGATCGTATGAAATTATTCCGGTAAATTTAATGAGACCAAGAGAGTCAGCTTTGGAGGAATAGTAGTGAAGGGGCATGATTCGTCCACTGGGGCTCTATATTTGGTTGCTTTCTTAGACAGGGCTTCGGAGCTACCGAACTGAGCTCACTCATAAAGATAATCTTATTCGGACCTAACTAGGAATCATTAGAAGATTCCCTTTCTGTGTATGTCAAAAGTGACTTTCTTAGTCGGATTCTAGAACCTGAAGTATAAAGAGGAAAGGAAATTGAGATGACTGGAGGTGTTCGGGGAACGCCTAGTGGAATCAGTACTTTCTTTTCTTCTCACTAGATAACCGACTAGAGGAAGGAGCAACCTGTTTATTAGAAAGGGTCAATTTGGTCCTTGTTGTCCCATTTGGTGAGGGTCCTGGAGATGAGGCGCTGACAATCAGTTCTCCATCAGATGATTTACCATATAGATTGAAATACTCTTGCATGGTCAGCATACGTCTCAGGAATGTGTTCTCAGTTGGCTTGGCATTGGTGAGTTCCTGTGTTGGATAATTAAATAGGTTAAGGTATTTAGACAAGATCCATTCCGACTCAAGGTTAGCCCTTGATTGTGTGTCCTCATTAAAAGCTGTCACAATATTGCTAGAGGTGCAAGTAGCAGGAAATGGGAGTGTGGGGTGAGTCTGTGATCCAATGGTCGGCCCAACAATCGTTATCTCAAGTGTAGCAGCGGGGTAGGGCTCTTCTATAGCTTGAAGATTACAACTATTGATGGCTTTGTGGGTTTACATAGAATATCATGTTTCCTTGAAGAGAGGGCGAAATCAAAGTGCTCCCAATGCAGTAAAATCGATTTTCCGAGTCTCGCAAACTATACTTGCTCTACCTAAGGCTAAGAACGACTTTCTGAGAATGATTGGAGACTGGGTGAACTCTTCTTGATGCTCAATGTAAATGATCGTGAAGTCCACCTTGAGGGGAGCACCTTGGAATGTAATCATGATTGAAATAGTTCCTCTCAACCGTTTTATAGATCGATCAACTAGCTGAACGATTTCTCTTGATTTCTTGATTGGTCTGAGTTTGAGCTTGTCAAACACAGAGATCAGGAGGATATTGATTGATGAGTCATCATTAACTCAGGCATGGGTGAACGTGATGTATTTGATTTCACAGTCAAATCTAGGCAGCCGTTTCACTCTATGGCTCTTGGTCTTTCTCCTCGTTACCAAGGAGATGACCATTGACAATATGTGTCTTTCAGTCCATGTTCTCTTCCTATCTGCCTTTTTTCGACATTAATTTACTCATTACAAATCTTTCAAGGTTGGAGAAGTGTTCAATGACCTTCATTAAGGGAAGATCAAAAAGCAATCTTTGATTCAATTCTTCCTTTAGAGCATTATCCAATTTCTTCAAATCCTCTACACTTTCAATTTTATGATTATTCTGGTTTTTCATTTTTTGGGTGTTTTTGATATCTTTGGTCTTTTTATGTGACGTGTAGATGTGATGCTTTCCACAGCTAAGGAGAGGCTTCGATGTGCCGAGTTAGAGTCATCCATAAGGGAGTAATATGCAGAGATGTCGCTGTTAGAGTTGTCGCTAGGGTTTATAGAGTTTGTGGGTTTGTAAGTGTTCTTTGGGTTTTCGACTTGAGATCCAATCATTTTATCTCCTATTTTTATCCATTAGCTAGGCAGAAATTCTCTCAACATACCCCATCTCTCTCTTAACTTGTCATGCTTTAAAAATTTTTCATGATCAATCCTGGGCGGAGTCTGCTCTATGGGAGAATTCTACGGAATTCTATTGATCTCATACTCAGCATACTGTGACTTAGGCATGCAATGCTGGGTTGAGTAGAGGTCATTTCCATAGTCATGAATGGTCGGATCCTCATACGTTGGAATCATATATGGTTTACGTGTGTCGATATCATTAGTCCAGTCCTCTATATGTGCAGGCTGTTCGAAGGAGTGGTATACTGGTTGGCCAATTGTGATTTGATCATTCCGGTCAATCCAGTATGGATGATCATCAGGTGCGGGTTGCTCATCCAGTTTGGTCGAGTCACCATGTTATTTCCGAAGGTCAAGGAAGGATGTGGATTTGTGAAGTGTTGACCTAACCCAACAAAATTGTGATGAGAAAATGATGTCGGTTGGGGTTGGTGTCTCTACTAGTCGTTTGTCTCAATAGTATATTGCTCTTCAAAAGGTTCATGAGTTCCAGTGAGAAATCGAGAATAAGATGCGTCAACCCAGGATGGAAGTTGATCATGTGTAAAAGGGGAGGGGGATGTGGGAAATATGAAGAAGTGGAGAATTCAGTTGGATGATTGACTTTATGATCAGAATATAAATGATTGGAATTCATAAAGTGGATCGGATTCATCCGTGGGTGAGAGTCTTCCACAAATGTTAGTGGATGTCTGGAGGAAGAGGGTTTATATGATTAGGGTTTAATCGAGAAGAAATAATCTGGTGGGTATGAAGACTAATCTCCTGACATTTTCAAAAGAGGTTGATGTGGTGAAAGAATGGATCGTGGTTGAAAATGTGTGAGTGCACATGATATTCACAGAGAAACCCTAAATCCTACAAATCAAGAAGGGAGAGTGATGGCACAAGTGTGTTGTTTTCGATTATTCGAACTTCGTTCCCCACACCAATGCAAACACAAATCAACCCAAGGTTCACCAACTCACACAGTGAAGGCCGCAATAGTTCAATGAATTATCTTTACAATTTTAATTGGTGATACTTTCAATCTTGGAGTAGAATTAGCAAGCTAATATGTGCCGGAAATTTTCCTAAAGACTCTCTTGAACTCGTACGGCCAGTTGCTTCCACTTTCAGCCAGTATGGGTGTAAGTATGGATCGTAAAACAACTACCTGTGTTACTTAAGGATGGTGCCAATCATGTTGTCCTTTATCCACCCACTCTTCTAAGGGAGACCATAGTTCCCTCCCTGAGAAGTTGCTAGTCATTTTTAGAATCACTAGTCTAAATGAAGATTACAGAACTTGGCTCTTTCTTAAGTGTTCGTCCCTCACTCAATCAGAAATATAAATGAATTCAAGGACAAGATTATTCTCCTGCAACAATTCTTGATTTTATATTTTATTTAAAGTCGAGCTTGTTTAGCAGTTCCAATTTTAATTTAGGCGATCGCTGAAGAATTAAGTGAGCAGAAATACACGTCAACCATCCAGTCCCGATTTCTTTTAGATCTTAAGTGACACAAAAAGTGGGAGAAATTGAGAAAAGATGATGCACATGAGAAATAATGATGTAAGCTCTAGAAGACTTACAGTGATTCCTCGCAATCTCCATGTGGGATGCAATACAAGAATTGAAAATTATTCTTTAAGAGACGCAAATCGATAAAACTGCACCTAACAAAAAAGTTCTATTAACCAAGAAGAATTGAGTACAACTTTGACTAGGTTAAATGATCTAGAAGTGCTTCTCAATTAAGTGCAGCGAGGTTCTAGGATCTACGAGCACAAGCAAAATATTCCTAGTAGCTCTAATAGCCGTAGTGCAGGTCTAACCTACGAACCACTTAAATCAGGCCCCACCCTCACCGGAGAGTGAAACATGTCCGACATACCATTGAAAAAGTCCAAGTCTTGTTTACACATGCGAGTTCCAAATAGAAATTGCTGTAAAAAAATAAATTACAGAAGTTAAAATTGCAGAAATTAAATACCTAAACTCCACACTCTCTTACGACTTGACTCGATCTTAATTTAATATGCGGCCTTTCGATAGTCGGTGAAAATGCATCCATTCTTGGGAAAATTGCTCCACGTACGCCGTGTACCTCGTATAAAAAATAAGAGAAAAAATATAAGAGAGTTGACTCAAAAATTAATAAAAAATAAAGAACAGAAAGTAAATGTTGACAAAGAAATAAATGTGAAAAAATTGAAAATTTACAATGAAGGTTTGGAGGTCAGACTATCCAAGTGTATGAAAAACCTAACACTAAATTTTCTAGACAAAAAACCTAAGTCGTTTTCCTCCCAGGCAATCGAGCCATCTGATTAGTCGCTAATCACCCTATGCTAATTTGCCATTTTTATGTTGTAGTAAGGCAATTAGAGATCAATAAAAAATAATCAAAAATTAATTATTCAATTAATGCGAGGTGGTTATTATGTTTTTTTAACCTGGACAAGTCCCAAGGTCGAACTCAATGAGGCAAAGGAACAACCTAGGTTTAAGTCTCAAATTTTATACACGATTTTCATGGTAGATTTTTTGGTATTTTTATGCTATTTTTGAATGCAAATGCAAATGTGACCACTTTTAGGGAGTAAAATGTGATTTTCAATTAAACAGAGTCCAAACACTATGAAATTTGGCCAGAATGTCTGATGAAATGAATGCACTATAATTATTTGAAAATTTTTGATGCTATCTGAAAATTTAATGAATTAACGAATGCAGGTAATGTGAATTACAATAATTAAGTATAATAAATATTAAACCTACTTACTTTCGAGGAATAAAATTATCTAAGATATATCATGATGTGATTTATCTTAGAAAAATCCTAAACCTTAAAAATGTGAATTAAAAGACCTACTAAAATTCATTATCACGAAACACAAAATAAATTTTATAGAAGAAAATATGCATGCAATAATGATGATTTTTGGGCATAAAGTAGAGTACAACTAAATATATTAAATGTGACTTTTTGGAAATTTTTAAATATAGTGGTTAAATAATTATGAATTTAAGAGTAGTAATTGGGTAAAATATGCAATCTTCCACAAAAAATAATTATTAATTAACCACATATCGCAAAAATATGAAACACATGACATAATGTAAAGATAGAGTTCTACGATATGCAAAATTTTGATGAATAAATGGAGCAAAATTGATATTCAAATTATAGACTAAAGTTAGGGTTATAAATACGATACAAAATTTAATTTTTTTGAAGGAGATACAAAATTTAATTAAACTAACAAAATGGTGCATAGGGGCACAGATGCAATACCTAGCCCGTGGAGGGGTCTTTCAACAAAATTTTCAAGGCATCACATGCATGGCACGTGAACCTTGGCAGCGAGGGTGTATTGGAATATGGCGAATCTCCAGGGCTTCTTCCATAAATGTTCTCTCCCCGCACGTGCACCTCACGTGGGGAGGACTTTTGGCCTTGCGCCTGACGGTGGAGCAGAGGTGAAGTTGGGATGCAGGGTTGTCGTCGAGGCTGCACGAGGTGTAGGGGATGGGAGGAGAAGGTGGACCAGTGGTGATTCAATGACCGACACATGGCAAAGGGTAGTCGGGACGGAGGCGTGCGGTGATGACGAGGCGAAGTCGTCAATGGTAGTCGAAGGTGCGTAGAGCGGGGTGGAGGTATTAGGATGCAACGATGCGAAGACTAGAGTGGACAACTGCGGGCATAGACACGATGCTGAGATGAAGTCAATCCTCGAATTTAGCCGAGGTTGAGGGCGGAGGCCAGAGCTATCACCTTTGGTTATCTCCCCTTCATATGTGTTAACATCTGATGGCTGGGTTCGCATGGCGGTGATTCTTAAATAGTGGAGGAGGGTGGCGCTTTATTTGGCGAGGGCAATCAGAGAGAATTTGGTTGGCGATTTGATTGATCGAGGTTTGGTGATTGGATATTCGGATTAGGAGATTGGAAGGGTTGATTGAGAAATGAAGGGCAGTGCCATGGATGAAAAGGAAGGTGGCCAACATCAGGGAGGATATGGGAAGAGGTGGCGGTCAGCTGAAAAGGAAAGGGGGAGGTGGCATGGTGGCACGATTTGGAAGAGGATCAAAGTTGGGTGATATCGAAATTGGGGAGAGGAAGGAGAGGAGCAGTGGCCGTCCGATCGATCGAGATCGAGTGACCAGATAGGTGACACATGGCATTTTTAATTTTATTTATGTTATTTTTTATATTAATATTTTTTAAATAATAAAAATTGAAATATAAAAAGGGCAAAACTGGGTGACACGTGGTGGCTGCAGGAGCTGCCACATGACACTCCTAGAAAATTCAAAAAATAAAAAAAATGCAAATATAAATAGAAAAGAAATAACAAGCAACTTTAGATCTAAAAATTTTCTTCATGAAAGTTGTTTGTCTCGATGAGATCTATATGAAGAAATCAAACCAAAATTAGTCATTTGCACAAAGTGATATTTTTGGTGGTACTCTATGTACAAAGAATACCTTGATTTTTGGGTTTTGCAATTTTTCCTCATTTTGAAATATGATAAAAATCAAAATAAAATCAGATAAGATAAAAAAACCTTTTATACATTAATTTGTTTTTTGGATTCTAATAGTTAAGAAAATAAAGGAATAAAATAATGGGGACTTATTGTACATACTCTTAGTGAGGACTCAGATTCAGTTCGTTTCTTTGACTTCAAGCTCATTTTTGATTTGTATTTTTGTGCATTTTAATAAAATTTTTGTAAAATAAAATAAATGAAAAAGAAATAAAATAAAAAGAGTTAATAATGTACATAAATTAATAGGTCAAAATCGGGTAAAATACACATTGTACAAAAGAGGCAGAAAACCCAACTTTCACATATTAGCTCCAATTCACTTGAATTTGGTCTTATTTTGAAGGTAGTTGAATGTACACTAGTTCAAAAGTGAGTAAGATCAAATCAGACACTGTATGAGGGAGATGTCATCGTTTTAGTTTGGAAATTCTGAAATTAGGGTTTCAGTTTGTGAGCTACTTATTTATGTTAGCGATTTTTTATTTTTCTTTTATTCTTGTTAGTGACATGTACAAAATGGAGTGGTTTCAGGTGATTTGGAGTTAGCATGAATTAACTAAAAATTAGGTAAGTTAATTTATTTTACAGGTCAATTGGGATGAGATTTTTGGCTTCTTATTTTATGTAATTATGCATGATAAAATGCAATTATTATTTATACATGCATGAATATTAATATTGCAATATATGATGAAATTCCAATGAATTTTGGGTATCTGAGCTTAGTTTATCCATTTTAGAGTGATGAATCACAGATTCATCACCATGATATAATGCATAATCTGAAAGAGACGTTCGGTGATGCCAATCGAATACAGTGCTATAATGTCATGAAAGAACTTTTTCGCTGCAAAATGCAGGAACAGACTTCGGTTTGAGAATATGTGATCAAAATGTTTGGTTACCTCTCGGAGCTGGAGACTCTTGGGGCTGAGATGGATGAATATATGCAGTCTGACTTCTTTCTATAGTATGTCCCTAAGTCTTTCACCAATTATGTGACATCGTACCACATGAATAAAATGAGATTGTCTAACGCTGAGCTCATGGATTCATTAAAGTCTGCAGAAGATGTAATGAAGAAAGAGAATCCCTCTGCCATTACCGTGGTTGCACAGGTCAAAGGGAAGTACAGTAGGAAGTAAGGGTCTCAGAAGGGTCTGGCTCAGAAGG
Source organism: Ottelia alismoides (assembly GCA_037367405.1). Lineage (NCBI taxonomy): Eukaryota > Viridiplantae > Streptophyta > Magnoliopsida > Alismatales > Hydrocharitaceae > Ottelia > Ottelia alismoides. Next base: position 152,010 of record JAZKJV010001869.1, on the reverse strand, counting down.
AGGGTCAAGCTGTTTGCCCATCTTCTAATGCTTCCACACTAATGGCATCTAAGAAAACGGATGTCTGTCATCACTGCAAGATGCCGGGGCACTGAAAGCGTAACTGCCCAGAGTACCTTAAATTTATAGAGAAAGGTAAAGCCTCAACAAGTATAAATTCTACTTTCATCATTGAAACCAATTTTCTCATAGGAAGATAAGGTAGTTGGATTATCGATTCCGGTGCTTTTGTTCATGTATGCAATTTGTTGCATTTATTTTAGGAAATTAGGAATCTTGATGAAGGGGAGATAGTCATCCAGATGGGATCTGATGCAACTGTTACAACAGTCATCCTCGGGACTTGCAAACTATCATTATCTAGTGAGAGAGTCCTAGTACTTAAAGAATGCCTTTATGTTCTAGATGTTAGAAGGAACCTTATATCTGCATCTAAGTTAGTTAAATGGATATTCATTTCTATTCTGTAATAAACTTGTCATAAATCATTTTGATAAATATATTGTGGATGATGTTCTAACTTCTGGTTGATTCTATGAATTGTGCATTGATGAATATGTCATGAATGTTACTACAACTAATAAAAACCCTAAAAGAATCAAAGAGGACGGAAATCATTCTAACATGATTTGGCATCAAAGGTTTGGTCATTTATCTATTGGTAGGATCCATAGATTGATAAAGGATGGGCCCTTAGATTTTCTACAGGTCCAAACTTTCCTACCTGTGAATATTGTCTTCGAGGTAAAATGATTAGGATGCTTTTCCATAATAAGGTTACAAGATGCGAAGGTATTCTTGACCTAATGCATACTGATGTATGTGGTCCCTTCAGTTGCACAACCTGAGATGGATATCGATTCTACATGATGTTTATTGACCATTACCGATACGGGTTTATCTTCCTAATACGTCATAAATATTAAACCTTTGAAAAGTTCAATGAGTTCATGGCTTTGGTTGAGAACCAACCCGATAGAAAGATTTAACAGATTTGATCTGTCCGAGGTGACGAGTACCTCTCAAATAAATTTAAGGAATACCTCAAATAGAGAGGAATTATCTCCAATCTTACTCCTCTTGGAACTCCCCAACTTAATGGTGTTTCTAACAGACGCAACAAGACCTTCACGGACATGGTCCGTTCAATGATGAGTAAAGCATATTTTACCACTTAGTTTCTGAGGATATACAATAGAGACTTCAATATATATCCCAAACAAGATTCCTAGAAAATCTGCACCTAAAACTCCTCATGAACTTTGGTATGGAACCAAACTTTGTACTAGACACTTGAGGATTTGGGGTTTCTTGGTCCATGTGAAAAGTGTAGACGCAAGTAAGCTAGAATCTCACACTCGAGAGTGCTGCTTCATTAAATATGTAAAAAACAATATTATATACCAATTTTTTGACTGTGAGACTCGGAAGGTGTTCGTCTCTAGGGATGTAAAATTTCAAGAGGATGACTTATTTAAGAGTTAAGACAAAAAATGAAGTAAATAAACTCATTGGATCCCTTGAGGATATTGAGTTTCTTGAACCGAAAACTGAATAAGTAAATGAAGATGTAACACTCGTACCTCTTCAAAGGAGTTCGAGGGTGGTTGCACCACCTGAAAGGTACAGATTCCATGTGTCTCGTGAAACTGATAATGATCCAGCTTCATTTGATGAAGCACTTGCAGATCATGACATGGATAGATATATGTTAGCAATGAAGTCTGAAATAGACTCCATGCATAAGAATGGTGTATGGACTCTCGAGGATCCACCTGGAGAGGTAAAACCCATTGGGTGTAAACGGATCTTCAAGAGAAAAAGGGGACATGATGGGAAGGTAGAGACCTTTAAAGCATGACTCGTAGGCAAGGGCTATACACAAAGAGAAGGCATCGACTAAGATGAGACATTCTCTCATGTGGCTCTGATTAAGTCTATGAGGGCACTGCTAACTATATCTGCATATCTTGACTACAACATCTGGGAGATGGACGTCAAGATAACTTTCCTCAATCGATACCTCGAGGAGGATATCTATATGGAGCAGCTCCATGGCTTCATAACTGAGGAAGGTAAAGTATGCAAGCTGAAGAAATCTATCTATGGGCCCAAACAAGCTTCTCGTAGCTAAAACATCAGATTCAGCGAAACCATAAAGAGTTATGATTTTGTTTAGAATCCTAATGGACCATGTGTGTACAAGAAGCTTAGTGGGAGCACCATTGTGTTCGTCATGCTTAACGTAGATGACATCCTTATCATTGGGAATAATATAGGAATAATGACCAGTGTTAAGATTTGGCTATCCCATGCCTTCGAGATGAAAGATCTTGGAGAGGCCTCTTATATCTTGGGTCTGAAGCAAGTCAGAAACAGAGAAAGGAGGATTTTGGGATTTTCACAAAAAGAGTACATTAGAAGATCTTGGAACATTTCCATATGGAGAATTCCAAGAAAGTCTTCCTTCCCTTAGACATGGTATCCACCTATCTTAAGAGATGGCTCCTCAAACTGTTCAGGATAAGAAAGCCATGACTGGATGCCCTTACACATAAGATGTGGGAAGCCTAATGTATGCCATGATGTGCACAAGGCCAGATATCTGCCACGTAGTGGGAGTCCTTCTATAAAGAGCAACACTGGAATGCAGTGAAGAACATATTTAATTATCTAAGACGGACGCAAGATTACATCTTAGTATGTGGAGATGGTGATATCCAAGTCTTAGGATACATTGATTCTGACTTCCAGTCTGATATTAATCATCCAAAGTTGACATCAGGGTTTGTGTTCCTATTAAATGGTGGTGTTGTGAGATGGAGAAGCAAGAATAAGGACACTACATTTGATTCAACAATAGAAGCCGAATATATTGCCGCATCGGATGCTACAAATGAGGTGGTGTGGTTACGTAATTTCATCCTAGAACTTGGTATAGTTTCCTCTGATACTCCCATCCTGCTACTCTGCGATAACACGGGAGCCATAGCTTATGCGAAGGAACCCAGAGGCATCAATAGCAAGCACATTAAAAGGAAATACCACATCGTTCGAGATATTCGAAAGCATGGTGACATCATCATCACCTAGATGGGCTCTGCTGACAACATTGCAGATCCCCTTACCAAACCTTTGACACAGAAGGTTTTCAACCAACATGTTATGAGTACGGGTTTAAAGATTGTACCTGAATGGTTATGAGGGCTAGTGTGAGATTGCTAGCCATGTGAGCCCAAGATGAACCATTTCTACAATAAATGTTATTGTAATATTTGATATATGAATAAAAGTTATTGATTTATTTCACTACCTGTCTGAGATTAAATGAATGAATGCACTATAAGGTCCCTTAGTACAATTAGGTTATGTACCATGGCCATCTTAATGATCATACAATTGTTGATTAAGTGGTTGAATCATAGAGGCTAGTGCTTGGATGAATATGTAAAGAGTTAGAGTGATGACTCATTAAGCACCATCAAATGATTATTAAGAGATGATCTCCATCTTGAGAAGGAGATAACAATCCTTCTCTAAAGGCTGATATCTGACCGACCTCATGAAGCATGTCCTCTACATAGGAATAGAGATTCGGAGGTGTCGGATAAGTTAGGTTAAAAGGTTGACTTAATGAGATCGAGATAACCAAGATCTATGTCGTATGTTGTCATGATATAAGCATGCATCCTCTGATCAGGGACATATGTATTGCTATATGTCTAAATATGTTCATTTAGTAGACCGATAGGTTGATGGTCTAATCAAGGTCTATACACCGACGAGATGGTGTGTATACAAGGGCATATGAGTAAAATGACCTCTCAAAGGGATCATACATGTTCACTAGTGAATCGAAAGACATGAACTCACTCATGAGGTATTGGGACCAATTAATTTCCATGCATGGTCGTCTTGCTTTGGAAGCATGACAAGAATTTTTAGGTATGCTATATGCTTTTGGAAAGCATACGATCTATACCAACTCCCAATGATGGAATGAGAAACTTAATGATAAAACCCTGAAGAAGACAATGTAAAATTCATCTAAATCTTCGGGTTTTTCTATGTCTTCCAGTATGCAGGATGTACGGGTATTAGGAATACTTGAGGGTGATGTGATCATAAATGATTGTATAACCATGCCGCTTCCATTCCGAGGGAGTGATGAAATATGTTTGTATTTTAATAACTCCTCTAAGTAGAGAAGTAATCTTATCTTAGTCCAAATGTTGGACATTGATCTAAATGTGATTCAAATGCAATGAGAAGATTAGATCTAGGGCTTTGATTTAATCAAGCATCTATGAGAGGTCCTCGAGTTCTGGATTTGAGTTATGATCTCAATATCCAAGTCACTATACGTGGAACGTACAGTCGTCCTGTCCTGATTTCCAAGTATCCATGGAGAAAGCATATTATTCTTGAAAGAGTTCAAGAATAATTCAATTATTAAAATGTATATATGAGCATTGAGAAATTGATTATTAAATGTGATTTGATTATCATGAATAATGTGATTGTGACTCATTTTATTTAGATGCATAAAAATGATGAACCAATATAATTAAATGTGATTTAATTATCATGGATATGAATAATGTGGATAGTACTATCCATATTAATCATATATATTATAAATGTGATTTATAATATGTTAAAGAGATATTTTCAAATAATTTTTATAAATTAAATGTTTATGTGAATTGGATTCACATTGGACAATTAATTGAAAATACAATTTATATTTTATTTTGAGTGTGTGAATATGATTCACAATTTCCAATGGCATGATTACATTTATTACAAAATAATTTGGAATTATTTTTGTGAAATATTTTCAATTAAAGTTGCAAATAATTAAATGATTATGTGAGATACATGATCTCACATAATTGGAAAAACAGTCTTCCATTCCATATAGAGAGGGTGGACGAGCACCCTTGAATCCTAATTCAAGTTGGCTGCCCCCTATAATAGGAAGGAGCTTGCCTCCTTTCTTAATCCTTTAATGTCTATTGGATTGATTGAATTACTATATATAGACGATTATTCAATAAATTAAATTAATTGTTGTTGTATTTTTTACAATAAAATCATGGCCAATGAAAGAAACAAAAATCAATCTCAACCATTGAATTTGTGTTGTACCTGGATTGTGATCCATGGGCTCCCAAAATATTATAAAAGAAGATGCAACACTAGCTCTTATTTTACACAACATAATTCCAAGTCTCTCTCTTTCATTCTCATCATACACACTCCCTCTCTCTATTGTGGCCGTCCACTTTTGACCTAGAGGGAATCGCCTTCGTCACTACGCTGTTGTGTTGCCGCTTCAACTGCTCGTGGATCTTCGTCTTCCTCAGTGCTCGTCACACGTGAAGAAGACCTCGGATTTTGTGTGACAAAATCAGGAGATTTGTCACTTGGATCTACATCTTGGATTGTGAGAAGGATGTGTCTCATCAACACGCCCACAAGCATCTCCTCCGTCTGGTAGGACTTGAGACAGGCGGTCTCTTCCATTAGAGACATCGATCGTAACCACGCTTCAAGAGGTTTTTCTATTTCTTCTTTGTGGTATAGATGAAATGATTCAGAAGTGTTCTCAAATCATGTGGTTTCATCGCTTTAAATTTTTAAATTCCGCTGCCCCAAGCAACTGATATGAAAAGTGGCTCCCGATCGCATATGATGCGATCTTCACGCTTCCGTGATGCACTTAAGATTTTCTCCATACCCTTCAGGGGTTTACGCTACGAAAGTTAGTTAGCGTACATAAATATTTATAGGACTAAATTACAAGTACAAAAAGTTACCGGGGTTACTTAAATATTTACCCAAAAGGTCATGCTATCCAATGATCTGGCGTGCTCCATGTGGCTCGATCATGCATCGATGGACAACTTCATTTCATTTAAAATCCGATGGACACGATTACTTGGCAGTGTAGGTCCATCTGATGGCATATGAGGGGTCTTCAAGAACTTACAAGAACAAGCATTGGTGCTGGCTTCGATCACTAATTACAGTCACCTCCAGCCTCTTCCTTCTCTGACCGACCCAGAAGGTAGTTGGGGTCACTCCTCACCAACATGAGGTACTAAATAGGTCCGGGCCCCATCGATAGGGGTCTGGCAGTAATGGGTACCTGGATGTGAAAGGTGAGCCTCAAATCGTGCTCCTGGTCCCTATGAAGTTGCTCCACCTACATGAAATTATTGAGAGGCTCGAGGTGAATGTCCTCAACCTTGTCTGAAGCTGAAAGCATGTGGGGATTGAAGGGGTGATTGAGCTCCGATGGAAGGCGGTGGAGGGAGCACGATTTACCTCAATTCTTGTAGAATCGAGAGTAGAAACAAGGGGGGTTTGCAGAGAAAGTGACAGGAAACATAATTGGATCGAAAATGATTTGAATGGAAGTCGGAATATGAGTGAATAAGAGCAGGAGCACGATTCTCCATCAATAGAATAATCTAAAATTAAGTTAAACCTACAAGCTGATTGATGAATTTAAAAGCTATACTACACTACTGTTGAAGACGAATTTCCACGGGTCTAAAGTAATCCACACAAGGCGAGATCACAATGTCGCTGAGGCAACCTACAGGAAAATCCGAACTTCAGATAACAATTAACCCACAATAGAAATCAAGCAATGAAAAGTGGTGCAGAGTTAAAATTTATTATAACTCTACAACAAAATGTGTATAGTGCAAGTATGTGTAGAGGTCGAACATAGGGAGCAAACAGGTAGAACGGGGCAAGTGAATGCACAAGAATGTGAATGTGATGTATTTGTCTATTTATGCTATATTTGTTTGCGGATTTTAATTTGATATATTATATTATTTTATTTTTAATTTTATATTTTTGTATTTTGATTTTTAATTTTCTGATTTTATATTTTCTTTTTGTATTGTATATTTTTTATTTTCTTTTTCTATAAATAGAATATATACACAATATAATAAAAAGGAAGATAAGGCATTTATAAAAATAAGGAAAACTACTAAAAAATCAGGAAATAAAATATTTTTGGGTTTTTTTATAATTTTATAATGTTTTTGTGATTTTTCTAGATTTTTCTTAATTTTTTGGTATTTTTAAAGTCAAAAATACTGAAAATAGTGAATGAAATAAAAAGCTGAAACTAAAATGGAGAAATAAAATAGAAAACAGTAACAAAAATTCTCCAAAATAATTTTAAATGAAAGAGAATAAAATAAAGAAAATTCAGGAAAAGAAAACACAATTTTTAGATTTTTTGTGAATTTTATAAATTTTTATGAAGGTTTTTGGTGTTTTATAATTTTTAGGAGTTTTATTTTATATTTTTTTAGTGATTTTTGGAATGAAGTTAAAAGACACTAAAATAAGCAAAATATATTTTTTTGGGAATTTTCTGAGGTATTTTTATAATTGTTATGGATTTTATAATGCAAATAATGCTGAAAATGCGTGTTTTTGAATTTTTATAAATATTAAAATTCAATAAATATGCAAAATAAAAATATGACGTTAAACTACTATGCAACAGGAACTTATAGTGATTTTTGTGGATTTTTTAGGTATTTATAGATGCATGCAAAAAATAAAGGAAGCATAAAGAAATTACACACAGGCCAGTGGTATATTTGTAAATAGAAAGAAACTCAAGGGCTTGCTTGTAAATTTCCCAAAACTATTCAACTGATTTGAATACTTTCTGGATCAACTCTAAATACCCAAAAGCAGCGAGGGTTAATGTTGCAAAATTACCAAGCCGCACGCGACGAGCACGTGCGCCTGCGTGGACCCAGATGCAATATATGTAAACTAAAGGGGCAAAGACACAAAATAACCAGAAATATTTAACTACAATTAAAAAGTTTTGGACTTAAAGTAAATATGGCAAAAACCTTGGGTATTCCCGCAAAAATGCCAAGTCACGTGCGCGGAGCACGTGACCTGGCAGGGGTCAAAAAGGAATATCACAGAAGTTCGAGGGGTGTAGTGCAAATGTTACAAAAAGGTATAACGACAAATGAATGCTTAAGTATTAATAAAATATTACAAACATTGGCGAGGCTAAATTGGCAAAATGCCCAACCTCAGCGGGATCCAACGGCTGGTGTAATTCCACTAATCCACGTGTCAGTGCCTAGACGCCCGATACCCCTTCGATTCAACGCCCAGGATTAGATGATCTTCAGGTGATGGATGGCCTGGGCGCGAGCAGATCCAACGGTTGATGGCGTCCCTGGAAGAATAAGAGCCGAACGAACGGTGCTGGGCGATGGAGGAAGAACAACGGATGAACTTTCCAGTGGAAAGTTTGGAATCGGGCCTGCTCCTGCCTCCGACCACCGCAAGCTCTTCTGATGGGCGCTTCGTGCTCCTGGACCTCCGGGGAGTCTCCAGATGCCCTCAAGTGCTCCGGAGACCAACGATAGGTCCCAGGAGGTCGTGGTGGCTTCCGGCGAAACTGGAGTATCCTCCCCCAGCTGAATCGAGGCTCAGATGCCTCCTTCTCTTCGTGCAAATAAAACCAAAAAGATGGCATATATCTCGCAACCAGGAAGGGGCTTTTATTGGCGAGAAAGGGCATGGAGAATGGTGGGTGAGGAGCTCGCCGGAGCTTGCTCCGGCGAGGTGGTAAGGGTTGATTCGACAGGGGGGATCTAATCGATGGAACATCAAGAAAATGTACGAAACTAAACCTAAGATTATCAGCTACTAAAAAGTTAAAGAAAAATGAAGGAAATCAACCTCGATTGGTTGGAAAACCAAGAGATAGGGGACCTCACGGCCGGAGCCGGAGATGGGGGATTGGAGCACCTCCCGGCCGCTTACCTCACCTCAGAAGAGCTGGAGGACTTGCTGTCATCAAGTCCAGTCCAGAGCTCGCCAACGAGAGGGAGAAAAGTGGTCAAAGAGGGTTCAAAGGAGGGAGGAAGTGACAGGGGCTATTTTGAAGAGTGGCTCTGGCAGGATGTTCATGGGGCGATCATGGGTGGATCTTTGATCCAATCCCTGAAAAAAAGCTAAGGGTATGCCCAATCTACAAGGAACAAAAGTCATGAAGACATCAACACCAAAAGGTGCAAGAAACGTCCTCGAAAAATCCGTAAACACGGGGGAAAACCAAGGTTTCTTACAAGAACAAGAGCGGGTCAGAGAGTTGACCTACCGGTCAACACTCCAGACCCCCTGGTTGGTCCACGTGGACCAACCAAGAAAATCTTGGAAAAAATGATTTCGAAATTCATTTAAAAATAGTAAACGATTTTATTAATTTTAGGATATTAAATAGAAAATATTTATTTTTTTCTAAATTATTTTATGGTTGGTTTTATTTATTTTTATGAGGTATAAAAATACAAGTTACCATTCATAGGCTATATAGGTATATATATCTATGTATTTTATTATTTTATTTTTGTTTTGTATATTTAATTTATTTGTTTTTTTTATCATTTTATAAATTTATAAAGTATTTTTATATACTTAAAAGTATTTTTATTTTATTTTTCTGAAGTATTTTTTACACTTAATAAAATAAAAGTATTAATTGTATAGGTATGTGTATAGGTATTATACCTATGTATATTATATATAAGTATTTTATTTTTGTGTTTCTTTTGTATTTTTGTTCCTTTTTTAATGTACATATATAATATAAATAATATTTACAAAATTATAAAAATAAGAGATTATAAAAATAATGAATAATTAATAAAATGATTATTTTAATCTGTACAAGTATACAATAGGGGTCCAAAACTCAACTTTCAAATCGTAGCTCCGCCAAATGCAAAACAATCGCCATTAAATAGCTTATTTTAAATTATATACAATTAAAGTTGAGTTTGACGCATTTCAAGTTTTTATTAGGGAGATAAAGGTCTGGGAAGTTGGGATTCTGGGATTTTATTCAGACCTTAACTTTTTATCTGTATATTATTTTTGAGTGAAATCAATTTTGTATTTTTATTTATTTAATTATCTACAACTTTCATGTACAAAGTTTCTTTATTTGAAGTATAAAAAGTGGAACCAAAAATAGGTCCCAAAATGAATAAAGAATGAATGAAGTAAAAGGTATTTTTATTGTATTTCAACCCTTATCTCCCCATACTTTATTCCTTGTCGACCTAGTCATCGAGATGCCTAGGTCTCGAGGTTTCGGGTCATAAAATATTTACAATATTTTATTCTTTTTCTTTTCTTTTCTTTTGTCTATAATTTTGGCTTTAAAAACTGTATTTATACAATATTTACACAATGATGCATGAATGCTAAAATGCCTAAATTAAGCCTATTTACACGCATTTACTAGGGTTTTTAAGGCCAAAATGATAGAATAAAGATGATGAAACATAGATTCATCATCCCCCTGTACTTGCCTTTGCTAGTCCCTAGCAAACACTTATGCAATAAGTGCAGAAAAAGAAAAATAAAGAAAAGAAAAAGAAGAAATGTGGATTAATTTTAATTATCAAACTAAAATCAAAGTTTGGAGCTTAAGTTGGACCTTTGGAATTTTAGTGCGGGTGAAACCTTAATGAGAACCGGGTTTGAAATCCAACAACCTTCAAGAATCCCAAAACTCTGCTCAAGTCTCCTAAATAGCCAGGTCAAAAATATTTCAACTCATACGCAAACCCTTACGACTATGAAGCTGACTCGTACAGTGTAAGTGATGGTGGCTCTCCCCAAGTAGAATGACAAAGAGACTGACTTCTCCAGCATGACAACCCAATGATTCCCCAATCCAATAACTCCTTCCTCGAGGAGCGGGGTATTCCCATCTAAGTTCAAGTGGCACCCAACTCAAGAGGAGGGGGTGGAGAGAAGAATGGACGGTAGCCATTGTAGCTACCTATCCTAGGATGCAAGACCAGTGTAGTCAAGTCATCCAGCTGCATACTCACATATTTTGACTTTGAAACTCAAGCTTGCTTATTTTCTATAACACATATTCACATACTTTGGCAGGCATTTTATTTTTGTACAGGCCTGTCTCTTTTTTTTTCTTTCTTTTTTTTGAAATACTATTCACAACAGCATTTACATAAGGAGTTTTTCCTCTTGAGACAATAGACTATCCCTCTTTTGAAGCTTTATCGCAACCCACACTCTCCTGTATTTAGAATTCCTCATCACTGGACGGGTTGGGGGTGCACTTCCCTCCCTAGAGGAGGACAAATGTTTCCACTTGTGTGCGTCTCATACCGGCAAATCTAATCCCCTCACCACTCCAACTGAGTTGAGCCATGTGAAAGGTGCAGGTGTCCAAGTTAGGCCATTATCAACAAGAGTCGTGCGTGTGCTCTGAAATACTCTACTTGGGCAGTCAAGAATCCATTGAACCAAGCCTCGTGATCCTCAAAGAATTAAGTCTACTAGAACTGAAGTACCTCAACTCCAGTTCCTATAAGGTTCCTGATATTAGGTAGATTTTAAGGTCCAATCAAGCTCCAATCTCCGGATTTTATTTGAACTCATTCAACTCTCAAACTCAATCCGAAAAATGCTAATGCTATGCAAATGCTATGCAGAAAATATTTTTGTGATGCAATTTTCAAGATTTTGAACTTTTTTATGGATTTTTAAAAAGATGATGATGCATATGCATTTTTTTTATTTTTCAATAAGATTTTTCAAATGTTTTTGATATTTTTAATTTTACAAATGTTTTTGGGATTTTTGAAAATACAAAGATTTTGGATAAAAACTAGGTACAAATATTTACACAGGAGTGCTTCTTATATTTACAAGAAGTGGATTTTAAGAATTTACAAGGGTAAGTGATTAATTTTATAAATACATATATAGTGAATTTTAGGTGTGATGTATATATTCCTCAAACTTATTTGAAAATCATCTTACAAACAATTTTTGAAGACTATAGTCCAAAATAATTTTTACAAATATTTTACAAACATGTACACACATTTGAAAATCATTTTGCAAAGGTTTTCAAACAGTATAGATAGATTTTTCAAAATATTTCTGCAACCATTTTTCAAACCATTTGCAAATCATTTTTAAAACATTTTATTTCACATAAAGAAAATAAAATTTTCAAATAAAAACATTTTTACAAAGGCTGAAAACATGTAACAAAATATTTTCAAAATAGTTTTCAAAAGATTTTTCACAAAGATTTTCAAACTATTTTTCAAACATTTTACAAAAAACATTTTCACCTGATTTATTAATCAGTACATACAAAAAGAATTTGAGGAATAATCAACATCTTTTTATTCAGGTTTTTAATGAATTTTAAAGAATTATTAGCCATATTTATTAGGAAAATATGAAAGTACGAGTTATGGCTAAAGTATATACGTAGTATATACGACCCCCCTATACTTAGCTTGAGCTATGTCCTCATAGATCAGAGAGAAAAATAGAAGACATAACTCGTATTGAGTATAGGAAAAGTTTAAAGAATAAATAAAGAAATGAATGAACGAATGAGAAGTTGACCGTCACCCCGATACTTAGGATCAAATAATCCTAAGTATAGTAGACTGTACACAAAGCAGGGAGGGTCAAGGGTGGGAATGTACAGATCCTACTCAGATTGTCTCCCCCTATACTTTAGGTAAGATATCCCTAAGTATAGACAAGAAGAGGAGACAATGGAGAGGATCGAAGAATAGAATAACTTGGGGTGCACACCCCCCTATACTTAGGACAAAGTACGTCCTAAGTATAGAAGACTGCCTACAAGGGCGACACCTTTTTGATAGATACAAAAGATAGAAAAGGAAAAAGAAGAAAAGAAGAAAGTGGAAGAAGAGATCGCGAGGATGTACACACCACTCCCCCTATACTTAGGGTAAAAGAAGCCCTAAGTATAGGCAATAATAGGAGTGATAAAATGGAACGATGAAGGAACACTCGGCTCGTCCACCCCCCTATACTTAGGACAAAGTATGTCCTAAGTAAGGCAAACACGAGAATGGGTGGACGAGCAATGCAGGAGTGGGAATAGAAGTACACACGAGAGAATATGCAACAGAGATGGATATACAAATGGTCAAGAAGGTTGAAAGCGAACCTTCTTGCGGGACCGCTGAGGAATAGATATGGTGTGGTGTAAGTCGACATCGAGGTCCACAGTGGACTGAATCCGATCAGGGTCGACAGAGTGGAGATCCTCAGGGGCCCTAGGGTGTGAAGGCACAAACGGGTGAGTGGAAGAAGTGTGGTCAAGTCTGGCCTCAGATGTCTCGGTGATATCGAAGTGGAATGGGACGAACTCATCATCATCGGAAGTAGTGTAATTGGAGTCGTCCTACGAGGTGTTATCCAGGTCAAAACCAAAAAGAACGAACTCATCAGTCGAAGTAGTCGAACTCTGTTCGTCCTCTATAATCTCAACCAGATCATCTTTCTCATCAAAAGGCCCGAATTCCCGAATAAAAGCAATCAAATCAAATTCGACCTTTTCAGTAGTATCTGAATCTAAGTGAACAGGAGCGGACCCATTGGTGGAAGTAGTCGAAACATTCCATCCTATCTAGTCTCTAAATCTGCCCTCCGCTCAATGGTGTCGATCGTGTAAATCCCGCGGATGTCATCAACACATCACCAAGTCCCAGAAGAAGGAACTCTGAGGTCCATGCTTTTCGAGTCTTCCTCAACGAGGAGGAATTCTCAGGTCTCAGTGGAATCCAATGAACAACAAAATTCTCTGATAGTCTCGTCAAGGTCATGGTCCTCGAGGTCAGCTAAGATAGGTGAAGTCGCATCAGATGCAGGTCTCTGGTCGGCAATGGGTGCGGTGATCAACACTTCGCTCTCGTCAGCAGGATGGAAGCGAATCTCTCCTGATCCATAATCTATAACGACCCTCGCAGAGGTGAGGAATGGTCATCCCAGGATGATTGGAGAGTGCTCCCCAGTGGAGGTCTCCATGGGCAAAACGACAAAATCAACATTGTAGCTCGTGCCCTGAATCGAGATGATGGCATTTTCAAGGATACCCTTCGGCCTCTTTATTGATCCAACATCAAACTGTACGATCATCCTAGTCTTCTTGAGAGGCCCTAAGTGAAGAGACTGTACCGACGAGAAGGGTAATATGCTAATAGACGCACCATCGTCGAGGAGAGTGTGATCACATGTGAAATCAGAGATGGTGCAAGTGATGAAAGGTGTAGCAGTGTTCTTTTTCCTAGGAATGGGACGGTGTGTGATGGCATGGGCAGTGGCCATGGTCAGAATGTGACGCTCAGATTGCTCCTCCGCTTTCTCTTTTTGGGAAAAGGAGCAGATAAATCGATCATGACCTGTTGAAGCGGGGCATGGATAATCTCATGAATAGTGGCCACCACTTCAGGTTCAATCAACATTTTTTTGAATTTTTGGACCTCCTCCATACAAGGGAGGAAGTCATAATCAACATATACACGAGGCATGCCATGAGCAGTCTGTACAACGACATCCTCAGGGTCAAATGTGGGGCAGGGTGTGAAAGGTTGTGTGGTCAAAGGGTCTGGCAAGTGAGCACTCTCCTCACAGTCTGACTCAATCATGTGTCTCCCGAACTCTTTTTGTGTTTTTAAATTTTTCTCATTTTTTGTATTTTGGGCGATTGCAAGCTCTCATGGAAATCCTCAAATGATTCCATTTCCTCAAAGAATGGAGCTACATTCTGGTTCTTATTCAAACTAGTAAGATCATTGATCCTCGAATTTATATGCTCCATCATCTGATTCAAGGTCTCAAGTGTGGATATCATGAAAGGTGACTCCAAAATCTCAAGATCGGGTGTGTCAAATGTGGGTGGTGGGTGTGGACAAAAATCACATTCCGGATCAGGATACTCAAGGAAGAGTGGGTTGTCAAAATGTGAGGATGATGGTGGTGGAAATGATTGGTGAAAATCAAGGTCCGAATCCTGAAATAGTGGGTTGGTCAGATATGTACAAAAATCAGGAGCAAAGTCCTCCTAGAAAAAGTGAGGTGGACCGACTGGAGTGAACGAGGGGTCCGCAAAGTCCGGATAAAAAATGCTCCAGTGGTCCATCTCGAAAATAAAAGGAAAATGATTGGGAGAGCACGAAGGTCAAGTCAAGAGAAGAGTGAAGAAAGGCACAAATGCACAGAGACGATCTAGAACACACAAAACAATCACAAACAAAAATGAGAATAAGACAAACCCTCAATTCACCTACTCAAATCGGTAGAGACTGAAAAGTCGGTCTTTTTATCTTGTCTATTTTAGAGTTAGGTGAGAAGTCAAAGATTGCACACATACTTAGGGGCTGAAATGGGATTTGGGCACTAGTCCTTAGGGTGTGCGCGAGCAAGTAAAAGCGAAGACAATGAGGGGATTACTCACCCCAAGACAAGGTTTTTTCTTTTTAATTTATTTTTAGGGTCAAGTAATGTTAGCAGTCCCAATTTTATTTGTTATCACTTTTTTGGATTTTTTAGTGAGAAATGCACGAGCCTAACGAGAAGTCGATTTCACTAAGCAACTAGGCGATCAAAATCAGAGGTACGGGCAGAAAAGCAATGCAAGCAGCAAAACGATGATGTATGCTAAAGCGTAAATGCTCACCTTGCCTCCAGCACTCTACATGCAAGGATGCTCAGCAGAATTGAAACCTATCTATATGCAAATGCAAAGCCGATGAAATCACCCTAAGTGTGAGAAGCTACTATTAGCGTGAAGAACATTTTTCAAAATTTATCTAAGTCCAAACGAGACTATAGGCACATGCAAATATATTAGGTGTTTGGCCTTAAGACTACGTCAAGCAACTCCTACGGCTAAGGGCTTAATCACACAAAAGAAATAAAAATAAAACCGAAAAACAAATAGAAAAGAATGCGAAGAAAAATCAAAAAAACCGCGGTGAGCCCCCAAGTGAACAATCACTTGGAAATTAGGCCTGAGTGTCCAAGTGTCCAGTGTACCTGTATTATTACAATAACATATTCTCTCTCTCACTTAAAATTACAACAATAAATACAGAAAATAAATACAACAACTAAGGTAGAGCACGGTCTTAAAAAATTCCTCTTCGTCTCCTCGGTGCTCGGCTGGTAGATGTCAGCTTAATGTGGGTGCATAGCTACCTAGGGTGGAGCGCCTCCCTCGATCCACGATACCTCGCACGAAGTCAACAAAGAGAGGGGTTAGACAACTCCAACAATTATATCAAAAATAAGGAAAATAAAATAGGCACAAAAAACCGTGAAAACAGACAAATAATCACAAGCACAAAAAAAACCGAACTACACGCTGTTGCTCCCCGACAACGGCGCCATTTGTTGAAGATGAATTTCCATGGGTCTAAAGTAATCCACACAAGGCGGGATCACAATGTCGCTGAGGCAACCCGCAGGAAAATCCGAACTTCAGATAACAGTTAACCGACAACAGAAATCAAGCAATGAAAAGTGGTACGGAGTTAAAATTTATTATAACTCTACAACAAGATGTGTATAGGTGCAAGTATGTGTAGAGGTCAAACACAGGGAGCAAACATGTAGAACGGGGCAAGTGAATGCACAAGAATGTGAATGTGCTGTATTTATCTATTTATGCTATATTTTTTTGTGGATTTTAATTTTATATTTTTTATTTTATTTTATATTTTTGTATTTTGATTTTTAATTTTCTGATTTTATATTTTCTTTTTGTATTTTATATTTTATATTTTCTTTTTCTATAAATAGAATATATACACAATGTAATAAAAAGGAAGATAAGGTATTTATAAAAATAAGGAAAAATACTCAAAAATCAGGAAATAAAATATTTTTGGGCTTTTTATATTTTTATAATGTTTATGTGATTTTTCTAGATTTTTCTTAATTTTTTGGTATTTTTAAAGTCAAAAATACTGAAAATAGTGAATGAAATAAAAAGCTAAAACTAAAATGGAGAAATAAAATAGAAAACAGTAACTAAAATTCTCCACATTAATTTTAAATGAAAGAGAACAAAATAAATAAAATTCAGGAAAAGAAAACATAATTTTTAGATTTTTTTGTGAATTTTATAAATTTTTATGAAGGTTTTTGGTGTTTTATAATTTTTAGGAGTTTTCTTTTATATTTTTAGTGATTTTTGGACTGAAGTTAAAAGACACTAAAATAAGCAAAATATATATATTTTTGGGAATTTTCTGAGGTGTTTTTATAATTTTAAAGGATTTTATAATGCAAACAGTGCTGAAAATGTGTGTTTTTGAATTTTTATAAATATGCAACAAGAACTTATAGTGATTTTTGTGGATTTTTTAGTTATTTATAGATGCATGCAAAAAATAGAGGAAGCATAAAGAAATTACACACAGGCCATGGGTATATTTGTAAATAGAAAGAAACTCAAGGGCTTGCATGTAAATTTCCCAAAACTATTCAACTGATTCGAATACTTTCTGGATCAACTCTAAATACCCAAAAGCAGCGAGGGTTAATGTTGCAAAATCACCAAGCCGCACACGACAAGCACGTGCGCCTGCGTGGACCCAAACACAATATATGTAAACTACAGGGGCAAAGACGCAAAATAACCAAAAATATTTAACTGCAATTAAAAAGTTTTGGACTAAAACTAAATATGGCAAAAGCCTTGGGTATTCCCGTAAAAATGCCAAGTCACGTGCACGGAGCACGTGACCTGGCAGGGGTCAAAAAGGAATATCACAGAAGTCCGAGGGGTGTAGTGCAAATGTTACAAAAATGTATAACAACAAATGAATGCTTAAGTATTAATAAAATATTACAATAATTGGTGGGGCTAAATTGGCAAAATGCCCAACCTCAGCAGGATCCAACGGCTGGTGTAATTCCACTAATCCACGTGTTAGTGCCTGGACGCCCGATACCCCTTCGATTCAACGCCAAAGATTAGACGATCTTCAGGTGATGGACGGCTTGGGCGCAAGCAGATCCGACGGTTGATGGCGGACCTAGAAGAATAATAGCCGAACGAACGGTGCTGGGCGATGGAGGAAGAATAGCGGATGAACTTGCCGGTGGCAAGTTTGGAATCGGGCCTGCTCCTGCCTCCGACCACCGCAAGCTCTGCTGATGGGTGCTTCATGCTCCTGGACCTCCGGGGAGTCTCCATATGCCCTCAAGTGCTCCGGAGACCAACGATATGTCCCAGGAGGTCGTGGTGGCTTCCGGCGAAACTGGAGTATCCTCCCCTAGCCGAATCGAGGCTCAGATGCCTCCTTCTCTTCCTGCAAATAAAACAAAAAAGATGGCAGATATCTCGCAAGTAGTAAGGGGCTTCTATTGGCGAGAAATGGCGTGGAGAATGGTGGGTGAGGAGCTCGCTGGAGCTTGCTCCAGCGAGGTGGTAAGGGTTGATTCGACGGGGGGATCTAATCGATGGAACAACAAGAAAATGTACGAAACTAAACCTAAGATTATCAGCTACTAAAAAGTTAAAGAAAAATGAAGGAAATCAACCTCGATTGGTTGGAAAACCAAGAGATAGGGGACCTCACGGCCAGAGCCGGAGATGGGGGATTGGAGCACCTCCCGGCCGCTAACCTCGCCTCAGAAGAGCTGGAGGACTTGCTGTCACCAAGTCCAGTCCAGAGCTCACCAACGAGAGGGAGAAAAGTAGTCAAAGAGGGTTCAAAGGAGGGAGGAAGTGACATGGGCTATTTTGAAGAGTGGCTCTAGCGGGATGTTCAAGGGGCGATCACGGGTGGATCTTTGATCCAATCCCTGAAAAAAAGCTAAGGGCGTGTACGCCCAATCTACAAGGAACAAAAGTCATGAAGACGTGGACACCAAAAGGTGCAAGAAACGTCCTCGAAAAATCCATAAACACGGGGGAAAACCAAGGTTTCTGACAAGAACAGGAGTGGGTCAGAGAGTTGACCCGCCGGTCAACTCTCCAAACCCCCTGGTTGGTCCACGTGGACCAACCAGGAAAATCCTGGAAAAAATGATTTGAAATTCGTATAAAATAGTAAACGATTTTATTAATTTTAGGATATTAAATAAAAAATATTTATTATTTTATAAATTATTTTATGGTAATTTTATTTATTTTTATGAGGTATAAAAATACAAGTTACCATTCATAGGCTATATAGGTATATATATCTATGTATTTTATTATTTTATTTTAATTTTGTATATTTAATTCATTTATTTTTGTTTATTATTTTATAAATTTATAAAGTATTTTTATACACTTAAAAGTATTTTTATTTTATTTTTCTGAAGTATTTTGTACATTAATAAAATAAAAGTATTAATTGTATAGGTACGTGTATAGGTCTTATACCTATGTATATTATATATAAGTATTTTATTTTTGTGTTTCTTTTGTATTTTTATTCCTGTTTTAATGTACATATACAATATAAATAATATTTACAAAATTATAAAAATAATGAATAATTAATAAAATGATTATTTTAATCTGTACAAGTATACAATAGGGGTCCAAAACTAAACTTTCAAATCGTAGCTCCGCCAAATGCGAAACAATCGCCATTAAATAGCTTATTTTAAATTATATACAATTAAAGTTGAGTTTGACGCATTTCAAGTTTTTATTAGGGAGATAAAGGTCTGGGAAGTTGGGATTCTGGGATTTTATTCAGACCTTAACTTTTTATCTGTATATTATTTTTGAGTGAAATCAATTTTGTATTTTTATTTATTTAATTATCTACAACTTTCATGTACAAAGTTTCTTTATTTGAAGTATAAAAAGTGGAACCAAAAATAGGTCCCAAAATGAATAAAGAATGAATGAAATAAAAGGTATTTTTATTGTATTTCAACCCTTATCTCCCCATACTTTATTCCTTGTCGACCTAGTCATCGAGATGCCTAGGTCTCGAGGTTTCGGGTCATAAAATATTTACAATATTTTATTCTTTTTCTTTTCTTTTCTTTATTCTATAATTTTGGCTTTAAAAACTGTATTTTATACAATATTTACACAATGATGCATGAATGCTAAAATGCCTAAATTAAGCCTATTTACACGCATTTACTAGGGGTTTTAAGGCCAAAATGATAGAATAAAGATGATGAAACGTAGATTCATCAACTACTAGAACTAAATGCGATGGAGTAAACCTAGAATTAACATCTCTACTTGACCGAAGCCAAGAAGCAGATGTAACTCATCGAAGGAAGCTCCGGTGAACTGAACCGCATCGATTTCAACCCTTTTCCGTACCGACAAGGAGGGGAAGACAATGCTGTCACCAAGGTCTTGCTACCCTAAATGCCTGACCGTTTGCTTTTCCGTTTTCCGTACCGACAAGGAGGGGAAGACAACCCAAATATGACAATACTCCCATTATCACATACAACTCTCACGATGAACGGTCCTGACCGTTTGCTTTTCCGTTTTCCTGGAAACAACTTCAAATTAGCATCAAATAACCAAAATTTCTGATTAGGAGAGAAAGTCTTCCTTCGATTGTTTTTATCATGCCAACACTTGAATTTCTCCTTATACATGAGTGAGTTGTCATATGCAAAGTCTCATAATTCCAGTAATCTATTCAAATCCAACTTTCTGTTCTTTCCAGCCTTCTCATAATTAAGATTGCATACACGGAGTGCCCATAAAGATTTGTGAATTAATTCCACTAGAAGGTGGCAAGGCTTTCCATACACCAATATGTAGGGAGACATAACCAAAGGAGACTTGTACGTAGTTCGATAAGCCCATAAAACTGAATAAAGCATCTGGGACTAGTTCTTCCTATCTAGACGTACAAGTTTTTGCAATATCATCTTGATCTCCCTATTTGAAATTTCTGCCAAGCCTTTACGTGCTTAATGGAGTACTCATTCACAAGCTTCTTTACTTCTCTATTAATGAAATGCCTTCCCCCATATGAAATCAGTATTTTGGGAATCCCAGACCGTGCAATAATGTGGTCCTTCAGACATGAATACATTGTACGACTATCTGCAGCTCAGGTAGGGATAACCTCCACCCATCGACTAACATAATCCATACTGAAATCCCTGACTGACAAGAAATGAGCCCATTAAGTCTATGCCCCAAGCATCAAAACATCAGAAATCTGTATGTATCTTAGGGGCATGATATATTTGGAACCAACAGTTCCTCCCATTTTCTGACAGTCAGTACAATCTCGAACAAACTCTGTAGCATCCTTAAGCAATGTGGGACACCATAGGCCACCTGTAAAACCTTTGCTGCTGTGCATTTCCCCGAATGATGCCCACCAGATTCTAGTTTGTGACAATGCTCAAGTACACCGATGTGTTCCTCCTGAGGAATCACCTTCTCCAGATACAATCCGCATCCTTGCAAAATATGTACGGATCCTCCCATTGGTAATAATGAATCTCTGATAGAAATCTGTATACCTTGTACTTTGACCAATCTTGTGGAACTTTCTTGGAGACAAGATAGTTCACAATATCAGCATACCATGGGAGTGAGCCATAGATAAAATGACCTCATTTGGAATGATTTCGGAAATAGGGATCATGTTCTGCTCAGAGGTCTCTGCATCCGTGATACAGGAAAGGTGATGTGCCACAACATTTTTAACTCTAGGTTTTTCTCGAATCTCTAAATAAAATTCCTAGAGAAGAAGGATCCATTTGATAAGGCATGGTTTGGCATCCTTCTTTGCTTGCAAGTATCGTATGGCAGTGTGATCCGTGTATACAATAATGCGGGAATCGAGGAGGTAAGATCTAAACTTATCTAGCCCAAACACAACTGCTAACATCTCATTCTCTGTAACTGTATAATTTCGTTGTGTTTCATCCAGAGTCTCGATAGAATAGTGTATAGCAAATGGTATCCCATCCCTTCTTTGTCCTAAAACAGCTCCAACTATGAAATCTGAGGCATCCTTCATGATCTCGAAAGGAAGAGACCAATCAGGTGGCTGTAAGATAGGACCACGAGTAACCATATTTCATTTTATTGAATGCAAGGTGGACTTTCTCATCGACAACAAACTCACTCTCCTTACACAGAAGCTCAGTCACAGGTCTGGCGATCTTGCTGAAGTCCTTTATGAATCGTCTATAGAATCCTACGTGTCCTAGAAATGACCTCAACTGCTTCAAATTCTGCGGTGGCTCTAATTTGGAAATCACATCAATCTTAGCGGGGTCAACCTCCATACCATGTTTGGAGATGACATGGCCCAATACAATCCCATTAGTCATCATAAAGTGACTCTTCTCCCAAGAGAGCACTAGGTTTACCTCACAGCAACGTTGAAGAACTCGGTCTAAATGAGCAAGACATGTGTCAAAACTATCCCCCTAGATCGAGAAATCATTCATGATGACCTCAAGGAAACTACCCACCATGTCGGCAAAAATGACCAACATACACCTCTGGATGTAGCAGGAGTGTTACACAATCCAAAGGGCATCCATATAAAGGTGTAGGTGCCAAATGGACAAGTAAAAATAGTTGTCTCCTGATCCTCAGGAGTGATAGCAACTTGGTTGCATCCCGAGTACCCATCCAAGAAGCAAAAGAACTCTTTCCCTGCCAATCTCTCAATATTTTGATCAATAAATGGCAGCGAAAAGTGATCCTTCTTGGTATCTGAGTTCAGGCATCGCTAATCTACATATACATGCCATGAAGTAGGTACCCGGGTTGGAATCTCCTCACCACGGTCATTCTTTATGATAGTAATCCCATATTTCTTCGGGACCACATGTAAAGGGCTGACCCACTTGGAATCCAAAATGGGATATATAAAGTCAACATCACACTATTTTCTGATCTCCTTCATGACAACCTCCCTTAGATTTGGATTTAGATGGTGCTGACATTCATGGGAGGGTTTACAGTCATCTTCTAGGTAGATATGATACAAGCACAAAGCTGGGTTAATCCTACGGAGATCCGAGATATTCCATCCTATGGACTTGCTGTTTCTCTCAAGAACCTTTAGCACCCTAGATTCTTGTTCAGCGGTCAACTGCGAGCTGAGGATGATCAGAAACATTTGGGGGGGGGGGCGCAAGGAAGGCATATTTCAATGTTGATGGTGAAACCTTAAGCTCTGGTGGGGTATGAATTAGCTCTACAATAACCTCTGCTACTGTACTGGTAGACAGTATGTGATCTGTACTCTGTGGATTGTCCACCTTGGCTACTAATGGCTCAGCAACTAAAATCTCTGATAGATCTGCAATGAATGATCTCTACTCAGAAAGGAGGGGCTCATCAGGGTATTCAACATTCTTATCAACTAATGACTCAGATATCTCAACAATAATCTCAGAAAGATGTCTCTCATCTGTACACAACTCAGGCAATTCAACGAATGGCTCATATATCTATACCTCAAAACTCTCAGAAGGAGGCATAACATCAGTAATCTCAGAAAAGTGTGTCAAAGGAATATCAGAAGGTGCCTCCAAAAACTCAGATTGATCCTCAGAAATTAGTGCAAATTGCCATCAACAACTAGCTCAATTGGACCACCAAGGGAACTCATGCCGACCGTGCTTTCCATAGAGTTCTTTTGGGAAAAGAACTCATGGGTATCTATGAAATCAATCAAAAGATCTGTCTCTTGGAATTCAACAAGAAAATCACATTCATCTAGATATGATGTAATTTTCTCTGTCTCATCTGCTGCTGGTGGCAGTGATAATTTAGGATCAGGGATCGTCTCAATTTTCACCTTGTCACTACGAGAGTAAAAAATGATCTCTCTAGTACCATAACTAACCGTTGCTTCGGTCATTCGGAGGAACAATCGACCTAGTATGATTGGGGTATGGAGTAACGGTGCAGGTGTGTCAATATCCATGACAACAAAATCAACAGGGAATTTCATTCCCTGCACTGTAACAATAACGTCCTATAAAATGCCTCTTGGCCTCTTAATTGATCTATCATCAAACTGAAGGATCATCCTGATTGTTTTAAGAGGCCCTAACCAAAATCCAGTTAGTAAAGAGGAAGGCATGAGATTAATGGAGGAACCACGATCGAGAAGAGTATGATCAAATTCTTGATCAAAGATATGGCAACATATGTGAGGTTCTCCCTTGTCTTTCTTTTTAGGAGGGAGGATACTGATGGAATGAACTGTGATCATGGTCAAGATGTGTTAATTTGTTTCCTTTCGTCTGTTCTGCCTTAGTTGATGCTTTTGTGTACATGCCTCTTTGATTCTCTTTTTTTACTTTATGCATGTATTCCCTGGCCTTAAGGAGTGGCATCTTTAAAAAGATGTTCTGCAAAATCTCAACCACTCCAGGATTAGATAGGGCTATTTTTAATTTTTGATTTTTTAAGATTTAAGAACAAAAGGAATTGGCACGGAATCAAAATAAACATTAAAAAATTCATTTCAATTATTCAAAGTAGAATCCTCATGTACAAAAGGACAACCAGAATTAGTCTGTACAATGTTGCCCAAATTAGGTGAAGGAAAAACTGAATCTAAAACAGAATGGGATACTGCTGCTAGTGAAGAGGAAGAATCCGTGACTGGTAAATTCTCCCTTGCTGATGGTGACCTACATCTTCCTGGTGAAGGTGGTGGAGAAGGTGGTGAAACTCCAGAATTGGGTGCTGCTACACTGGTCCTCTCGACTGCTAGTGAAGGAGATGATGTGGAAGATGATGCTCTCTCAGTGGTTCAATCTCCCAACCCAATTGGTGCATATGCGGCTGCAATCTCCTACTGCTCCTGAGGTAAATGGCGTCAGATAAACATGTAAAATCAAGGGACATAGCTATCTCAGGGGTGGGTGGGCTATTGACTACCTGCTCCTTGCATCTGAAGTTGTTGGGGTTGGATTCGACCTGTGCTGAAATCAGTGTCTTGGTCGTGGTTAGGTCGTCGACCCACTGAGTCAGTTCATTCATGTTCTTCATGAGTAATGCAAGTTGGTCCAGTGCTGGGTTCACTGAAGGGGCCTCAGGGTACTCATTGACTGGCTGTCGCCGAGACTTATAGTACGGAGGCAGTTGGTAATCATATGGATTCTGATAATGAGTAGGAGAAGGAGGAGGAGGATGGGTGGTTGGCAGCCCTGCGGCAGAGGTCGGCGGGCGATGCCTGCGATTGGGGAGGCTACGAGCGGCCACTAATCAAATTTTTTATTTTTTTGTTTTCAATTTTTTGAACAACAACTTATTTTTTTTGCAAATAATAGCTGCACTTTTTTGTATTTTTTTTGAAATTCATGTGCCTGCAAATAAGATAAAGATAGACTAACTCGAGCATGACAACTTGGTTAAAAATTATTTGGCGGGAAATGTGAATACAAATGCGGATCCGGTGAGGTGGATGGATGAATCCAGATCTCCGGCCACCATACGCGGTCGAAGTTGCGTGGTTGCGCGAGGTAGAACATGAACGTGGATAGATCGAGATGTGAAGGTGAAATATTAAATCAGATCGACTTAATCGAATTGCGATGGTTGATTAAAAATATATAACTAAGATCTAGAAAAAAATAATGACAAAATTAAAAATGCAAAAATTAAAATAAGATTAACCTAGATTAAAAACAAGAGAAAATGGATCTCACCATGGGAGTGGAAAATGCTGTGATGGCCTCGACGAAGGCTGACTCGTTGTCACTGGAAGGCTCGGAGGCTAGGCACCTTTCTACTACAAGAAGCTCTTGGAGATTAGGCTCCTCTCACTTAAGATTGATCAAGTTGAAATGAGGAAGGAGGAATCATATTAATAGAAAAGAATGGAATTTGAATTTCAAAAATTTGAATGGAGATAGAAATAAAGAAAATTTGAAATAAGATAAAGATAAGAAAAGAAGCTAGTGTTAAAAATATTTACATAATTAATTAATTATTATAATTTTTTTTATTTTCATCACTTTATTAAATTAAATAATAAATGTTAATTATTTATTTTTTGTGAGGTTTATTTAGGGGAATAAACTATATACATATACTATATACATATGGTACATTATATACATAGTTAAATAAGGAAATTAGTTTTATTGTTTTAATTTTGTTTTATTTTTTTTTTAATTTTTTAATTTTTAATTTTTTAAATAATTACTAGAAAATACTCAAAAGTATTTACAAATACAATATGTACGATAAATAAATGGTAAAATTGCACAAACCACCCCAGAAAACCTCTTTCAAACTGTAACTCCAAAAATTATGAAACCAGAACCATTTTAAAGATAATTTAATATATAATACAATGGAAGTAAGTTTGGTTCAATTTGAGTTCATATGTAGTCGGAATTGGTCTTTTAATTATTGCTTTATGGCTTTTTCCAGATGTGGTTTCTTTTATTTTGTACATGATTTTATTTTGTAGTCATTTTTATTATTTAGGAAACATTTTTATTTAAAACTTTTGTTTTGAAAATTATTTAATTTGAGGTCAATTTATGTATAAAAAATAATGTAGGTTTTATACAAATATATACAAAAAAGTACCTACAAAACATTTTTTTGGATTTTCTGATTGAGGACCTTATCTCCCCCTACTTTATTCCTAGTTGATCATGTCAAGTCTCGACCTTCTCTCGGGGTTCGGGCCAGCTTGTGTCTATTACATATATACAGTCCTCTCTCTCTCTCTTTATTTTCTTTATTCTTCTTTTATTTATTTATTTATTTATTTTAGGTTAATATGGTAATAAATGTACAATATTTACACACAGATGCAAGTTAGTAAGAATATGGAGTTAGTATTATATATAGGTGTTTTATAAGGGATTTTAAGCTAAAATAAATGAATAAAGATGATGAAATGTAGATTCATATACCTTGGCAAAAATGTAAAGCAATTTGTGTGAAGAGGATGGGTGGTAGGTGAGGGCTATGTGGTCGTCGCGTGTTAGGGGTGACGGAGTAGCAAAATAGGCGGAGCTCGAGGAGGAATGGTGGAGTGGAGGAAGACCAAAAAAATGGAGAAGAAGGGCACACATGATCTTCTGATCGGAAGGGGGGAAGGCTTTACAGTTGACCTGGGTCAACAAAAGAAGGGTCTTGGTTGGTCCATGAGGACCAACCAAAAAGTAGATGGGAATGCATCTTTATTAAATGGATTAAAAATAATAAATTATTTTATTAATTTTTAGTCAAAACATGAAAATGTTTGTTATTATTTAGTATTTTATTAAGATTTTATTTATTTTTACAAAGTTATTTATTAGATGTTATTATTTACAAGTATATACATAGGTATATATGCATGTATTTGGTGTATTTTATTTTTATTTTTTATTTTTTATTTTATATTCTATTACTATATTTACATATTTTATATATCTATAACCTATTTAATTTCACATTTTCATGTTTTTATTTATTTTTCTGATTATGAATATGTATTATATAGGTATAGTTTACTTATATATTTTATTACTTTATTTATTTTGATGTATTTTTGATAGTTTTATTCTATGTTTATTATTTAAATTTATTTTATATAATATTTACAAGTATATAAAAATATAAGAAAGTTAAAACTATAAAGAATGAATTTATTGAATAAAATATACATGTATACAATATAATAGGAACCCAAAATCCAACTTTTGCATCTCAACTCTAAATTAAATGAGACCACCTTTATTAAATAGATAATTAAATTTTATGAACAATAAAGGTGAGTTTGGTCTATTTTAAATATGTATGATAAGATACATGTGTGCGAAGTTTTGTTTGCGGACTTTTGTTCTTATTGTCCTGGGTGCATTGTGTATTTTTTTTCTTTGAAATTAATTTTTTATTTTTGTTTTATTTTTGTGTGCAACTTTCATGTGGAGGATTTTATTATTTGAGGTATAAAAATTGGAAAATAAAAAGCACCAAAAGGCCATTTATTGATGAATAAAAATTAGGCTTTTAAGTGTATTTTGTGCAATTACTTTCCCCTATCTCCCTCTGCTTTATTCCTTGTCGACCACGCCAATATTGACATGGTCTTAAGCTCTAGGGTCATTTAGTGTCTTTGACACTTCCATTATTTTTTCTTTTCTTTCCATTATTTATTTATTTTGGAATTAATTACATATATTTATATAGTGTTTATTAGTCAAAAAATGAATGTTAATTTGTACAAATAAATGATGTATACATGAACTTACCAAGGGATTTAAAGTAATGAAAGAATAAAGGCAATGAAATGGAGATTCATCAGTACCCTATTGACCCTTCTATTGAAACACTTTTGGTAGTGATATAAGGAATCCTCACAAATCGAGAATACTGTCGTTGTGGCGACTGCTCAGGAAAGGAGAATTAATCAACAATTAATCCACAATATAGATTAAGTAGTGCAGAAATAAAAGTGTGGAGTTAAAATTTATTCTAACTATACAAGGATGTGTATATGTGAAGTATGTAGAGGCCGAACATAGGGAGCAAGGGGGAATAGACTACAAAAATTGGCAAAAGAGACAATTAATGTTTTTGTAGCGATTTTTGATTTTTTCTGTGGGTTATTTTCAATACTTATTTTTTAATTTATATTTGTTGTTTTCTTTTTTAATTTTATACTTAATATATTTTTTATTTTATGGTTTTCAAAATTATTTATTTTTATTTTTAATTGATGTAATATATATATATAAGGTATATTGATAATATATATGCTATAATAGATAAATAGGACATAAATACATATAAAATATAGAAAAGTGGGAAAATACCCTAGATAAATGGGACATAAAAATATTTTTGGTATTTTTAATAATAATAATAGTAATATAAGCAAATATAGCTTTATATATAATATAGTATATTATATATATTAATATAGCTATAAATACTAAAAATAGATAAAATAAAGTATTTTATCTTTTTCTAATATTTGAAATGTTTTTATGATTTTTCTTTTAATTGTTGCTATTTTTTGTATTTTTAATTGAATAAAAATAGGAAAATTGTGAGCAATAATATATAACTAGATTATTTCGAAAATTTAAAAATTATTAAATGGCTCAAAATTCTCGAAACTATTTTAATATGTAATTACATAATAAATAAGATATAGAAATTGAAAATGCAATTTTTAGATTTTTCAAAAAAATTTTATAAAATGTTTTCGCTTAGAGAGGGTTTGTAACTTTTTTGGTTTCTCTTTTATATTTTTTGTGATTTTTAGTTTGTAGTTTCAAAATGCAATAATAAATAACTTTTATTTTTTTAGAATTTCAACATTTTTCTATTTTTTTATGTATTTTAATGCAAATAGAGAATAAATGCAGTGTTTTTGAATTTTTAATTGTAGGAAAATATTTTAAAGGCCTTGCGAAAAATATATGTGATTAATCTTAAATCATACACTTAAAATAAATTTCCTTCAAAATTTTGATGCAAAATTATATTTTCAATCTTAGAAATAAATAAATTAAAATTACAAGCATTTGTAGGGACTGAAATTCAATTATAATTAAATAAAAATGCAATCCAGAACATAAAAGGGAACTATAAGTGCGTTTGCAGAAATTTTCCCTGATTTAATGGTGTAGGGGTATAAATGTAATTTTCAAAAGTAGCAGGGCATACATACAACTTCTCCTAATAGTTTTGAACTGGAATACAAATGTAATAGACCAAATAATAACAAAAAACCTTGAGGGGTCCCTGCAAAAGGCCCACCACCTTACGTGTGAAATGACATGGTAGGGTACCTAAGTGCATTTAAAAGGACTACATGGCCCTACTGCAAAATATCCAAAAGGTTTTACACTGCACTTCAAACTTTCTAGACTAAGAAGAAAATACAAAAGTCGGGGAGGGGGGTATACAGCAAATTACCCCTAATAGGCGTGAGTGGACGACTGATCTGATTACACTTGCCACACGTCGTGCTCCCAACGACCGATGACAATTTAGCTACAAATGGCTGAGATTAGATCTCAGCGACTGTATCGATGCTCGGGGGCACTTTCATCCAACAACACCTGCTTGATCTGGAGTACCTCAATGATCCGATTATGGAAAGCCCTAGAGGAAGAATAGGTATCAACGCATGCAAAAACGAACTTCGATCCGACCTCTAAAGTGGCTTCGAAGATCTCTAGCTATGTGGTGAGGACTAAAATGCTCCTGACTATCAGTCGTGGCTTCTAGAAGCTTCAGATGGGTACAAGGACCACCAGAGGAGTCCCCGGAGGTCGAAGAAGCATCAGAGCTCTAGGAACCTCAGTTTTGGCAAAAGTCAACTCAATTGAGGCTAGTGGACCTCCAGACCTACATGGTTATCTCCTACATACAAAAAGCAATGTTATTGGGGTTTTATTGGGGGTGAAATGACATTGAATGGACTCGAGCAGAGGGTCTCCGATGAGCGGAGGAGGGGAGACTGTGATCTCTTGATTTAGAGAGGATCAGGGAAAATGAAGTTTGTCAGGGTGAAGAAGAATTGATGAGGAATAGAGTGGAGGTGATATGATGATCGGAGAACTATTAGAGTACGTGGGAACAGATGCTGGAGCTCAGTTCTAACGAACTACGGTTCTTGTATTAACAAAATAACATGGAAGATTAACTAAAAAAGAGATAAACTACTCTAACATAAGTCCTAGGAATAGAAAGAAGGGCTAAACTAGGGCTTTACCTCAAGAAATGAAGGAGCTGGAGGAGCTCTGCCATGGATGGCCGACGATGCTCGGATCACCACTCCAGCGCCACTTCCTCCTCGCCAAACGGTCATTGAAGATCTCTATTGTCACCAACAACCTTACCCAAAATTTTGGGGATTTAGAGGTCTAAAAGGGATCAAACTTGAATTGAAATCAGAGGGAGGTATATTTACATGGGCATATTGACTTGGTAAGAATGCATGATTCTGTGACCACGTCGATGGAGGAGTGAGTTCGGTGTGAAAGTTTAAGGATCGAGGGTCAAAAGTCAAGAAGGAATCGGAGCGAATTAGTGAAAGGTTTGGAGTGGAAAAATTGAGAGAAATGGGTGGTCAGCGAGGCTAGCATACCTAGGGCATCAAAGGGGCCAATTGACCAACATGTCAACCAAGACTGGCCCCTCATTGGCCCTATGTAGCCGCTAAGAGACAAAACTGAAAATAAAAGATGGAATAAATAGAAAAGAAATAGAAATCGATTTTATTATTTTTTATAAAACATAAAAAGTTTTATTATTTTATATAGTATTTTAATAGGATTTTTTTTTATTTTTTCAAGGTTATTTGTTGTATGTTACTTTTTACAAGTCTAAATATATGTATATTTATGTATATATTAGGTATTTTATATTTATTTCATATTTTAAATTTTATTCATATATATATATAAATTATTTAAATACATATAAATATTTTTCAGTGTATTTTTCTGAAGTAATTTGTAAACATAAATAATCAGGTGTATTTATTATATAGATATATGTATGTATCCTTCATATATGTATTTTTTGTTTACTTATTTATTTTATTACAATTTTAATTTTTTTATTTTTGTTTAATTATGTCTATGTATTGCAGATATTATTTATAATTTATCAAAATATAAAAATATAAAAAATACAAAGAATAAATAAAGTGATTATTTTATTCATGTAAATTGCGCAATAGGGGCTCAAAACACAACTTTTGCATCTTACTCCAAATTGAATGAAACCACCTTCACTAAATAGTTTATTAAATTTTATAAAAGTGAGTTTGGTCAATTTTGATACAATATGGAGAAGATGCACATTGTGAAGTTTGGGTTTTGGCTTTTTATTATGAGTGTCTTGGGCACATTGTGCATTATTTTGCATGAAATAATTTTTTTTATTTTCTATATAATTTGCCTACAAGTTTCATGTAAAATGTTTATTGATTTGAGTTACAAAAATAAATAATAAAATATGTCCCAAATTGAATTATTGGGGAATTAAAATTAGTGTTTTTATTGTCTTATTGGCCCTTATCTCTCCCTACTTTATTCCTTGTCGACCCAGTCATCATGTTGCCTAGGTTTCAGGGTTTAGGGTCATTCTTTACCTATGGTGTTTCATTTCTTTTTTATTCTTTCTTTATTCTTTTATCCTGGCTTTAAATATACTATTTTATATAATATTTACACTGTAAATATTATGTGTTATATTGTATAAAATAATGCTATATACATGCATTTTTTAGGGTTTGAAGGCCAAAATGAAAGAATAAAGGTGATGAAAGAGAGATTCATCACCCTTATATACTTGCCTTCACTAGTCCCTCGTAAACACTTATGCCTGTAAGTGCAGAAAAGAAAATAAAGAAAAGAAAAAGAAAGAACTTGAAACGATTTTTGACTCTTAATCTTGTCTTATTAAAATCAAAGTTTGGAGCTCAGTTTAAACATTTGGATTATTGGTTTGTTCAGAACCATACTAAAGCAAAGAAATGCGATACAACAATCCTTAGGTTCCATAATCCTATCGTCCAGTTCTCTTCACTGTCAGGTCATAGCCATTCTCTTTGTCGCATACTCTAACTTTCAAATGACAGATCCATGTGTGTGAATTTTCAACTCTCCCCAAACAAATCACTGAACTATAAAAGAGTCTGCTCTTCTGGTAGCTTGTCCTCATGGAGACAAATATTTCTTCTAAGGTTAGGTACCATTGGTCTTTACAATCGAAAAGAGGGAGAAGCTAGAAGAATGGGAAAAGAACTAGGAATGGACTAGTGTAGTCTTTATTTCCTTGTGAAGCTCAATTAGTGTAACCGAGTCATCACGAAGAAGTAGGCTTTTTTTGAAGCTCATATTTTTGGTATAGGCTTCTTATTTGGACTTTTCTTTGACTTTTCATTGCTCAACATTCTTATTTATGCCTCGAGGATATAATATCTTTTGGTCTGCATATTTTTTGGGTCTTGGAATAACGTTGCACCGCATATCGTTCCTCATCCAAAGCATTATCTCAATTAAGTCTCCAGTCTTTAGATATCATGGCTACCATAAGAAGTGGGTTATTGTACCGATTTTGACAGTCCCCAAGAATGGTTCCTGAGCCACCCTTGATGAAGTGACCTAGCATCGTCTCGACTTAGACCCTAAGATCTGTTAACAATCCATCTGAGTTGAGCTATGTGCTAAGTGCAAGGTGTAGGGTCAAGCCACTGTCTTAAGAGTCTTACAAATGATACGAAGGTTCTAGTTAGATACAATGAATTGACTCATGAACATAGTCTCGTGGAACCTAAATAATTTAACTCAAGGTGACTTGAAGTATCCCAATTCTAGTCCTTAGTAGGTTCCTATGAAATTAAGTGCATTAGGGTCTATACCAAGCTCCAATTTTCAGACATTAAAGACTTGTTCAATTATCGCGATCCTTCTGAAAATGCAAATGCTATGTACAATGCAAGAAAAGAAATTCTTTTTGTGAAGCACTTTTCTATTTTGATCTTTTTATTGATTATTGGAAAAAAGACTTTGCAAATATTTTTGGTTTTTGGGTTTTGCAAATTGTCATGGATTTTTGAATAAATGTTAGTGAAAGAAATATGTACAACTATTTACGCAAGAGTGCATCTATATTTACAAGGGTGATGGTGTTTTTCACACAGGAACTTTACAAGTTGAGAGTTAGTAGTTATTTACAAGCTTTTTATACACAAGTTTTTATAAAATTCTTATAAGGGTTTTAGTTGAGCTATTATTTACATAATGTTCTCAAAACATTTGAAATCATTTTTGCAAATGTTTTGAAAACTTGTTTTTGTAAATAATTTTGATAAACATTTACAAAAGTTGAAAATCATTTTGCAAATATTTTCCAAACAATATATATAGATTTTTCAACAGATTTTTGTAATCATTTTTCAAATCATTTGCAAATAGATTTTGAAAAAGTTTATTTGCACAAATAAAAGAATTTTTTTACAAACAAAAGAATTTTTCAAAGATTTGAAACATGTTGCCAATGTTTTCGAATCATTTTTCAAAAGATTTTTCAAGGTATTTTTCAACCACTTCCAAATCATTTTGCAAAACATTTTAAACAAAATTTATTACTTGCATTTGTAAAGAATTTTGGTGTGTTTTATTAATTAATCATATACATTGAAGATAAAAAGTATGAGTTATGGCTTAAGCTATGTCCTCATCGATCAGAGAGAAAAAGGAAGACATAACTTGTACAAAGTATAGAAAAGTCTACAACCATGACTAAAGAATCAAAGAATGAGAAGTTGACATTCCCCTTATATGTAAGATGAAATAATTCTAAGTATACCAGACTGTACACAAGGTAGTGATGGGCCGTAGAATGCCCTTGCTAAAAGTCATGAGTTATCTTTCGCATAAATGAATGTGTCGTTTTGTTGTAGGCGGACAGTCGAAATCAATCAAGAAATAACCACACGAAATTTTTGTCAATTTTAATTAATGCAGTTTTATTTTATTTTACTTGGGCAAGTCCCAAGGTCGAACACAAGGAGGCAAAGGAATAACCTAGAATTTTGTCTATCAAAGTTCGTACACGGTTTCTGAGGCGGTCTTTTTTTCTAATGCAACTTTGGCCTATTTTAGGGACTAAAATGTAGAGATCAGTCAAACAATATCCGAAAAATATTAAACTTGGCCAAGATGATAATTACGATGAAATGAATGCAATGTAATTTTTTGGAATTTTTGGATGCAAGATGATTTTTTAATGAATTTTTAAATAAAAACAAAGTGAATTTCAATATTTAATTATAATAAATATTAAACCTAATTATTTTCAAGGGATAAATTATCCAAGATCTATCACTGTGTGCAAATGATGCATGCAAATGCAATTCTTTTTGGGCACAACATAACATCCAATTAATTCTACAATCAGTGAATTTTTGGCAATTTTTAGAGTTAATTAGTTATGAAATTCAAAGCACAATATGGGAAAAATATGCAATTTTCCACAAAATAATTAATTAATAATTAACCATTGATCACAAAAATATCAAGCATATGCTATCATGTAGAGAATTAATTGACGAACATCATGCTATTTTTTAATAATAAAATAATGTAATGTAGCGGTCCGGAATAAAGGGGAAACACAGGGGTATATCTTCAATAATTTAAAATAAGATAAAATAAAGGAAGGACTAATGTGCAACTACCGAAAGTTTTGGGGGAAAATGAGCAAAATTTCAAAAAGTCACGTGACGAGCACGTGACTACTGAGAAGCAGGGATGTATCCGCAATATGGGGGAATGGCGAGGGGTCTTCTACAATTTACCCAATGGGTCACGTACGATGCACGTGACCTCTGGGTCTGGTTGAAATAAGGCAGCTCTCCTAGGGCATCGAGGCAAAAGTCTCTTCAACGCACATGCTCCTCACGTGCGTGGGGGTCTCGGAGGTCATGCCCGATGCTGGCTTGTGGTGGAAGGGGTGGTGCTGGTGGAGTGCACCACCTCCCGCGACCATCGACGATGAGCGTGGTGGAATCGTAGCGGACCGACGCCGATGTCAAGGCGGTTGTCGGTGACGATCGGAGCTCGCTGCAGAGGAAGGTGTTGCGCAGGGGATGCGAAGCTCGTCAAACGAGATGGTTGGCGAAGTCGAAGACGTTGCTAGCATCAGTATAGAGCTTGATGAAGACGGCGTTGGTGATGGTCGAAGGCACCGGTGAAGCTGGCGATGATCTTTGAATGGCGTGGGCTCTAGTACTGTGGTGGTGGAGGCACTCGCGCGAGTCGGAGAAGACACGGTTATCGACAGTGATGGCGATGGAGACTTCATTGTTGACGAGGGATATGGAGAATGTGGAGGAGATGAACATTTTCGACGTCGGGCGGTGGAG
Source organism: Ottelia alismoides (assembly GCA_037367405.1). Lineage (NCBI taxonomy): Eukaryota > Viridiplantae > Streptophyta > Magnoliopsida > Alismatales > Hydrocharitaceae > Ottelia > Ottelia alismoides. The sequence continues at coordinate 116,296 of JAZKJV010001869.1, read as the reverse complement.
CATTGTCGATGACGAAAATAGTAGTCGCAGACGTAGGTGATGAAGCTCTAGACGTCGTTGCGGAGGCCTGCAGCCCTGGGCGTTGAAGACGAGGGCTAGGGCCGACGGAGTTGAGATGGTGAAGGCCGGTGGAGAATGAGCGACGTGGGTCTACAACATGCCGGAGCAAAGCAACAAAGACGAGGGTCGCCGTTGCAACGAGGGAGAGGAGGTCCCTCAGATCTCGCCAGCTGGCAGAGGTGCGAAGCTGTCACCGTCGACCTCCGCTTTAGTTGTGGGTCGGTGGATAAAATGAGGTCGGGGGGTGGAGAGCCTAAATAGGGTGAGGAAGGGAACGTCGGAGATGGAATGCTATCAGTGATGGGTTGAAGATGGGATTTGACGAGGATCCGAGGGGGAAGGAGATCACGAAGGATCAGGGATGGTGATCGGCGAGGGTGAGGGGATTTGATGGAGATCTGGTAACGAGGAAGAACAGGGGATGAGATCTGATTGGTGATTGATGGAGATCGGCCGACGGGATACGCATGCGGAGGAGTTTAGAAGAAGGCGGCACCAGTCCCGATTGGGAAAGTGCTGGAGGAGGATGATGGGCCATGGCCGTCCGATCGGCCGAGATCAGGCGGCCATAAGGGCGCCATGTGGCAGCGTGATTTGGGGCAGGCGATGTACATGCAGGGCACGTGCCTGGGAGGCACGTGCTCCGCACATGCATGCCATTTTATCAAATTTTTTTATATAAAATGAACAAAACTAAAAACCCCAAAATTGGGTGACACGTGGCTGCTCCAAGAGCGGCCACGTGTCAGCCCCACAAAGTTCGGAAATTAAAAACTTTGATAAATACATAAAAATAGTAAATGACCTTGGATCGAAAATGTTTCATGATGAAAGTAGCTCGTCTCGATGAGATCTACAACTTTCATGAATACATCATAACCAAAATTGATCAATTGCACAAAGTGATATTTTTTAAGTATCCCATGTACATAGAATACCTTGATTTTTGGGTTTTATATTTTTTTGTATTTTCTAAATAAGATAAAAATCCGGAAAAATATGATAAAATCAAAGATAAATATTTACACATTAATCAATTTTTTTGGATTTTTATTAATTAAGAAAAAGAAGAAATAACATAAAACACGAAAAAGACCAATTTTATACAGACAGTTAGTGAAGACTCGGACTCAGTTAGTTTCTTTGATTTCAAGCTCAGTTTGGATTTGGATTTTTGCACATTTTAATAAAACTTTCATCAAAAAAGATAACTAAAAATAAATAAAATAAAATGGATTAATTATGTACATAAAATAATAGGTCAAAAACGGCTAAAATACAAAATGCACAAAAGAGGCCCAAAACCCAACTTTCACATATGAGCTTCGATTCACTTGAACTTGGTCTTGTTTTGAAGGTAATTGAATGTACATTAGTTCAAAAGTGAGTAAGATCAAAATGGACACTGGATGAGGAAGATATGAGGGTTTTAGTTCGGAAATCATACAACTAGGGTCTGGGTTTTTGGTCCACATATTTAGGTTAGTGATTTATTTGTATTTTTCATTTATTCTTGTCAGTGATATGTAAAAAGTGGAGGTGGTTTTGGGTCAATTGGAGTTAGCATGAATTAGTTAAAAATTGGGGAAGTTAGGCTATTTACAGGTCAATTTTGGTTGGTATTTTTGGCTTCTTATTTTGTGCGAAAATAAGTGATAAAATGCAATTCTTATCAAAACATGCATGGATGATAATTATGCAGAATAAATGAAGAAATGCCAATGATATTTAGGGATTTGAGCTTAATTAATGACTTTCAGAGTGATGAATCTGAGATTTATCATTCCCTATACTTAAACCATGCTCATCCCTGAGCATCAAAAGAAATGCCATTAGGTGAAATGAGATTGGGTTCCATACCAAGAACATGAGCTGAAGGTGAAATGAAAATAGACTCGACCTTTGGATTCTTAGTTTGGCGGAACTTCTGTGAGACTTAGAATTTTAAAATCAACAACCTTCAAGTTCTACACATCATTGTCACAGTTTCAGCTCAGAAGCCATCTTAGATCGATCCTCCTCCCAAAGCATACCCCATGAACATTGAACAATCGACTCATGTGTGTGAAAGGTTTTAGCTCTTCCCATCTTGAATGCCGGACTACCATGCAAATCTCCTCTCCAGTAACTCATCCTTGGGGAGTCAGGTATTTCCTTCTAAGGTCTGTTACGCTGTGTTCACAATCAAAATGGGGGAGAAGTTACAAGAAGGAGAAAAGAACTGGAGGGTGTCTAGTGTAGTCACCTCTCCTTGTGAAGATGGCCAGTGTAGCCGATCTCCACCAAGATCTGCAGGTTTTCTTGAAGCTTGGACCTTTTTGGTCAGATATTTATTTGGTAGTGGCTTCTTTGTATTTGGATTTTTGGTAGTTCTGTTTGGATCTTGTTGTGCCCCTATGGATATAGAATCTTTTTTCTTTCTATACATGTTTTGGGGTCTTAGAAAAAAATTGTGCCCTACCTCCATCCCTTTTCCAAAGCTTTATTTCAACCCATACTCCGGTTTTTAGATTTCCACGATACCAGAAAAGAAACTCACACAGTCTTCCAACATCCCGTCTGAGTTGAGCTAAGTGCATAGTATGAGAGTACAAATTAATTCCTTATTCAAGAGTTGTACCCAGAATGAAGAGACTAGGTTAGACACTAAGAGTCAAATGCTGCACATTGTCATGTTGAACTTGAAGAATTAAGTCAAAGACCTGAAGCTTCTAAAATCATATTTCTCAGTGAAGTTCTTATGAAAATTAGATGGATTAAGGTCAAATCCAGACCACTCTCGGTTTCTTCTCATAACTTGTTTCAGAACCCAACAGCTTTTCACTGATGCAAATGAATGAAATACTGGATGAAGTGCATGTGTGTGAAATGCATACACTTTTTTGTGATTTTTTATGCAAGGGATTATTTTTTTGTAAAGTTTTTTAATGCAAATAAGAAGCCTTTTTTTTCAAAAAATTTTGTGTTGGACACAGTCAGTGTTAGCAGCAAAACTCTTTTTCTTTTTCTTTTTTTGTTGTTTTTTTTCAAGTTAGTTACCCACCCTGTAAATACATATAGACTTACACGAAAGTACGAGATATGGGTAAAATATATACACAATATATATATACCCCCTATACTTGGCGAGTGCTGTGTCCTCAGAGCACAAGATGCATAAAGAAGACATAACTCGGGCTAAGCGTAAGAGAATGAAACAGAAAATGAAAAAGGTAGATCGGTCCGCCCCCTATACTTAGGCTATGAACATTCTAAGTATAGAAGTATGGCGAAGATGAGGTGGTGGGGATATATGAATGAGGAGAGTATATACACATGGGCATCGGTTCCCCCTATACTTAGGCTCTGGTCAGCCTAAGAGGGTAGAAATAAGGTGATCGTGATATGAGGAGAATGATATGTACAGATGGCATCGGTCCCCCCTATACTTAGGCCTTAGCCTAAGTAAAGGAAGAAGATGTACAAGGAGACCGGTGTGGTCGGAAGGGAGGGTAGGTAGACGATGATTAAGGCGGTTTTCGACCGATCTTTTTGTGAGCCAATAGTGGGAGATCGTAATGATGAGAAGGAGATGAAGCATATGATTCCCACTATTATCAGTGTTATCCTCAGAGAAATCTTGTTGGATATTAGATGAAGCGTATGAGTTAGATGAAAGATAACCATCATAGTAATTATCCTCAGAGGAATAGTAATTGAAAGTGGACACACTCCAGATATTCTTGTCTTTTTGATTCTTCAGTTGTTTTCTCAGAATTCGTTCCTTCTTGGGATCAAGCGATTTGTCCTCGAATGAATACTCTGAAGCACCAGTCTCAATCAGCTCATAAGAAATAATTCCAGTGTGTTTGATGAGAGCAAGAGCATCAGCTTTGGATGAATAATAGTGAGGAATGGGAGTCGTCCAACGGGAGTCAAAGTTTGGATCCTTGCGAAGGTCGGGTTTTAAGACTGTCGAATAGACTTCACTCATGCAGATTACCTTTTCCGGACCTGATGAGGAATCATCAGACGATTCCTCTTCCGGAAGGTCAAAGGTGACTTTCTTTTTCGATGAAGGTGTAGTCATTTTGTTTCGTGAAGTTGTTGGTCCACTTGAGTCTCCAGATGAATAACCATTGAAATTTTTCTCCTTGGTCGGTGTTTGTCCTGCGTGTTTGTTCTTAGTCTTCTTAATGTTGGCGCACTCCTGAGTTGGAATGATTTGGTCAAGGTATTTAGAGTAGGTTGACCTAGGGTGCGACCACGCTTAAGTCTCAGGATCATGTAAGAAACACTTTTCTATAATGAGATCCGCAGGAATTGAAATAGTGGGGAGAGACTCTGCATGTTCGTTCTCAATTGATTTGATGTTGGAGCATTCGTGTGTCGAGTTGATTTGATCAAGGTAGTCAGAATAGGTTGACCCAGGGTGCGACCATGCATAAGTCTCAGGATCGTATGAGTCATATATTTGATTTTCCATGGTGAGAGCAGCTGGGAATGGAGCAGGAGGGAGAGTCTCTAAACCGATAGTTTCATCAACAACCGCTATCTAAGATGTAGCAACGGGGTAGGGCTCTTCTACTGCTTGATGGTTACGGCTGTCGAGGACTTTGTGGGTTGCCTCAAAAAATTGTGGTTCCTCAAAGACTTGTTGAGATCAAAGTGCTCCCAATGATGTAAAAATGATTTCTCGAGTGTCACACTCAATAATTGCCTTAGCCAATGCCAAGAATGGCTTTTCGAGAATAATTGGAGACTGGATGAATTCTCCTTGATGCTAAATATCAATGATCGTGAAATCTATTTTGAGCAGAGCACCTTGGAATGTAATGATGACAGAAATGGTTCCTCTTGGCCGCTTTATCGATCGGTCATCCAATTGAACAATCTTACGTATCTTCCTGATAGGTTCGAGTTTGAGCTCGTGAAATACAGAGGTCGGGAGGATGTTAATTATGAGTCATCATCAGATCGAGCATGGGTAAAAGTTGTATCTTTGATTCCACAGTCAAATCTGGGCAACCGCTTCGCTATGCGGCTCTTGGTTTTTCTCCTCAACACCAAGGAGGAGGCCATCGACAAGATATGTCTTTCAGTCTTTGTTCTTATCCTGCCTGACTTTTTCATCATTAATTTGTTCATTACAAATCTTTTAAGGTTGGGGAAGTGTTCAATGGCCTGTATAAAGGGAAGTTCAAAAATCAATCTTTTCTCCAATGCTTCTTGTAAAGCAGGATCCAAATTCTTCAGATTTTCTTCGGTCTCAATTTTTATGAATTTTTCGAGATTTTCGATTTTTGGTTGTTTTTTAATATTTCATTTTTGGTATTTTCCGTGTGGTGTGTGGATGTGGTGTTTTCCGTAGATGAGAAGGGGCTTTGATGTTCCGAGTAAGAGTCGGAGGCATAGTCATTCTTAGGGGAATAATATGTAGATGTGTTGCTGTCAGAGTCATCCCTAGGGTGAATGTTGTCTATGGGTTTATGTATATCCTTGGGGTTCTCAACATTAGATCCAATTATGTCATCCTCCACTTTCGTACCCGAGCTTCCATAAAATAAACTGAGTTGGTCAATAAATTTCTGAATTTTTTCTACATTAATTCATATCTCTTAGTGATCCTCGAAATGTCATCCTCCAAAGAATTTTCAGGCGCAGTTTGTGTAGTTTCATGAGTATTCTTTTGTTTTCCATCTTGAGATCCAAGCATTTCATCTTCCATTTTCATGTATGAGCTGGGAGAAGATCTTCTTGGAAAATCAAACATATGATCTTTATCTTCTGAAAATTTCTCCTCTAAATTCATGGAAGGAGTCTGCTCAGTAGGATAGACACCATGTGATTCAGGCAGGTGGAGTTGGTCTGAGTAGAGTTCATTCCTTGAATCATGATTGGTCAGATCCTGATATTGTGGAGTCACCATACAAGGTTTATGTGTGTCGATGTCATCTGTCCAATCCTCTATATGAGTGTCATGTCTGAAGATGGGGTTGTCATGGTCAATCCAAGATGATGGTTGTTAATTTGTGTTCAAGGGTGGGGAAGGTGGAAGATGTTAAGAAGTGTTAAATTTGATTATGTGGTTATCATCTCCCATGAATGATGGATTGACATTTACAGAATATGAAGGATGGATTGTATGATCAGGATAGAGAGGATTGACATATGAAGAAGTGGAGACCTCAATCGGTTGTTGGTTTGTATGATCCAAATATAATGGATTCTCATTCATGAAGTAGATCGGATTTGTAGAGAGTGTTGGATCTATTGGTTGAGAGTCTCTTGTGGAAGTTGGATGATGTGTAGTTTGAGGAGGTTTTGCAGCTTTGGGTCTAACCAATATGAATTCATTTTCATAATATAGCTCTGATGGATTCTTGGATAAATGTTCCGTCATTTTTGAAAGAGCTGAAATGAATGACGGTTTGGGTATGACCGAGATGAATTTATTTTCATGATATGGATCTGAAGGGTACTTGGACAAAAGTTCCATAATTTTCAAAGGAGGTTTATTGGATGACACGGTGGATCTGTTTCCAATCAAGAAAGGAGAGTGATGGCACAAGTGTGCGGCTTTTGATCTTCGCAATCGATTCACGCACACAAATCAAACACAAATCAAACCACATGTTCACCAACTCACACAATGAAGACGCAAGAGTTTGGTTATTTTCTTTTCAATTTTAGTTGGTGATAAATCAATCTTGAAAGAATTTAGAGAGCTGTTAGGTGCCGGCAATTTTCGTATTGACTGGCCCGAATTCTTACGACTAGTTGCACCTACTTTCAGCCAGTATGGGTGAAGTACGGACTGTAAAATGGCTACCCATGTTACTTAAGGATGGAGCCTTACGTAGTGTCCTTTAAAACACCCACTCTGCTAAGGAAATCCAGACCGTTTACCGGCTACTCGTAGATCCTTACTGAGAAGTAGCTAATCGTTTTTATCGAATCAGTAGTCAATATGAAAAATCCGGACTTGGGTTCTAGCCTTAAGTGTCGTCTCTCGCTCACTCAGAAAAATAAAAGAATCCAAGGTCGAGGTTGCTCTCCCGCAAAAATTCTTGATTTTTATGGGTTATTTAAAATCATCTATATTTAGTAGTCCCAATTTTAACTAGGCGATCACTGAAGAATTACGTGAGCACAAATACACGTCTACCATCCAGTCCCAGTTTCCTTTAAAATTATGTGATAAAACAAGAGGGAGGAATTCAGGAAAAGCTGATGGACGTGAAAAACGATGATGTATGCTCAGTTAGAAGACTTACAGTGATTCCTCGCAATCTCCATGTGGGATGCAATACAAGAATTGAAAATTTAGTCTATATGAATGCAAGTCGATGAAAAACCACACCTAGTAGAAAGTTCTATTAGCGGGATAGAATTGAGTTGAATTTGACTAAGTTGAACGATCTAGTGTACGTCTCAATTAAAGTGAAGTGTGGCCCTAGATCCTGCAAGCACAATAAAAAATTTAAAAGCTCCAAGAGCTGTATGTGCTGGTCTATCCTAAGCACCACTCAAGTTGGGCCCCACCCTCACCGGAGAGTGAAACATGCCACACCACACCACAAAAAAAGTTTGAGGTCTTTTACACACGCGAGAGTCGAAACAGACTCTGCTAGAAAGGAGCAATTAGTTACAGAAAATAAAATTGCAAACAATATAATCCTAGACTCTATGCTCTCTCACGACTCGACTCGATCTTAATTTAATTGTGGTTTTTCAGAAGTCGGTGAAGATACATCGATTCTTGAAAAATCGCTCCATGTACGTCGGGTACCTCGCAAGAAAAAATAAGAGAGAGTGTAAGAAAGTGACTCAAAAATAAAAAAATTCTAAAAATAATAAAAAAAAATGCAGAAGAAAAAAAATGGAATTTACGGTGAAAAATTCGGGGGACAGACTACCCGAATGTGAAAAGCCGAACAAAATTTTTTAGATAAAAAACTAAGCTGTTTGCCTCACTAGAACCGACACCATCTGATGGGTCGCTGAATGCCCTTGCTAAAAGTCGTGAATTATCGTTCGCGTAAATGAATGTGTCGTTTCATTGTAGGCGGGCAATCATAATCAGTAAAGAAATAACCACACGAATTTTTTGTCAATTTTAATCAATGTGGTTTTATGTTTATTTTACTTGGGCTTGTCCCAAGGTTGAACACAAGGAGGCAAATGAACAACTTGTCTATCAAAGTCCGTGCATGATTTTCGAAGCGGTATTTTTTGTAATTTTTTAATGCAATTAGGGAAGCAAAAGGCAACTTTGGCCTATTTTAGGGACTAAAATATAAAGATCAGTCAAATGATGTCCGAAAAATATGAATGGCCAAGATGATAATTACGATGAAATGAATGCACTGTAGTTTATTTTTGAAATTTTTGGATGCAAGATGATTTTTTTTATGAATTTTTAAAGGGATGTTTACCCGACAGACCCTAGAAACTATGCTAATTCCCTCCACGACCTTTGAAACTACCTAATTCCCCCCTCCACCCTGTAAATTGGCCAACTCTTACCCCTTGAACCCTCCGGGTAATCTGTTTGAAGCCCGTGGAGGTTCTTGGGATAATTTATAGGGTCGATGGGGTAATTACGTTGTGTAAAAGGTCGTAAAGGTAATTTAAAAAGTTTATAGGGTCTGTTGGGTAAAAACATCATTTTTAAATGCAAATAAAGTGAATTTCAATATTTAATTATAATAAATATTAAACCTAATTATTATTAAGGGATAAAATTATCAAAGATCTATCATAGATGATGGATCTTAGAATAATTTAAACCTCAAAAATACAAGATTCAATACCTATTGAAAATTAAATATTGAAATATGCAAACTGATTTTTAGAAGTTTAATGATGCATGCAAATGCACTTCTTTTTGGGCACAATGTAACATCCAATTAATTCTACAATCTGTGAATTTTTAGCAAGTTTTAGAGCAACGATTAATTAGTTATGAAATTCGAAGCACAAGATGGACAAAATATGCAATTTTCCACAAAATAATCAATTAATAATTAACCATTGATCACAAAAATGTCAAGGATATGCTATCATGTAGAGAATTAATTGACGAACATCATGCTATTTTTGGATAATAAAATAATGTAATGTATCTGCATATAACAAAGGGGAAACACAGGGGTATATCTGCAATAATTTAAAATAAGATAAAATGAAGAACGGACTAATGTGTAATTACCGAAAGTTTTGGGGGAAAGTGAGCAAAATTTTCAAAAGTCACGTGACGAGCACGTGACTTCTGAGAGGCAGGAATGTATCCACAACTTGGAGGAATGACAAGGGGTCTTCTGCAATTTACCCAGCAGGTCATGTGCGACGCACGTGACCCCTGGGTCTGGCTGAAATAAGGCAGCTCTCCTGGGGCATCGAGGCAAACGTCCCCCTGACACACGTGCTCCTTACGTGCATGGGGTCTCAAGCATCACGCCCGGCGTTGGCTTGTGGCAGAAGGGGCGGTGTTGGTGGAGTGCACCGCCTCCCACGACTGTCGACGATGTGCGTGGTGGAATCGCAGCGGGCCGACGTTGATGTCGAGGCGGTTGTCGGTGACGATCGGAGCTCGCTGTGGAGGAAGATGATGCACAGGGGATGCAAAGCTCGTTGAACGAGAGGGTTGGTGAAGTCGAAGATGTTGCTAGCGTCGGTGTAGAGATTGACGAAGACGGCATTGGCGATGGTCGAAGGTGCCGGTGAAGCTGTCGATGATTGTTGAACTGCGTGGACTCTACGGCTGTGGTGGTAGAGGTGCTCGTGGGAGTCGGAGAAGATGAGGTTATCGACGGTGATGGCAATGGAGACTTCGTTGTTGATGAGGGCAATGGAGTCTACAGAGGAGATGAACATTGTCGACGTCGAGAGGTGGAGCGTTGTTGATGAAGAAAATAGTAGTTGCGGACGTAGGTGATGAAGCTCTAGATGTCGTATCGGGGGCCTGCAGCCCTGGCCGTTGAAGACGAGGGCTGGGGCCGGTCGAGCTGAGATGGTGAAGGCCGGTGGAGAATGAACCACGTGGGATCTACGGCATGCCGGAGCAAAGCAGCGAAGGCGAGGGTCACCGCTGCAATGAGGGAGAGGAGGTCCCTCGGATCTCGTCGGCTGGCGGAGGTGCGAAGCTGTCACCGTCGACCTCCGCTTCAGTTGTGGATCGGCGGATGGTTCTGAGGTCGGGGGTGGCGAGCTTAAATAGGGCGAGGAAGGGAAGATGGAATGCTATCGGTGATGGGTTGAAGATGGGATTTGACGAGGATCCTGGGGGAAGGAGATCGCGGAGGATTAGGGATGGCGCTCGGCGAGAGTGAGGGGATTTGATGGATATCTTGTGGTGAGGAAGGACAAGGGATGCGATTTGATTGGTGATTGATGGAGATCGACCGACGGGATATGCGGGCGGAGGAGTTTGGAAGAAGGCGGCACCGGTCTCGATTGGGAAAGTTCTGGTGGAGGAGGACGATGGGTCCTGGTAGTTAGTGAAGACTCGGACTCAGTTAGTTTCTTTGATTTCAAGTTCAGTTTGGATTTGGATTTTTGCACATTTTAATAAAACTTTCATCAAAGAAGATAAATAATAAATCAATAAAATAAAATAGGTTAATTATGTACATAAAATAATAGGTCAAAAACCGCTAAAATACAAAATGTACAAAAGAGGCCCAAAACCCAACTTTTACATATGAGCTCTGATTCACTTGAACTTGGTCTTGTTTTGAAGGTAATTGAATGTACATTAGTTCAAAAGTGAGTACGATCAAAGCAGATACTGGATGAGGAAGAGATGGGGGTTTAGTCCGGAAATCCTAGAAATAGGGTTTGGGTTTTTGGTCCACTTATTTAGGTTAGTGATTTTTTTATATTTTTCATTTATTCTTGTTAGTGATATGTACACAGTGGAGGTAGTTTTGGGTCAATTGGAGTTAACATGAATTAGTTAAAAATCAGGGAAGTTAGGCTATTTACAGGTCAATTTTGGCTGGGATTTTTGGCTTCTTATTTTATACGAAAATAAGTGCTAAAATACAATTCTTATCAAAACATGCATGAATGCTAATTATGCAAAATAAATGAAGAAATGCCATTGATTTTTAGGTATTTGAGCTTAATTAATGACTTTTAGAGTGATGAATATGAGATTCATCAAGCAGAGAGGGTCAAGGGTGGGAATGTATGAAATCATCGACTCGACCTATCTCCCCCTATACTTAGGATAAAATATCCTTAAGTATAGACGGAATATCAAGAGTTGAGGAGAAAGGAGAGGGATCACATAAATGAAAAACTCGAGGTGCTCACTGATGAATATGTGATTCATCACTCTAAGAGTTGAAAATAGAGCTTTGTTCCCGAGTAAATAGCAGCATATTTCCCCTTATCTTGCATAAATAGCATTCATGCACGCAAGCATAATATCTGCATTTTAGCATTCATATTTGCATAAAATAAGAAGCCAATTTCACTTGTAAATATTCACCTGTATATTAGATAAAATACCCTTTATGTATATTTTATACTAACTCCAAATCAAATAAAACCAACTCTATTGTGTATATATGACTAACACTAATTAAAGAAAAATATCAAAAAAATACTAACTTGTAAAATTGACCAATAAAACACCAATCCAAGTATGAAACCATGAACCTTAAAATGTGCATATCTCTCTCATACAACCTCTGAATTAGGTCTACTCACTTTTAACATAATATACATTCAAAGACCTTCGAAACAAGACTAATTTCATTAAAATCAGAGCTCGTATGCAAAACTTGGGTTTTGGGCCCCTTTTGTATATTGTACATATTGTCCGTTTTGTCCTACATTTTATCCTTTTAGTTTCTTAATTATTAAAAATCCAAAAAAATTACATTAAGTTGTAAATATTCCTTTCATGTTTTTCTAACTTTATTTTGATTTTTCTTTCTTTTAAAAATGACAAAAAAATTACAAAAGATAAAATATGGTATTTTATATCTATAAGGTACCACCCAAAAATATATTTTGTATAGATGACTTCTTTTGATTTTTAGCCCTTCACGAAAGTTGTAGATCTCGTCGAGAAGAGCAACTTTTGTGTTGACCACTTTTTGATTTAAGTCCTTTTGTTATCTCATTTTCATTTTTCTTTACATTTAATTTTTGAATTTTTTGGGAGCGATACGTGGCTGCTCCTAGAGCCGCCACGTGTCACACCCATTTTTTATTATTTTATTAATTTCGTATTTTATTTATTTTATTATTTATTTTAAAGGTCAAGACATTACTTCACCGGCCGGCCAGTCGTGACGTTACGGAAATGACACCGGGCCGCATGTTGAATTACTGGCTGGTCGAGGCTGTCTTTGAAACTGGCAACTGACTTGCTTGCTTGCAAACCCGATTTCCTCCATAAATTCTCCGATCAAAATGGCAGAGAAGTTTTCATATTTATACCTTTGATTGTTGGAGGGGCGACCGCCTGTTGAACTACCAAAAAAGGGTAAACCAATGTGTACTAGCTAACTACCTTATTCGTGTTAAGGAGTTCACTAGACTCGATTCACTCATCCTTTGGGCAACTCCTCCTCTCTGAGAAGGTTGTTCTGCTCTCAGTGAGCGGGGGTGTCGATGTGACCGGAGTCGAGCGAGTCAATGAGGTAGTTAGGGCCGAACTCTCATGAGAGAAAGGGAAGAGCGTCAGACTTTTTGGTCTATTCTTAGAGCGCCAGAAGCCGACGATCCGGTCGGACACTCAAGTTGCTTCTCCGAAAGACTCAATAACAACAAGGACATACACAACGCCCGGATAGGAGGTAGTTGAGAACGTCATAGATGTCCTTGCGGTTGATTTACCTGCCTCAACTCCTACTACAACTAGGACTTTAATTATTTATTTACATTTAATTAAATATTTTATTTATTACTTTATTATTTTACCTTTATTTTCTCATCTTTATTTTTAGTAGCCTACTTTTATTATTTTATTATTTATTTTATTCCTTTTTACCTCTTCTCCCTTACTTGTCTTCCACTCCAAGCCACCACTATCTCCACCTCCTCCATCTTCTCCATCCCTTCTCCAACTTCCCTTTCCTCCTCTTTATATTCTCATCTCCCACTCCATTTTTGACCATCCGCCGTTTTCGAGAGAAGTGAGGTCGAGCCCCTTTTAAACCTTCAGGTGATAGCTGTAGGAGACGAGTTGAGCGATGACAACCTCAAGGCGAGATCCACGGCATCACCATTGCCGCATCGTGAGATCCTATTGGACTCGCTCAACTTCGAAGGACACCGCCATCCTTCTCGAGGCCACGACAGAAAGCCGCACACTGCAGCTCCACAATCCGGTGAACCACACATGTAAGTATTCTCTATCTTTGCTTTGTCTTTTTTATCTCACATTATTTGTTCATTTTGTTCATCACCAAATAATTCATCACGGTCACCATCATCAATCACCACACCACCTCATAATCATACATTTTTATTTTCATTTCTATATCATCCACTTTCATAACCATTAAAAAGAAAACCACCACCACCATCATCCTCTCTTCATTACTGCATATTTTATTTTCTGACATTAAAAAAATACAACAAAAAAATAAAAAAACATAAAAAAGAAGTTGCAGGTTCTGCACGGCCAAGCCGCCACCTCCAGGCCGGCCACCGCCGTGCGTCCCATCACCCTCCACATGCCGTACCAACCAACCCAAGCGGCCACACCCCACGTGTGAGGCGACCCTGCTCCTGCCTCTGTCGTCGCGGTCCACGCCTCGCCCTCCGCCCGCGTTCGATCTCCAGCCTGGCCGCCGCTCTCTCCAGGTCGTCCCTCCGCCGAGTCTGCAGTCGCCGCTGCTCCGCGTGACGTGTGGAGGCTGCCTCCCACTACTCCGCGCAACACGTGGAGGCTGGGCTCTCACCCCCATCTGGCCGCGCGATGCTGCCTCCTTCCAGCCCGTGGCCGCATGACTCCTCGCCATTCCCTCACGCTGCCACGCAGCGGTTGCGCCCAACAACCTCCAGCCGTGCACACTCGAGCAGCCGATCACCCCAGCTGCGGTGTGCCTTCATCACACATGCCACCACGCACGGCCCGCCGTGACGCCAGCGTCTGTCTCCCCCACTCTGCCCGCCTACCACCACGCCCACGAGCGGCCCACCTCCAGCCACCCGCTCCGCCTCGCACAGTGGCAATCGCTCGCCACACGCACGCCCAGCCGCCAATGGCGTGCCGCCCTTGCGCCGCCTGCCAGGCACGCCACCCGTCCGCCATCGCCGCTGTGCGCCGCGTAGCAACCCCTCGAAGGCCGCCGCCGCACAGGCCCTGCCGTGCGTGTGCCCTAGGTCTCACGAGCCCTAGCCACCCCCTAACTTGCAGGAGAAGAAAAATAAAGGGTCCATTTGCCTTTATTTTTTTATTGTTGTGAAAATTGCACTATCACCCCTGCATATTTCAATAATTTCAAAAGTGCCCTTAGGCACAGTTGTTGGTTTATTATTTCATTTTCAGTATTGCATTTATACCCCTGACTTCTCATGTTAATTTGGATGATATTTTTGCATCACTTATAAATAAAAAAATAGTATGTTGTAGAGCAACTAAATCTTTATCTCGTGGCTATTTATTTGCATTTTTGTGATAATTAGAGTATTTATTAAAAATCAAAGATTGACAATTACATATAGTTTGCCCATTTAAGCTCGGAAATTTGCACGACCATATTTCTTGCTCTAAAAATTGTGAAAAAATTGTAGATGATGCCCTTATTTATGCTTTAATTACTACCCAAGTTTCATCGAAATTGGAGTTGTCATTTGCATAAAATAAATTCTAGGGTGATTTTTGTAATTGATTTTTAATTAATTCCACGAATAAGATTTTTGAGTAATTTCAAAGCTCCTGCATTCCTCATTAACAATCTATTTGAGATAAATAATTCTCTCGATAATTTGATTTCGTGGATTAATTAGGAATTAAATACCCGCAGTCGCTCGGTTTTCAATAAAAAATTCATAAAAAAATCATAATGAAATGTCAGAAAATTCCAAAAAAATAGTGTAGCTTAATTTCATCATTTTTCTCTTTCAGTAAATTTTTCATAATTTTTGCATATCATTTGCACAAAAAATTGCATTAAAAACCCCAAAAAAGTTTGCATTTTCCATTTGTGCATTTTAAAGCCAAAAATTCCAAAAAAATACATTTTGCACTCGTTGTTGAGCCCAGGCCAAAAAGCCCGACCCGGTCCAAGCCCAAATGAACATTAGGCTGGGCTTGGGCCCAACATTTAGGCCCAAAACTTTTTTGGGCCGGGCTCGGGCTTGGCTCGGCCCAGCCCGACCCGACCCAAGGGCCCATCCCGAAGAGGGCCCGGACCCTTCCCATATCCTACACGCCTAGAAACTCTCACCTATTGCATGCACACTCTGTTTATGTTTCATGTCTTCTTACAATGTTTATAAATCAAAAAGTTAGGTATGGGACATATGTGTTGATGATCTTAATATTTCAATAGGAATTAATTTTTTTAATTAGTCAATGGTTTAGATTTTGCTGGTTATTCTTGAATTTGTTAATATGTAGTTTTTCCCATCAGAATATTTTCTATTATCTACCCTTTATCCAATATGGGCATTATGCCCATTTTTTTAACATGCAGTGCCTGATGCACATGTTGTTGTTAACTGTGTAAGTTTGGTTAACTCTTTCAATTTCTGTAATGAGAGATGTTTATGGTATCTGACATTGAGCACTTTGTATAAAATGAGAAATCATCTCCGGTAGAATTGAGTTGTAGTTGTTTCACAATTATTATGGCATATATTTTAAACAATTTTGAATCGTCTAACTTGAATTGAGATTGAATTTAATCAAAATCTCAAAGTTAATAATCTATAATGGGTGGAGATGGGCCGGCCTGGCCCAAACCCGGCCCATAGGAATTGGGCCGGGCCTGGGCTTGGGCCGAACCAAAGAAAATTTTGCGGGCCTAGGCTGGGCCCAAGGCCCGAAGTTTTTAAGTATGCTTGGACCTAGGCCCTTCAGGGCCCGACCCAACCTAACCCACGCTCATCCCTAGTTGTTGGATTAGGTTCTTAGAAAAAATATCACTTGGCTGATTTGAATTTATTTCACATTAAAATTAAATTTTGCTAAGTCGGTTCTTTTCGTATTAACTTAATCCAGTCCATATTCTGCATTTGTCATTAAAAAAATACCAAAAAAATCCCACAAGGAAAACCACAATCTAATACCTCTAACTTGATCCCGAGTTGTTCCTTTGCCTCCTTGAGTCATCCCTGGGGCTTGCCCATTCTAAATAAACATAAAACCATGCATTATTTCATTCGATGATTTATCGATCCGTGCGGTTATTTTTGATCGATCCGGATTTATCTGACTACAATGCAAACGTCAATCCGACAACATTGAAAGGGTAGATCTGAGGCCCATAACTCACCACCCCATACATAGGACAAAGTATGCCCTAAGTATAACAATGGTGAAAGGGGTAAATACCTTTTTGGAAGAATTAGAAAAATGAAAAGGAAAAGAAGAAAAGAAAAGAAGACAACAAAAATTATTTTTGGTGAGTATCTGATCCTTTGGACTCTGTGAGCTCATCTTGAAACACTACCTCAATGGAATAAAAAACAAACAAGAATGTTTCGTGCTCTAGATACGTCTTTAGAAAATGACCATTGACTATAAATGGCTGTGCATCAGGTGACAATTCAGATATCAATAAACTCATGTTGTCACACATAGTCTTTTCAACAAATGACTTAGTCCACTTGCTTTTCAGTTTACATGAGAAATTTTCAACTTTGCATCTAACAACCACACCTTCTATCCAGGTTCGAAAGTCTTCCTACGAATGGGTTTATAATGACATTTCTTGACTTACTCTTTGTACATTAGATTGTTGTCATACATGTAGTCTCTAAATTCAAGCGATCGACTCAGATCAGCTTTACAATTGTTGCCGACTTTCTCGGAATCAAGGTTTCACATATTCAATGCCCAAAGTGATTTATGAATTAATTCCTCGGGCAGGTGGCATGCCTTGCCATAAACAAGGTGGTAGGTAGACATGCCAAGAGGAGACTTGTACATTTTGCTATACGCCTAAATAACTGAGTCAAGTAGCTGTAACCAATTCTTCCTCTCTGGCCGTACAAGCTTATGCAAGATAGTCTTTATCTCCCTATTTGAGCATTCTGCAAAGCCATTTGATTGGGGGTGGTACGATGCTGCAACACGATGCTCAATGTCGTATTCCTTGGTCAACTTCTTGATATCCTTATTAATGAAGTGGCTCCCCTATTAGATATGAGAATATTGAGAATCTCGAATCGTTATATGATGTTGTCCTTCAAGAAGTGACAGACCGTACGATTGTCTGCAGTTCCAGCAAGGATTGCCTCCACCCATCTGCTTACATAGTTGATGGCCAACAACATGTATTCAAAGCCCTAATTGTTAGGAAATAGGTCCATGAAATCAATGCCCCATGTCAGAAATTTGAATATATTTCAGAGGTATTGTGTCTCGCATACTGATGTTCCCAGCCATTCTTTGACAGTTAGTACATTTCTTTACATAACCATCAGCATCCTTGAATAGACTTGGCCACTAGAGGGCACATTGAAGTACTTTAGTTTCCGTGCACTTTTTAGAATGGTGTCCACCTGATTCAAGCTTGTGACAGTGGTTTAAGACACCCATTATCTCTTCCCAAGATATACACCTCCTCTATATGCAATTTGCACCCTCTCTGAATAGATGTAGATCCTCCCACTGGTGGAAGTGAATGTCTGACAAAAAATTATCAAATTTTGATCTTCAATCAGTCTGGCAGAGTCTTCTTGAAGAAAAGATAATTCACGATATCCACATATCAAGGGAGAGAGGATATAGAAAAGATTGCATCATCTAGAAATGTCTCTGTAATTGGAATGGAGTTCTGCTCAAGAGTTTCTACTTCGACTATTCTGGAAAGATGATCTGCCACCATATTTTTAACACCTCATTTATCACAAATTTGCAAGTCAAATTCTTGGAGTAGAAGAATCCAACAAATTAGATGAGTCTTAGCATCCTTTTTGCTCTATAAATACTTGATGGCAGAGTTATCGATGTATATTATAACCTTGGATCTGAGAAGATGCAACCTGAACTTCTCTAGGGCAAACACTACGGCTAGCAGCTCTTTATCTGTTACTATGTAACTTTTCATGACATCATCAAGCGTTTTACTAGCATAATGAATTGCAAATGGCATCCCATCTCATCTTTGTCCTAACACAACACTAATTGCGAAATATGATGCATCCGTCATGATCTCAAAGGGGAGAGACCAATAGGGCGGCTGGAGGACCGGAGCATGTATGATCAGTCCCTTCAAGAGATTGAAGGATTGGTGGACCCGATCATCAACCACGAAATCAGCCTCTCTACCAAGCAACTTAGTTATTGGCTAGGCAATCTTGCTGGTCTTTAATAAATCTTTGATAAAAACCGATGTGCCCCAAAAATGACCGAACTTGCTTCAGATTTGTGGGTGGCTCAAGTTTTGAAATAACATCCACCTTGGCTAGGTCAACCTCTATGCCACGCTTGGATATGGCATGACCTAGTACAATTCCCTCAAACACCATGAAGTGACTCTTTTCCCATGAAAGCACGGGGTTCACTTCACAACATCTTTTCAGAACTCAGTCTAAATATCCAAGACATTGATCAAAGCTATCACCCTAGATTTAGAAGTCATCCATGGATACTTCGACAAAACTACACACTATGTCAGCAAATACCACCAACATGCATCTCTGAAATGTCATAGATGCGTTGCACAGACCAAAGGACATTCTGCGGAATGCATATGTTCCAAACAGATATGTGAAGTTGGTCTTCTCATGATCTTTTAGAGTAATGGTGGCTTGATTATACCTGGAGTAGCTGTCCAAGAAGCAGAAATATTCCTCTACGACCACTCTTTCGACTATCTGGTCAATAAAGGATATTGGGAAGTGATCCTTCTTGGTTACAAGATTCGAACGTCTATAGTCCACATAGACGTTCTATGAGGTCGACACTCGGGTCAGATTTTCCTCTCCTTTATCATTGGTGACTATGGTGATCCCTGATTTATTAGGCACTACTTGCAAGATACTCATCCATTTACTGTCGGAAATCAGATAGATAAATCTTGCATCACACCATTTGGTAATCTCTCTCATTACTACCTCTCGCAGGTTTGGATTCCATCTTCTTTGAAATTCCCAGGAGGGCTTGCTATCTTCTTCAAGATAGATGTGATGTGAGCACAATGACGGATTTATCCCATGGATAATATTCTAGTCAATTACCTTACAATTTCTTTCAAGAACCTCAAGCAGACAAGATTCTTGTTCTTCAGTTAGATGATAATTAATGATGACTGTATGCATGTCTGGCTCACCCACAAGGAAGGCATGCTTCATGTTGGAGGGAAGAGGTTTCAACTCTAGGGGAGAAGGAGCTGGCTTCATGGTGACTTCAGAAATTGAGGCAGGTGTCTGCTCTTTCAACTGTTGACGGTCCACCACTGTACATTCTGACTCGGAAATTAGGATATCACACAAATCTGCAATAAATTCATCCTTCTCAGATGAGGATGGTTGTTTATAAATTTCAAAGTATCCATCAACAAGGATCTCATCATCAAAGACATCGGGAATTTGACTACACTTTCCAGACCCTCCTCTGGAGAGAGGAATTGTTGTTTCTTATTGCCATTTAGGAACAAATCTGTATCTCTGATCTCAGCTAGAAATTCAGTCTTCTTTGACATGTGGTTCAAGCACTCTCGCAATAGATGCCACTTCAACTGATTTGGCTTCTGGTACCATCTCGATCAACACTTTGTTGCTGCTGGAGAGGAATGTAATCTCTCAAATGCTGTAGTCTACCATTACCTCAGTCGTTTGAAGGAATGGTCGACCAAGGATGATTGGAGTGTGGAGCAAAGGTGCGGAGGTGTCCATATCTTGGATAATGAAATCCACAGAGAATTGCATCCCTTGGACTATGGCGATGACATCCTCTAACATGCACCTAGGCCGCATTATGGATCTATCTACGAATTGCAGAATCATTTTCGTAGGCTTAGAGGTCCTACTCCAAATTACTTGAATAGGAAAGAAGGCAACAAATTGATTGATGATCCACTGTCGAGCAACGTGCGCTAGAATTCTTGATTAAAAATTTGACATTTGACAAGTGGTGCTCCCTTGTCTTTCTATTTTCTTGGGAGATTGCTGAGGCATTCACTATATCCATGGTCAGAACGTGCATCTCAGGTTTTCTGTCTCTTTCTTCTGTTTGGATGCTTCGTGGTACAAGTATCTTTAAGTCATCTTTTCACAGTTGGCATGTACTCCATGGCTTTTGACAATGACAATTCAAGAATAAGATTTTGCAATATGCTCAAAATTTCAGGATCAAACAAAGCATTTTTCATTTTTTTGCCATTTTACTTTAAGAGCTTGAGTAAAAGGAATATTTACATCAGAAGAAACTGTTTGCTGTAAAATAATGTCCATATCTCGATTTACAAGTAGATGGCAAAAATGATCAAAATCATCTACAAGTTATGGACCAAAAAATGGTATGCACTTGGCTCCTTCGGCTGGTGCTAGATCGACTGCTGCGGCTGGTGTCTCCATCATGAGTATGACTTCACCTTAGTTGTTGCCATCTTTTTGTATTTTTGAATTTTCATCATTTTTTGTATTTTTATTGGTGTTTCATCATCTAAAACATTTATTGCCCCATCGACTAGATCAGATGAAGATTCACCATTAGAAGCTTTTTATTTTCCTTTCGCAGGTCGAAAGTCATTTGGATTTGCTTCAATCTAGGCCGGAATGGTAGTTTTTGTGGTTATCAGGTCATCGATCTTTTGTCTCATCTCAGATAGATAGTCAAGTGCATGGTTGATCATGACAACCTCAGAGGATTCATTCTAATGAGACTGCCGACTCTACTGATAGTGTAGAGGCTGCTGCTGGTATCCCTGAGAATACTAAGGAGGAGTAGGAAGAGAAGGGTATTACTGGTAGGGCTAGGAGGAGTATTGATGGTACTGAGAAACCAACTGCTAGTACTGCTGATGGCAGTATCCATACTACTGCTAGTAGTTGTTCTGCCTTCATTTTTATCCTTATTGCGGAGACTATTGGTGATGGGCCAGGTTGAGCTGGTAGTTCCACCTTCCTTGCTACTAGTGGAATGGACGGTTGGAATTATGCTGACCCTAATATTGTCCCTGACGACGGGTAGACTGCTGATCATAGCTCCGGATACCATTCACCTCCTGGATGAGTGGTGGAGGTGGGGAACACATCGCAAGATAATGGTGCTGAAACTCCGGTGGCTGGTACACAACCATCTGTGTCTGTAGCTGTGGCTGCTACGGCTTGGGGCCTACATGTAGTATACGTGCTGGACTAAAGGTTAGTTGGGACTCGATTGAGGCAGCTGTGGCTATGTCTGTTCTCTTCTCAGCTAGAGGCTCAAGTGCCGTTGTCACTATGTTGTAGGCACTAATGGTGTTTACCAGTAGCTCCAGCTGCTTGGTGATGATGTCGAGCTTGTCCAGTCCCTTTGTTCTCTACTATATCCCAGAAGGCTTCTTTAGGTCCAACGACCTCTTCTCAATAATGTCTACTTTAGATAGGTGACTCCCAATGATGCTCAAGTCAGAGTTGTCACACCTGTCTACCTCTTGGGTATCTGCCATGTTGACATTTTTGCAGAGGATTTGTGATAGCGGTTGAATCTAGAAGTAACGAGATGAGGAGAGTGTGGACTATCCTTCGGCCATCTCCTCAAAGATCTACCAAACTGCATCCTCATCCTTATTAAAGTGAGAACCTCCGCAGGCGGCGTCAACCGGACATTGATTGTTTTCTGTGAGGCCCCAGAAGAAATGTTGTACCAAGTTGTTCTTCAGTATGTCGTGGTGAGGGCACTTCTCAGTTAAATCACTGAAATGCTCCAAGACCTCATGGATGGACTCTTGGGGTCCCTGGGAGACGCTAGCAATGTTCAACCATATGAGATTGAGATGTCTAAGTGGATAGTATTTTTACATACATGCAGACTTCAGAGCCTCCCAAGTCGTCACCACCTTCCCCAAGTGGTTGATCCAGTACAAAGCTTTGCTCTAAGGGTTGAATGGGACGACAATCATCTTGACTACACCTAACGGGATGCTGGGATAGCGAGTGGTGCTACAGATGTGACCGAACTGTTGCATATGGATATATGGCCCCCATTGAAATTCTCGTGGAAACTAGGGAGGAGAGAAAGGAGTTGAGGCTTCAACTCGAAATATTCATGGATCGTTGTGATTTGGATCCACTCAGTAATGCGGCCGACCCTAGGGTTCTATGTCTGCTTTAAGGCAGTCTTGGTTCGACCTCTCCTTGCTTCTTCCTCTCCTCTACGAGGTCCATCTAGAGAGTGGTTGTCATCGTCATCAACGTGAAGGTTATCATCACCTCCTTCTAGATTTGCTCATCTCTCTTCTGACCTTCTCCTAAGGTCATTTAACATCTCTTGAAAGGCGATTTGGGCAAGAGCTTGGTTGGTCAACTGCTGCTGGATGGCCTGGATGGATGCCAGAAGCTGACGATTAGCCTCATTCTGGTTTGTGCCCTACTTTGTATTCTGTTCTATGATGGGGAGATGTGATCCCTTTCCACTGCCTGTGGAAGCCATCTCTATATCTGATTGTGAATAAGCTAGCTCCAGATCGATGTCAAGATCTCTAATGGGAAAGATACCCCAATCAGTCTGCATGCAGGCACCCGCTGGAGAGAATAATTCAGAATTAGGGTCAATTCTAAATCTTATTAGGGATGGAGAGGTTTATGGAGTAAAATCAATATCCATCCAAAAGGGACAGAACTCGGGAAGAGAGTTTTCCCTATATGAGGGAGGAAGAAGAAGCAAGGAGTCCTGAGGGTGGTTCATGGAGTCTGAACCATGTATCTGAGAATCATCCTAAATTATTGGAGATGTCAAACTCAAGGACTCGATGTGAGTGTCGACGGAGTCCCGACCAAATTGTTATGGAGTCGACAACTTGAAGGGAAAAGAAAGTAGATGATGGCCGAAATATACAATGATGAACAAGGAATTAAAGGAGTGTTAAATAGGAGAAGGCTCACAATGAGCAAGGGTCAAGAGGAAGTATGAAAAGGAGTGATGCAATTACGCAAGTGCATGGGACTTGATCTTTGGACTTAATTGTAAATCGAACAAACACCAAACAAAATTGGGTTCACCAACACAACACATGTGAAGCCATAAAGGTTCGTCTATTTTTATCTTTTCAAATTTAAAGAAGTGATTCAGGCAAAAATGGTAACACGTCCTTAAGGGCAAGCCCTAGAGGAGAGTGTGTATTGCCAGGAAAGTATCCACGTACTTGTTCCACCTCCTTTGTATCATGTGATATGCACTTTTTGAGATCCTCAATATCGCTCATGGGGGGCTACTCAACTAAAGAATTATAGAGAGAGGAAGTAGATATGCAAAACCACTACTTTCCTCACAAGCGAGGTACTCGAACGCAAGGCAATGAGATAGACACCCCTGTGAGGGTGTGAGCTATGCTAAATACTTTGAATCAAGATGGATAATCTATACAAGGCAAGAGCACTGTCATCGACAAGACCCTTCTCGTCTACATACGATAGAAGCGCCAATACTTTACCGATCCTAGGTGATAATTGAGGCAACCATAGATCGGTTTTTTGGCTCTATTCCTTAAGGATCATGCCTCACTCTATTTGGAGACTACCTGAATACAATGAGGGCTTTTACAACCTCGAATAATGATGTCCGTTATGATTGGTCAAAGTTTATTTAGCAGTTCCCTTATTTTAATTTTTGGTTTTCAATTTTTTCAGTATTTTTCAATGCAAAGTGCCTAATGATGTTTTTGGATTTTATTTTTGCCCTAAGTTCTCAAAATCAGACGGAGAAACTGATAAAATTATGCAAGGTGATTCAATAATGGAAATCTCACCCTTGAATCGAAAGTATGAATGCTCAATCAGAAGTACTTATAGTGTTTCCCAACTCTTTCCATGCATGATGCAAGCCATAAATTTATAAACCTTATCTATATGCACGATATGAATTCGAAGGAAATTTTCCTAAATAGGAATTTCTATTAGGCATGAAGAACCAAATGCTAATGGCTCAAAAATGGTACCCAAATGTCCAGTCTTGGAGATTCTTTGGTGCCCGCTACAACGGGTCTTGCAAGCGCTATGTAGAATCTCTCACGCACTTGGTTCCAAGTCTATGTAATCACCAATTAAAGTTTTGACTAAGTACAAATGTAGATAACTATAGGTACATGCTTCTATTGAGTGTTTGGACCTAATTTACCTAGCAAACAATCCTAAAATGCTGAGGTCTCATTCCACAAAAGAAATGAAAATATGGCAGAAAGCACAAATCGTGGAAAATAAAGGAAATAAGGTGAAGAAAACTATGGAAAACTCGGTGAGCCCTTAAGTGTACAAACACTTGGTAAAACATGCCTGAATGTTCAACGTCCACCTGTATTATTACAACTAATAATGGAAATATAAAATGGAGTCTCTCTCTCTCACACAAAAATAAAAGAAAAGTGACTATGCTAACAATCCTCCCGCTCTCTCTCTTACTCTCTCCAAGTATTCAACAAAAGAGAAGGACCACTCTCATAGCTTGGGTGCTTTAACCACCTAAGTTGTCGCCTTCGCCTCGAGGTCCCTCGCAAGAAAAATAAAAGAGAAATGTTAGGACAAACAAACAATTATTTCAAGAAAAAGGGCAAATAAAAGCAGAAAAATAATGGAGGAAAATTTACACAAAACTCTAGCTTATGCATTGCTCCCTAGTAATATCATCATTTCTTGAAACACTTTTGGCAAGGGTCTAAGGAATCCTCACAAAACATGATTATTGTTGTTGTGGTGGCCACTCACAAAGGCAAATCAGACAACAATTAACCCGCAATATAGATCAAGCCATGCAAAAAAAGTGCAGATTTAAAATTTATTATAACTTTATAAGGATCATATAGATGAAGTATGTAGAGACCGAACACAGGGAGCAAGGGGATAGACTACAAAAATTGGCAAAAGAGACAATAATGTTTTTGTGTTTTTGTAGGGATTTTCGTTTTTTGTGGGGTTTTTTAATATTTATTTTTTTGAATTTTTGGTTTATATATTTTTATTTTGTTTTAATTTTATACTTTATATATAGATATTTTTTTTTATGATTTTTTAATTTTTTTCTTTTTCATAGATGAATAATATGAGGTATATAGACAATATAAGTACTATTATAGATAAATAGGACATAAATACATATACAATATAAAAAAATCAAGAAAACACCCTAAGTGCAGTCCTTTTTTATTTTTTAAGGGTGTTAAAAATATTTTTGGTATTTTTAATGATAATAATAATAGTAATATTAGTAAATATAACTACATATATAATATAGACTAGTATATGTAAATATAGCTATAAATACTCAAAGCAGAGAAGATAATTTTTTTGTATTTTTTAAATTTTGATATGTTTTTGTGAATTTTCTTTTATTTTTACTTTTGTTATATTTTTAATTAAATAAAAATAGGAAAATAATGAGCAATATTATATAGTTGGATTGTTTTGGAATTTAAAAATAACTCAAAAATTTCCAAAACAAATTTTAATATAAAATATATATAATAAAAAAGATACATATGTAGAAAATGTACTTTTTGGATTTTTAGGAGTTTTTTTTTATAATTCTTAGGTTTAGAGAGGTTTTGAATTTTTGATTTTCTTTTATATTTTTTTGTGATTTTTGGGATATAGGTTAAAAATGCAATAATAAATGACTCCTAATTTTTTAGAATTTTTCAAAACATTTTCTAATTTTTATTTATTTTTAATGTAAATAGAAAGTAAATGCAATGTTTTTGAATTTTTAAATATCGGAAACTATTATAAAAGATCTTACAAAAAATATATGTGATTTAATATTAAGTCAGGCACTTAAAATATATTTCCTACAAATTGTTTATGTAAAATGATATTTTTAATGCAACAAATAAAGAAAACAAAATACAAGCATTGAAAAGGAGCAAAATACAATTATAACTAAATAAGAATGCAATCTAGAATATAAAAGGGAACTATAAGGACCTTTGTGCAAATTTTCCTTGATTTTTAATTCATATAATGTTGGAAGAGGTTCAAATATAAATTTCAAAAAGCGGTAAGGCATACATGTAATCTCCCAAAATATTTGAACTGGAATACAAATTAAATGGACCAAATAATAACCAAAAACCTCAGGGGGTCCTTGCAAAAGGCCCACCACCTCACGTGTATGAGCACGTGAGGTGACATGTCAAGGGACCTAAGTGCAATTAAAAGGAGTGCAAGGGCTCTACTACAAAATATCCAAAACCTTTTCAAACTTTTGAGACTAAAAAGAAAATAGAAAAGCCCCAGGGGGTGTAGCCAAATTACCCCTAATAGGAGCGAGCGGATGACCGATCTGATTTCACTTGGCACGCATCATGCTCCCAACGACTGATGATGGTTCCGCTGCGGA
Organism: Ottelia alismoides; assembly: GCA_037367405.1. Taxonomy (NCBI): domain Eukaryota; kingdom Viridiplantae; phylum Streptophyta; class Magnoliopsida; order Alismatales; family Hydrocharitaceae; genus Ottelia; species Ottelia alismoides. Next base: position 89,583 of record JAZKJV010001869.1, on the reverse strand, counting down.
TGGCTGAGATTATATATCAGCGACTGGATCTACGGTGGGGGGCAATTTCATCTGACGTCACCTTCTTGATCTGGAGCGCCTCAATGATTCGACAATGGAAAGCCTCGGAGTAAGAACATGGAAGAACACCGGCAAAGTAGAACTTTGATCTGACCTCTAAAGTGGCTCTAGTTATATCCGACTGTGCAATGAGGCTCAAAATGATCTTGACGGTCGCCCGTGACTGATGGAAGCTTTGGATGTATCTGAGGACCACCGGAGTAGTCCCTAGAGGTCGAAGAAGCAACAAAACTCAAGGAACCTTGATTTTGGCAGGAATCACCTCAATTGAGGCTATTAGACCTCCAGACCTGCATGGTTATCTTCAATGCATGAAAAGAAAGGTTCTGGGGGTTTGATTAGTGGTGAAATGATGCAGAATGGGCTCGGGCGGAGGGTCTTCAGCGAGTGACGGAAGGGAGACTCTGATCTCCTGATCCATATTAGATCAGGGGAAATGAAGTGCGTCAGGTGAAGAAGAATCGATGGGGAACGAAGTGGAGGTGATATGATGGTCGGAGAATGGTTGGAGTACGTGGGAATAGTGGACGGAGCTTAGCTCCAACAAATTACAATTCTTGGATTCACAAAATAACATGCATGATTAACTAAAAATAAAAGTTAAACTAGTCTAACCTAAGTCCAAGGAATAGAAAGAAGGGAAAAACTAGGGCTCTACCTTAAGAAATGAAGGAGCCGAAGGAGCTCCATCGCGGATGGCCGGCAATGCCCGTATCACCACTCCAGTGCCTCTTCCTCCTCGCCAAACGATCGGTGAAGATCGTTGTTGTTACCCGCAACATAGAACACCCAAAAATCTGGGGATTTCGTGGGTCAAACGGGATCAAACTTGAATTGAAATTGGAGGGAGGTATATGTAGAGGGGCATCTTGTCTTGGGAAGAACACATGATTCAGCGACCTCATCGATCGAGGAGTGAGTCCAGCGTGAAAGTTCAAGGATCGAGGGCTAAAAGTCAAGAAGAAATTGAAGTGGATTAGTGAAAGGTTTAAAGTGGAAAAATCACGAGAAGTGGGAGGTTAGCGAGTCTAGCATACCTATGGCGTCAGAGGGGCTAGTTGACCGGCGGGTCAACCAAGGCTGGCCCCTCATTGGTCTACGTGGCTTCTAAGAGACAAAAATGAAAATAAAAGAAGAAATAAATAGAAAAGATTTCGAAACTGATATTATTATTATTTTTCATAAAACATAAAAATTATTTATTCTTTTATGTAGTATTTTAATATGATATTTATTTATTTGTTTGAGGTTATTTGTTGTATGTTACCTTTTACAAGTATAAATATAGGTATATTTACCAATATATTAGGTATTTTATTTTTATTTCCTATTTTAAATTTTAATAATTTATGTACATAATTTATGTATTTTTAAATTATTTAAATACATATAAATATTTTTTTATTGTATTTTTTGAAGTAATTTGTACACTTAAATAATTTGGTGTATTTATTATATAGGTATATGTATGTATAATTCATATATGTATTTTGTTTACTTATTTATTTTATGGCAAAATCATTTTATTTTAGTTTAATTATGTATATTCTTTTCAGATATTATTTATAAATTTATAAAAATTAAAAATTTATAAAATATTAAGAATAAATAAAATCATTTTTTTTATTTAGGTAAATTGCATAATAAGGGCCCAAAACCAAACTTATGCATCTTAACTCCAAATTGAATGAAGCCTTCTTCATTAAATAACTTATTAAATTTTATATACAATTAGAGATGAGTTTGGTCTATTTTATACAATATGGAGAAGATATAGGTATGTGAAGTTTGTATTTTAGCTTTTTATTTTGAGTATCTAGGGCACTTTGTGCATTATTTTTGCATGAAATAAAATTTGTATTTTCGATATATTTTTATCTATAAGTTTCATGTACAAAGTTTATTGATTTGAGGTATAATTAATAAATAATAAAATATGTCCGAAAATGAATTATTGGGGAATTAAATTAGGATTTTTATTGTTTTATTGGCCCTTATATTCATCTAATTTATTCATTGTCGACCTAGTCATCATGATGCCTAGGTCTAGGGTTTAGGGCCATTCTATACCTATGATATTTCATTTCTTTTCCTTTTCTTTATTTATTTTTTATTTTATCTTTAAATATACTATTTTATACAATATTTACACTGTAAATAATATGTGTTATTTTGTACAAAATAGTGTTATATACATGCATTTATCTAGGGTTTAAAGGCCAAAATGAAAGAATAAAAGTGATGAAATAGAGAGTCATCACCTTCCCAAGAAAGTTGTTGCTCCATCATCTAGTTGGTTATCTAGTAAAAAGAAGTTGAGTACTGATTCCTCAAGGTGTTCCCCCAAACCCCTCAAGACATGTTACTCTTATCTTCCTCTTATCGCTTCAGGTTCTAGTAAACATGAACAGAAAGCTACCTTCGACATACCAAAGAAGGGATTTTCTAAGGATTCCTCATCAGGTCCAAATGAGGTGATCTATATGAGTGAGCTCAACTCGGCTATTCTTTAACCCTATTTGAGCAAGCATCCGTGTGTCGGCCCTCATTGGACATTTCCTTCACCTCACTACTATTCCTTTGAGAATAATTCCGACAGTGACACACTTGTATATTCCTCACCTCCTCATTCCCCCAAGAATGTTTGTCACAAACCTTCTTGATCCTTGCATATTCTCACGCCATCTTGTATAGGATTTCTTCTTTTTGTTCCCTCACTCTCTCGTGATTCGCATCACTCACCTCTACTCCGTACCATTTTCATTTTGTGGTTACACTTGGGATGACTAGATTCTAACTATGGGTGTGAATGACCAAAGTTGCTCTTTCTTTACTTTTTCATTTTTCTTTTAAACTCCTACCCACCTTCATCGGTCCTCACACTTTCTACTTTTCTATACTAAGACTAACTAGAGACTACGTATAGGGAGGACCGATGCCCACCCTGTATATTCATTCAATCATCCCCCTCTTGACCTCGATCGCCCTGTTTTTTCTTTTCTTCTACACTTAGGCTGACCATAGCCTAAGTATGGGGGGGCATTTCAACTTCTATACTTGTATTCTTTTCACTCTCTTACGCTTAGCACAAGCTATGTATCTTCCTCACTTTTTGTGCTCTGAGGACATAACATACACTAAGTATATGGGGTATGTATATATTACATATATACTTTACCCATAACTCGTACTTCACATATTTTATGTGTATAACATTCAATATATATGGGATGGGAAACCATTGTAAAATGTAAAAAAATAAAAAAAATTTAAAATATGTGCAATATGTAAAATACATGTAAAATATGTACAATATTGTATGAGTTTGTGTAAATATACTCTTTTTGTAAAAAGATTTTGTAAATTGTTGAAAAACTAGGTGTTTAACAAAAAATCAATAAAGAATGGATTCTCATTCATTCCTTCATTCATTTAAATAAAAAATAATTTAAAGAAATTGGGCATTTTATTCATCTACATTTCATTAGCATATCATGCATATGCAAAAGTGGAAAGTCATCAGGTTCTGAACTGAGTTGTGAGTAAAAATCGAGAATGAAATTGACCCGACCTTAATCCACTTAAATTTTCAGAGGAACTTCACTAAAAGATAGGATTTTAGAAACTTCAGGTCATGGACTTAATTCTCCGAGTTCCTAGAAGATAATGTCTAGACTTTAACTCTTAGTGTCTAACATGATTGCTTCATTCTAAGTAGACTCTTGTCTAGTGAACTAATATGCACTCTACACCGCACACTTAGCTCAACTCATGCGAGGCGTTGGCCGATTGTACGTCTTTTTCTTTGCTAGCGTGGACATCTAAAAACTAGAGTAACGTGTTGAAATAAATCTTCGGATGAGGAATGGACTGCTCTAAGATCCCAAAACATAGACGGAACAAAAGATTCTATATTAATCGTGGCATAATAGATTAATGCATGGAAACTACAACTCAAACCAAAAAGAAGCTAATTCCTAAAGTTCATCATTGACCACAATGGTCCAAGCTTCAGATTGCCTGTAGATCATAGTGGAGACTTGGTTACACTGGCCAGACTTCAAAGGAGATGTGACTACACTGGTTCACTCAACTTCTTTTCCCCTTCTTCTAGACTTCTCCTCCATATTTATTGTGAACTTGCATGCACCTGAACTTAGAAGGAAATACCCAACTCTCTGAGGATGGGTTACTAGAGGAGGAGATTGCATGATTGTTCATCATCTTGGATGGGAAGAGCTTAAACCCTCACACACAAGAGAGAGTTATTCATTGTTCATGTGGGATTCTTTGGGAGGGTGTTGATCTAAGATGACTTCTATGTCGGATCTGGATGATGACTTGTACAACTTAGAGACTGTTACTTTAAAACCCCAATTCTCATGAGAAGTTCTGCCATACTATTAATCTAAAGGTAGAGCGGGCTCTATTTTCACCTTTTGTTCATGACCTTGGTATGGAACCCAATCTCATTTCACTTTTGCGTTTATTTTAGTTGCTCGGAGACGAGTAATGTTTAAGTATGAGGGATTGATGAATACATGATTCATCACTTTAAAAGCTGAAAATAAAGCTCCATTCACAAGTAGTTAATTGCATTTAGACATTTATATTACATTATTATAATTCATGCATGTGTAAATAATATCCATATTTTAGCATTCATAATTGCATTAATAAGAATCCAGAATTATTCTAAATAATCACACGTATATTAACTAACTTCTTGTATTTCTCTTTATTTTATACTAACCCCAAATACAATAAAATCAACTCCATTTTGTACATATTACTAACATTAATAAAGGAAAAATATCAGAAAAATACTAACATGTATAGTTGATAAATAAAACTAATCTCTAGTTTAAGACAAAAAAGCTGCAAATGCAAATATCTCTCGTACACACTCTTGTATGAATCCCTACTCACTTCTAAATTAATACACATTCGATTATCTACAAAATAAGACTAAATTAAAAAGAATCGGAGTTCATATGTGAAACTTTGGTTTTGGGTCTTCATTGTACATAGTATATAGTTGATCAATTAGAACTTATTTTTTTGCACAAATTAAATCTTTTAAATTTATTTATTGTTAATTTATTTTCTTTGATTTATGTTTTAATAAAGTATGCAAAAATATATGAATATAAAATGCATCTAAAATCAAATAAAATGAATCATTCTAAGTCTGTATATATAGTTTGTACATAAGTCCCATTTTATTTTATCTTTATTTTCTAAATTAGTGAAAATAGAAAAATTAGATAAATGTGTATATATTTTTTTATATTTCCATTGATTTTATTTTAAGTTTTCCTTATTTCAAAATAATAAAAACTTACAAACATAAAAAATTTAGGTATTCTATGTACATAGAAGACCACCAAAAATACACTTTATATAGATGACTTCTTTTTGTTTATATTTCACGGAAGTTGTAGATCTCATAGAGAGAAAAAATTTCATGAAGACAACTTTTTGATTTGACATTGTTTACTATTCTAGTTTGATTTCTCTTTATTTTATTTCCGATTTTTGTGGAGGTGACATGTGGTAGCTCTAGGAGTTGCCACAAGCCCCCTACTTGCCCTCAATTAGCTTCTTCTAATCTCATCCGTTGGATGAAGTACCCCTTCATCCAATGACCGAGATCAATCATCCTTAATATATTTCTTCTTTTTGTTTTTTCTTTTAATATTCCCTTCGCCACATGGCTTCATCTTGACTATTCGATCTTGGCTGATTGAACGACTGAGGCCTTTTCTTCTCCCTTCGCTTCCTCCGCCGAGCTACACCCTTCGCCTTCTCCACCCGACTCGGTCGAGTCGCACCACTCCTTCTTCACTCCTCCTCGACCAAGTCCCATCACCCCACTCTCCTCCACATACCCCACTCCACCTCATTCTTTGCCAAGCCCTAGCAGCATGCCATCAAAATCAAAGATTTACTTCCCTCTTCTAAAATCTGCCGTTTACGAGCGAGAGGGAGCATCTTCAACTCATCGCCAGTGACTGCAAGTTGTGAGTACTTGGAAGGTGATGACCATCCATCCAGTTCTCGGTGAGATCTAAGGGACCTCTGTCCTTATCGTAGCTCCACCGTGAGCTGCTCAAGTTCCGCACACTACCGCATCGAGCGAGAATCACAGAAGCTCTGACGAGCTTCTCAAGACCAAGAACCTCCATCTACATCCTTAAATTAGTTTCTCTTCTTTATCCCTCTGTTGGACATGCGAGCCTACAGTGAGCCATTACATAATTAATGTTATTATGAGTATCATTCCTTGATCTGAAATAAAGAATAACTAATTTGCAAAATAGGTCCCTTAGTACAATTAGGGTTATGTACCATGGCCGTCTTAATGCTCATACAACTATTGATTCAATTATTGAATCATAGAGGCTGGTGCTTGGATGAATATCTAAAGAGGTAGATTGAGGACTCATCAGGAACCGTCAAATGATTGTTAAGAGAGGATCTCCAGCCTGAGTAGGAGATGGCAATCCTTTCTCACTTGGCTGATATCTGACCGACCTCTTGATGCAGGTCCTCTCCATGGGAATAGAGATTCAGAGGTATTAGATTAGTTAGGTCAAAGAGTTGACTTAACGAGATCGAGATAACCAAAGTCCTATGTCGTATACTGTCATGATATAGGCACGCATCCTCTGACCGGAGACAGATGTGTTACTATATGTCTGAGTATGTACATTTGGCAGACCAATAGGTTGATGACCTAATCAAGGTCTATACACCAGCGCACTGGTGTGCATACAAGGGTATATAAGTAATACGATCTCTCAAAGGGATCATACAGGTTCATTTCCTGATCCGGAAGACATGAGCTCACTAACGAGATATTAGGAAGAATCAAATTCCGCACGCGGTCATCTCACTTTGGAAGCTTGACTGAATTTGTAAGGATTGATATATACTTTTGGAAAGTTTATGATCAACACCTAGGTATGATATATGCTTTTGGAAAGTATATGATCGATACCAACTCCCAATGATTGAATGAGAAACTTAATGATAAATCCATGAAGTAGACAATGTACAATGGATCTTATACTTCGGGATTATTCTGGGTCTTCAGTATGCATGATGTACATGTATTAGGAATACCTGAGGGTGATGTGATCATAAACAGTTGTATAACCATGACGCTTCCATTCCTAGGGAGTGATGAAACGGGTCTGGATTTTAGTGACTCCTCTCAGTAGAGAAGTAATTTGATCTTAGTCCTAATATTGGACATTGATCTGAATGTGATGCAGATGCAATGAGAAGATTAGATTTACGGTCTTGATTAAATCAAGCATCTATGGGAGGCCCGAGATCTAGATTTGAGATGTGATCTCAATATCCAACTAACTATACATTGAACAATACAATCTCCCTATCCTTATCTCCAAATATCCACAGAGAAAGCGCATTATCCTTGAAAGAGTTCAAGATATTTTCATTGTTGATATATGTGTCCTAGCATTGAGAAATTGGATAACTAACTGTGATTTAATTATCATAAATAAAATGAATTTGATTCATATTATAAGGAGAGTTATCTTAGATAATTAAATGTGATTTGATTATCAAAGATATGACCAATGTGAACGTGATTCATATTATTTGGCACATGAGAATAGAGATCCAAGATGATTAAATGTGATTTAATTATCATAGATATGAATAATGTGGATAGCACTATCCATATTAATCATATATATTATAAATGTGATTTATGATATATAAAAGATAGCTTTTTGTAATTTACATTTGTTAATTAAATGTTAATGTGAATTGGATTCACATTGAACATTAAACTGAAAATGTAATTCACATTTTATTTTGGGTTGTGAATATGATTCACAATTTCCAATGGCAATTTTACAATATTCACAAAATAATTATGAATTATTTTTGTAGAATAAATTACAACAATTGTTGTTTAGAATTGGAGATACATGGAATAAAGTAATCTAAGAAGATTACATCGGAGATGCCCCTTCCATATTGGAAGGAAGGGATGACCACCAATTCATATTAGGAAAGGGTGGCCGTCCACTCCATATACATGGAAGGAGGCACTCTCCTTTCCATTATCTCCATATGTTGTTGATTTAATTTTGGGACTGATTTATATTGATTTATCAATATATATTTAATCTAAATTAAATTAATTGTTGTTGGTTTTTACCAACAAAATCTTAGCCATTAAAAGAAACACAAATCAATGAGAGCCATTGGATTTGTGTTTCCCATGGATTGAGATCCATGGATCCCAAAATATTATAAATAGAAGGGAACCCCTTGCTCTTCATATGCTAATGAGAACACAAGGCTCTCTCTCTCTCATTCTCTATGCACACCCTCTCTCTTCCTCTCTCATGGCCGTCCACCATGGATGTCCTAGAGAGAGTCTCCATCGCCGCAGTGTCGTCGTTATGCTGCCGGTTCGATTGCTCGTGAATCTCCATCTCCTTTGGTGCGCCTCACTCACGAAGAAGATGTTGAATATCGTGTGTCGAGATCAGGAGATTCTCCGCTTGGTCATCAACATGGATTGCGAGGATCACGTGTTTCATCAACATGCTCACAAGCGTCTCCTCTGTCGGGTCGGACTTGAGACAGGAGGTCTCTTCGTTTAGAGACTCAATCGCAACCACGCTTCAATAGGTATCCTATTACTTGTGTTTGGTTTAGACGAAATGATCCGAGAAGTGTTCTTGGATCATGTGGTTTCGTCAAATGAAAAATTTTAATTTTCGTTGCATCGAGCAACTAGTACGACTAGTCGCACCTGATCGCATATGATGCGATCCTCATGCTTCCGTGATGCGCTTAAGGATCTAACCATATCCTTCAAGTGGCATCAGAACCAGGTTGGAGGTTTCGGATACGATCCATAAACCTAGGATGACTTGGGTTCGTTAGGGTCTGCGAAAATTTTCTCGCATTTCATTTTCACATCTCTGTTTTGTGATTATTTTCGCCTTTGTTTAAATTGTTTAAACACAAAAATAAAACTTTTATTTTGTTCTCCATTAAATAAGGAAACCGTAGGATCTGAATTTGCGTGATTTCGAATCCGTTTGCTCAAGTTATGATCAAATTAATGAACATGTATCCACTGTTTCGGGGACTACGGATCATGACGTAATTAAGGAGTTAATTACTGATTGGAAACACCTAGAAATGCATGAAAATCATTAATTTCTGTTGTAAATCAAATTAGAAAACTTTGAAAACTTAATTTGCTTAATTTGGATTTAATTGATAGAGATATGCTAATTTTAGTAAGTGAGGGCCACTGTTGGAAATTACTTTCCTAATCAAGAACCTTGTGATTGTCATTTAATCAAATATTTGTGAAATATTTGATGATAATTATTTCCTTAAATGATATTGCCTTAACCAATAATTTATTAGATATGATCTAGATCACAATTGGTTAAACAATCTACTTTCCAACAAACAAAGTTGCTTGAATAGGATTGGGGATTTGCTTAGCAAATATCCTTATAATGTTAATAAAATTGTTTTGATTATTATTATATATGGTGTAACTTCAGTTGAAGAACCGATTATCATCTCAAGTACACAATGATCAATTTGGCATTATCCTTTCCCGAAGTGGATATGGTGTCTAGTCGGGGAGTGTTGGGGTAGCAGGTTGTACCGTGTGCGGTCTGTCCCACTCTCGTCAGTACTGGCTGTGACAGTGGGTAGGGACTCGATAATGCAGGAGAGATCACGGTGTATTTTTATAATTATTAAAATTTGAAATAATACGTATTTGAGATAATACCATATTTCAAGTAACAATAAAAGAATGTTTGTTGGATATTAATTAGATCATTAATTAAATATGATTAGATTAATTGGAATCCAATTAAAACTAAAACACTCTATTATTAATAGTGCTGTTATTTCCCTTGGAAGAATTAATTATGTGAATATGATTCATGATAATTAATAAGAATTTAAATATGATATTGAGGATCACATAAGTGACATTTATGGTCTCCCGTCAAGGCGAAGGGTTTCATCGCTAGGGATTGTATGTAGGAGATGCCTGTGTGAAGTGATAGCTCCTGTATGCAAGCGCATCTGTATCGAGCTCTTTTCTTCTCGAAAGAGTAAGGCCGTATGCGTAGTGACCCCAATATCAGGTCCTCATATTATTGGGGCGCTATTGAATTGTACATAGCGAGTACTATTCCTGTTGACGGTTGGTTCAATTAATGACGGGTCAACATCACCTTAGGGGTGGTGGGCCCGGGTGTTAAAGACCGAATTGGGAGTGCGAGTTGGAGTTGCAAGGAGGAATATGTTCCCGCTTCTTTTTATCCGAGTTACAAGTTCTCATATTATTGGGATGTAACAAAGATAAGGAAGGAGATCCCAGATCTTGCTGAGATATGATGGTAAGTATATCTCTTACATTGAAAGTGATTAAGGGAATGAACTTTCAGTGTTGACAAGGCAAGACAACTTTGATATAAAAATTCCTAAATCAAAGTAAAAAAAATATATTTATATGTATCTATGCAAATTTCTTATTTTAGATAATCATTCATTAAACCCACTAAATTTTATACTCAATAATAACCAGTAAAATATCATGGATTTGATCCATGATCAAGATATTGTACTTGCAGTTGGACACATAATGTATTAGTTGCAATGTGCAAGGTTTCCTCATAATAATGAGGAATGACAATTATGTAGACAATAGAACTACAACCCTAGGGTTTGTATATCCCTATAGTCTTGATCTCTCATCGAATGTACTTTAGAAGTGATATGTCGATGATGATTGTAATTGCCGAATGATCCTTAAAAAATCTAAGAAGATGTTCAGGCATACTTATAACTCTCGATATTTAATCATGAGTGACATGGTTCTCTGTATCATGCAGAATGGTGGCTCTATAAGAGATGATGTATTCAAATGTTTGAATACCTACCCGAACCAATGTTTTTAAGAGTTTAGATGGATGTAGATACAATGAGTATCATCATTCTACTGTATATACTCTAGTCATTCATGAAGCTTTAGAATATTCATAATGTATGAATTGAATGAAGCATGTATAAATGTTAAAATGCTCTTATATTGAAATCTTTTGAATTCAGCAAAAGAGATCCTTCGTCTTAAGCAATGGTTATTTATAGATAAAGGGAGCGTAGTGGAAGCATGGGTTGGACCCAAATAAGAAGTAAAGTCAAAGAGTTGACTGTACTTCGATGACTTCCACATGACATCCAAATAGGTGGATGAATGCCAATACTACAATAAGCTGATGTATTGATAGTGTGACTATCTAGTCTATCTAGGATCCTTAGAGAAGGACCCGGATAGTGCATCGGAGTAGTCTACATCTACATTTAATCATTGAAATTGACTTTCTTATTTGATGAGATCAAAGTCTAATAATTGTATCTCATTCTTCTAATAGCACTTGCAATTGGTTGCTTTTGTTTTAGAAGACTAGAAAAATTTGATCTTAAGATTCAATAATCATCCACATGGATGTTAATGTAATTGTTGCAAGAACCTCTATTGGATAAATAGACTTCTTAGTTTCAGTGGGAGAGCCCTTAGTCTTAGAGTATGTCTCTATGACCTAGATATTAGAATACACTCATTGTTTATTTCTAAATGTTGGGAATAAACAAGAATTCTGGAATAGACCTATCATAAAGAGTTATGATGGCGATATTTCAGATAGTAATCTAAAATCAAGCGGACTCTACTAAATTAGAAAATTAATGAATGGTTCATTAACATTTCTAATACCGAAATTAAACCTTAAAAGATCAATAGGAGAATGAAGATCATTTGACAATGATCTGGCATCAAGCCTTGGACATTTGTCTGTTGATGTGATCAATAGACTAACAAGAGATGAAACTTTAGATTGCCTAAAGGTTCAAATCTTACATACTTGTGAATATTGTATTCAAAAGTAAAAATGTCCAATACACCCTTCCTTGGAATAGTGTAAGATGTCAAGATATTCAAGATCTCATACATATTGATGTATGTGAATCATCTATATCAAAATAAATATTATGGATATGTGATATCTATTAATGATTATTTGTGATATGAGATTTCTTCTCTTCACTTAGAAACCTTTAAAATGTTCAAAGATTTCACAATTTTGGTTTAGAACCAAAGTTTGAAGGAAGATTAAATGAATTTTGATCTAATCTAGGTAGTCAGTACCTATTAGATGAATTCATGGAATACCTTATAGAGATATGAATGTCATTTCTATCTCACTCCTCCTAATAAACCTAAACTCAATGGAGTTGTAGGGAGATACAATTAGATCATGTGTGACATGATTTAATCAATGGTGATTCTTAGCATAATTACCTCTTATTTTCCAAGGTATATATGTAGTAGAGACTACAATATATAACCTTAATAAGGTTCCAAGCAAGTAAGCTGGAATTTAACACCTGAGAGTGCTACTTCATTAGGAAAATAAAGGATGGTATTGGATACCTACTTTATGACCTTGAGATTCTTGAAAGATCTCATCTATGAGAATGTGATTCTTAGAGGATGAGACTCTTGAGAATCAAGATGAAAATGAAGTGAAGGAACTCATTTAATCTTGAGAAGATAATGATGCTCCTAAAATTGGAAATTAAAAGGACAATTAAAGATGAAACACTAATACCTCTTCAAATAAGTTTGAAGATGGATTCCATGTGTCAGTTGAATCTGACAATGATCTGACTTCATGTGATGAAGCTTCTGAAGATAATAGCATGGAAGGATGGATGTTAACAATAAAGTCTAAAGTAGACTTCATATACAAATGTTGTATATGGACCCTCAAGGATATACCTCTATGGGTAAGACCCATTAAGGTGTGAATGGATCTTCAATAGAAAGAGGGAACCTGATGAGAAGGTAGAGACCTTCAAAGCACGGTTCGTAGCCATGAGATGCACACCGAAGAGAAGACATCGCTTGTGATGAGACACACTCTTCAGTGACCATGCTTGAACCCATCAGAATATTGCTAACTATAGCTACACAACTTGACTATGACATCTTCAAGATGTGAGTCAAGATTGCATTCCTCTATGAATACCTCTCTGAGGATATTCACATGAAGTAGCCCCAGGGCTTCATGGTTGAGGAAATCAAGTTGTGCAAGCTAAGGAATTCCATCTTTGGACTCAAATAAGCTTCTTGTATTTGGAACATAAGATTTGATGAAATTATAAATGTTATGATTTCAGATAGAATCTTGATGAACCATGTGAAGCTTAGTGGGAGTGCCACTGTGTTCATCGTACTAAATGTAGATAATATCCTAATCATCTGGAATGATATAAGGAAGATAATAATAAGTGTTTTATAATCTGATTGTTCCATACCTCGAGATATGATCTCAAGGATACCTCTTAGATCTTAGTTCTGAAGTTGTTCAGAAGCAAAGAGAAGAGGGTATTGGGACCGTCACATTAATGGTACAACTTGGACATTTCCATTTTCTGGAAAATTTCAAGAAAGGCTTCTTTCCCTCTAGATATTGTACTAACCTATCTACAGGGATATCACCTCAAAGAGTTGAGGAAGTGAATGCTAAAACTGGTTTCCCTTTGTGCATCATTTACGAGAAGCTGAAAGTATGCTAGATATGAACAAAAGCCATATGTCTGCCATGCAATGGGAGTAGTAACTGTTACTAATCCTACTATGGAGATAGAACACTTGATTGTAGTAATAACAACATCTTCAAAGATGACAAGCCTTTAGAGGTAGTGATCTATAAGTCCTATCTTCAAGAAATTAAGACTTTATAGATGGAGATCTAAAAGGTCTTAACTGCGAATACCTTAGGAGATAGAGATCTCCAGGAATAAGGGTATTCTGATAAGGATAATAGAAATTACATACTGGTTATAATAATTACTGAGGTGTAGTGTCAAGGACACTATGACTGACATGGTTGAGTATTGGTTGCATGAGATGCAACATTCGCATTGGATGTGAACACTGTCACTAGGAGATATGGAAGTGCCGCAAAAGGACTTGGCATAGTCTCTTGGGAACATAGTGACTAATCAGCTTACCTAGCTATTTTTTAAATAGCCTATGATTGTCACATGAGTGCGGGTTTAAATGATTAGCCCATTAATGGCTTTTTGGGCTAGTGGGAGATTGTTGGACATGTGAGCCCACGACGAGCCATTACATAATAAATGTTATAGCGAATATCATTCCCTCATCTGAAATGAATAATAACTAATTTGCATAATAGATCCCTTAGTACAATTAGGGTTATGTACCATGGCCGTCTTAATGATCATACAACTATTGATTCAATTATTGAATCATAGAGGATGGTGCTTGGATGAATATCTAAAGAGTTAGATTGAGGATTCATCAAGTACTGTCAAATGGTTGTTAAGAGAGGATCTCCAACCTGAGTAGGAGATGGTACTCCTTTCTCACTTGGATGATATCTCACCGACTTCTTGATGCAGGTCCTTTGCATGGGAATAGAGATTCGAAGGTGTCATATTAGTTTTATCAAATAGTTGACTTAACAAGATCAAGATAACCAAAGTCCTATGTCGTATGCTGTCGTGATATAGGCACGTATCCTCGGACTGGAGACAGATGTGTTACTATATGTCTGAGTATGTACATTTGGCAGACCAATATGTTGATGACCTAATCAAGGTCTATACACCGGTGCGATGGTGTGCATACAAGGGCATATGAGTAATACGATCTCTCAAAGGGATCATGCAGGTTCATTTTCTGAACCGGAAGACATGAGCTCACTCATGAGATATTGGGAAGAATCAAATTCCATGCGCGGTCATCTCGCTTTGGAAGCTTGATTGAATATGTAAGGATTGATATATACTTTTGGAAAGTATATGATCAACACCTAAGTATGATATATGCTTTTGGAAAGTATATGATCAATACCAACTCCCAATGATCGAATGAGAAACTTAATGATAAATCACTGAAGTAGACAGTGTAAAATTGATCTTATACTTCGGGATTATTCTGGATCTTCCAGTATGCAGGATGTACATGTACTAGGAATACCTGAGGGTGATGTGATCATAAACGGTTGTATAACCATGACGCTTCCATTCCTAAGGAGTGATGAAACGGGTCTGGATTTTTGTGACTCCTCTCAGTAGAGAAGTAATCTGATCTTAGTCCCAATATTGGACATTGATTTGAATATTATTCAGATGCAATGAGAAGATTAGATTTGCAGTCTTGATTTAATCAAGCATCTATGGAAGGCCCATGATCTGGATTTGAGATGTGATCTCAATATCCGAGTCACTATACGTGGAACAATACAATCGCCCTGTCCTTGTCTCCAAGTATCCGCGGAGAAAGCGCATTAACCTTGAAAGAGTTTAGGATAATTTCATTGTTGATATATGTATCCGAGCATTGAGAAATTGGATAATTAAATGTGATTTAATTATCATAAAATGAATTTGTATCATATTATAAGGAGAGTTATCTTAGATAATTAAATGTGATTTGATTATCAAAGATATGAATAATGTGAATGTGATTCATATTATTTGGCACATGAGAATAGAGATCCAAGATGATTAAATGCGATTTAATTATCATGTATTTGAATAATGTGGATATCACTATCTGTATTAATCATATATATTATAAATGTGATTTATGATATATAAGAGAGCTATTTGCAATTTACATTTGTTATTTAAATGTTAAGGTGAATTGGATTCACATTGAACATTAAATTGAAAATGTAATTCACATTCTATTTTAGGTTGTGAATGTGATTCACAAATTTCCAATGGTAAGATTGCAATATTCACAAAATATTTAAGAATTATCTTTGTAGAATAATTACAACAATTGTTGTTGTAAAATTGGAGATACATGGAATAATGTAATCTAAGAAGATTACATTGGAGATGCCCCTTCCATATTGGAAGGAAGGGACGACCACCAATTCCTATTTGGAAAGGGTTGTCGTCCACTCCATATACATGGAAGGAGGCACTCTCCTTTCCATTATCTCCATATATTGTTGATTTAATTTTGGGATTGATTTATATTGATTTATCAATATATATTTAATCTAAATTTAATTACTTGTTGTTGGGTTTGACCAACAAAATCTTAGCCATTAAAATAAATACAAATCAATGAGAGCCATTGGATTTGTGTTGCCCATGGATTGAGATCCATGGATCCCAAAATATTATAAATATAAGGGCACCCCTTGCTCTTCATATGCTAATGAGAACAAAAGGCTATCTCTCTCTCATTCTTTATACACACCCTCTCTCTTCCTCTCTCATTGTCGTCCACCATGTATGCCCTAGAGAGAGTCTCCATCACAACAACATCGTCGTTATGCTGCTGGTTCGATTGCTCGAGAATCTCCATCTCCTTCGATGCACCTCAATCGTAAAGAGGACGTTGGATCGTGTGTGTCGAGATCAGGAGATTCGCCGCTTGGATCATCAACATGGCTTGCGAGGATCACGTGTTTCATCAACATGCTCGCAGGCATCTCCTCCGTCGGATCGGACTTGAGACAAGAGGTCTCTTCATTTAGAGACTTGATCGCAACCATGCTTCAAGAGGCAATCCTTTTACTTGTTTGTGGTTTAGATGAAACGATCTGAGAAGTGTTCTTAGATCATGTGGTTTCGTCACATGAAAAATTTTAATTTCTGCTCCATCGAGCAACTAGTACGACTAGTGGCTCCCGATCACAAATGATGTGATCCTCACGCTTCCATGATGCGCTTAAGGATCTAACCATATCCTTCACCCTCCTTCTTTCTTTTTTGTATTTGCTTCTTCTTTGTCTGCTACATTTTCCCCAAATCTTCTTTTTTAGTCTTGAATGAAATTAATCAACTCCCATATCTTCCACCTCCTTCGAGCTTTACGCAAGATCCATTCCACATGCAGTAAAGTCCTTCCTCCATCTTCTCCATCTCACAGTCGGACCTACTTCGTTCCCTACCTCACCCTTTGCTAATCATGTAGGTTTGAGCCCATCCTCCTTCATCAACAGTAGAGCATCATGCCCCTCATAGTGCTATCTCTCAACCTGTAGGCATGTGTCACCTAGAGTTTGATCAAAACCCTTCCTCCATTGAACTTTACTACAACCATGCCATCGACAGCAACAACTCAACTGCAAGGGAGGATACACTCAGTTGTGAGGAAGGAGGTGCTAGGATGTGAACTTGAGTCCCTAGCAATAGTTCACAATAGATCTGATGGTTGCGACGTAGACATCCCCAACCTCAGTATGAACCTCAAGGATTGGAGCCACAGAGGCTACTACAAGCATCCACGTGGAGGACAGACACCTGAACCTTAGCTCTGCATCGAAGCGTCCATCTAAAGCATCAGAACATGTGAAATTCACATGTACGGTGGAAGATTTGCAACCTACGCCTACTGATGAATCCATAATTCATCTACTTTATATGGCTATCTTAGACAAATTCTCTTGTGAATTTAATAATCAAATACACTAAAATAGATTAATTAACTTCATGACCCTTATTTTTGCCTAACTTGAGCTTATCATTTTGTGTGTAAAGTATCACCTCTTTATCTCAATTCTTCTCCTATCACTTTCTTTGAGTTGTTAACTAACATGGCATTAAGAAATAAAATCCAAAAAAAATCACAAAACATAGAGAAAACAAAGAAGTTTCAACACGTTTATATTATACATATACTTGGGTGTTTTTAATTTCTAACCTATTAAAAATCCATAAAAATTAGATTAATTATGTATATATTGTTTAAATATAAACCAATAATTAGAATATAATTTAAAATACAAAAAACTAAAAACTTAAAATAATGGGATTAATGGGCAATTAATACCTATATAAAAACTTTATTTTGTATATATGATTTATTTTAGTTTCGATTCCTTCATTAAAGTTGTAGATATCAGAAAGTCGAACAACTTTCTACCTTTTGATTTTACCCTTTCTCCTATTTATTATTTTATTTTCTTTTATTTTATTCATTAGTTAACTTCTTGGTCAACCCTTGCGCCATGTGTCACCTGCTGATTTGTCCACCTCAACCGCCACGCAAACTGCTCCCTACTCCTCTCTCCAACACCTCTCCACCAATGACGTGTCTCCGTGAGTTGACCTCAGTCAACTCACCCCTCCACCAACTCTTACACCTTCAGAATGCACACAACTCATTTTCTCCCTTTAAAGCCTGTTAATCCTCACCATTGCCCACCTTCATTTCCCCTTGCATGTAAGCCCCTCATCATCACGACCTCCATAGACCATTCAAGTCCCCCATTGATAACATAACAACGCTCTGCTCACCCCCTATTAAAGCACCACCACCTCTGACTTTAATGCCCATCCACCAATTACATAGCCTTCCCCAGCCTTGATTCTTCTCAAGTGACAGCTCAGAAAAACTTTTGTTGGGTGCTGGCGAGACTAAGGCATGGTGAGATCTGCAACCTCCTCTCATCTGGCCGTGTAGATACTCCAAAGCTGCGTAGTCTCTTGTTCTTTTTGTGGAAGCATGGAGGCCAAGAACTAGTTGATCCTAATAGTTCCTCCTTCCAGGAAACTCGACACCGCATCTGCTCCGATAGTCCAGGATCTCTCATTGTTCATCCCCAGGTATATCCCCTTTTCTCATATTCATCTCCCTTGTTCAAATCACCAGGTTCATCTCTAGTACATGAATTACAACATCCATCCCCTCTTCGCTCCGACTCCGCCTCACTATCCGTTCTCCCTATAGTTCCTCTCTATTTCCCAGGACTCTCCACCTCAGACTTCGCTAAGATCGGAGCTTGGAGCTCCACTCCCTCACCATCTGATGGAGCTACACCGCCTGATGAATATGTGAATCATCATCTCAATATATTATACTTAGCTTGCATACCTAAACAAAACCCTAATTGAAGTCCCAAAATTCATAAAATTAACAAAACACATTTCTTAATAAAAATGGACTAATAGTGTATATTTATCGTGTAAATAAGTCCACAAAATAATTCAAAATAAAATTAAAAAACAATAAAAAATAAAAAAATATTATTTTAAATATTATATGTAAACAATCTTCCATAACTACCCAAACTTCCTAGACTTTTAATAAATTCATACTAACTAATTTTGAATTAATTCATTTTCTAACTTTAATATGAAATTGATATAAAAATACAAAATAATTCTCACATTGATCAAATAATTTTAGATTTTGAATCGAAAAAACCTGTAGAGTCCAACTTCTCAGCTAAATCCCTACTCCTATAACTCCAAATTCACCAAAATCAATTTTAGTGTTCTAGCTATAAAATTACCTATCAAATGAAAGTGATTTCATTAAAATCAGAGTTTGTTTGCAAAATGTCGGTTTTGAGACCTAATTGTATACTGTATATATGTACTAACTTGGCACTAACACTTTATGTATACGTTTAACCCCTTTGTGATTTATTTCTTTTTCTATTAGTTTTTATTGTATATTAAATAAATTACATAATTATAAAAATAAAAATAAATATTTTACCACTGGAAATAATGCAACGTGACTCTGTATATAGTGTAAATATTATTCTTTCCTCCTATGTCTTTTGCTTTTTTTATTTATAAAAAATCCCAAAAAAATACATTTGTATTTTATTTTTCTCTAGTATTTTATTTTATTTTTATTTTGTAAATATCTTTTAATTAAAATGCAAAAATAGAAAATCTGTAAAATTGTATTTTGTACAAATTTTGTTGGCAGTTTTATAAATTTTCTATTTTTATCTCTCTCTCTTTATTTTATTATTTTTAGTAGCCTATATTTTTATTTCTTATTTCTTATTTTTATTTTCATTTTTTCTCCATTAACCTCCATTCTCAGCACCTCTCCCACTTCTTTCCCAACTTCTACCCCACCTCTTTTCTGACTCCCATTCTTCCTCCTCCTCCTTAATTCCTTTCTCCCTTTTCATTCTTCCTTATCCACCTAAATTGAGAGAGAAGGGATCCAACGACTCAACTTTCTTGACGGTGACAACTACCGAGCAAGTTTTCGATGAGACAATTGTTTCCATCGTGTCTGGCAAGATCCGAGGTGGAGAGGTCGACCTCGTCGTAGCTGCATCCAAGCTACATATC
Organism: Ottelia alismoides; assembly: GCA_037367405.1. Lineage (NCBI taxonomy): Eukaryota > Viridiplantae > Streptophyta > Magnoliopsida > Alismatales > Hydrocharitaceae > Ottelia > Ottelia alismoides. The sequence goes on along the minus strand of JAZKJV010001869.1, from coordinate 69,333 downwards.
TTCTCCGATTTTTCACCGAACCAGATTGAGGAAGCGACAGATATGAGATAGCCGTGCTTGTTCGAGCCCAAGCAAATCCACAAGTAAGTATCTTTTCTTCTTTTCATAATTTTATTTTGTTTCGTTTCATGCTATTTTGTTATCATTTTCATCATTGTATCAAAAATCTAACACTATCATCTTACCTTATTCTTCTCCTCCTTACTTCTTTTCTACCTTTACATAATCTCCCATAGATATAAAACTCCCTTCTTCCATGTCAATATAGCTTGACCATCCATTTTTCTCCTTTAATGAACAAATGAGCTTCAGGCTCGATCTTCTAGTGGTAGTTGTAGATGACATACAACATCGACCCACTACGGTCGTATGCCTCCATCTCTAGCAGAACGGCCACGACCCCCTCGCGGTACAACCACCCTCCGCCTTCATCGACCGAAAACACCTCCACCTTGCAGTAGACCATCGTAGGATGTGCATACACCCCCATGTAGAGGAGCTCTGCCCATGAGGCTGCTCCACCTAGAGTACAACCAAGCGTAATGAGGAGCAACATCCTGCCGCCGCTCCATCTCCAGTTTGCCCACCCCCACATGCGGAGCCACACCATAGACCACCGCACCCTCCTCGACACCGCACGACCACTGCCTCACGGGACCACTACCAAGTGAACACAATAGCATCCCCCACACATGGGCTAACTCTTCTATGCCACTGTGCGCGCCTACGCCTCGTGCTGTTGGTGCCACACTCATGCACAGAGGTCACCACCATGGTGCGTGGCCACATGCCCCTACCCCACCTTCGTGTGTTCTTGTCACATCACTTAAATTCATGGTCAACACCCATCGCCTCTGATGAATCTGCGATTCATCATCTTTATTCATTTATTTTAGCTTAAAATCCCTTATAAAACACCTGCATATAACGCTAACTCCATATTCTTACTAACTTGCATTTGTGTGTAAATATTGTACATTTCTGACTACTTTTATTCTAAAATAAATAAATAAAGAAAGAAAGGAAAAATAAAGAAAAGAAAATAAAAAAAGGAAGACTGTATACAGGCTGACCTGAACCCCGAGAGAAGGTCAAGACTTGACCTGATCGACCATGAATAAAGTAGGGGGAGATAGGGTCCTTAATTAGAAAATAAAAAAATGTGTGTATCTGGTTGTAAATATCTCTCACTAATTTTGTATATATCTGTATAAAACTGACACTAATTTATTTGTACCTTAATTGACCTCAAATCAAATAACATTCAAAACCAAAGTTGTAAATAAAAATGTGTTATAATTACTAAAAATGATTGCACAATTAAATCTTGCACAGAATAAAAGTAGCCACACTTGGAAAAAGCCACTAAGCACTCTTTAAAAGATCAATTCCGTCTCCACTCAAATTGAATCAATCTTACTTCCATTGAACTCGAAATTAAATTATCTTCAAAATGGCTGTAGTTTCATAATTTTTGGAGTTACGGTTGAAAAGTCGGTTTTCTGGGGTGGTTTGTGCAATTTTCCCACGTATTTTGTGCATATTGTATTTGTATATATTGTAAATTAATCCCACTTTTTTTTAAAATAAAAATAAAAATAAAAAAATAATAAATTATTAAAACACAAAAAGGGCTAATTTCGTCATTTATCCTTGGATATAGTGTCACATATGTATATAGTATATGTATATAGTTGTTATTTTTAATTAATCTTCATAAAAAAATAAAAAAACAACATTTTTTAATTCAAATTAAATAAGTGACGGAAATTCAAAAAAATTAGATAATTTTGTAATTAGTTTTATCTCTCTTTTATTTTCATTTTCAAATTTCATCTCCCTTCCACCAAAAAAAATTCAAAAATTCATTTTAATTTTCATCTCCATTAAAAATTCAAAAATTCAAATTTCATCTCTCTTCTATTTATATGGCTCCTTCTCCCTCATTCTAACTTGATCAATCTTTAGAGAGAGGAGCCCAATCTCCGAGAGAAATTTCATCGAGGAAGTTGCCTAGCCTCCAAGCCGTCCGATGACAGCGAGTCGGCCTTGTCGAGGCGATCACGGTCCATTTTCCACTCCTAAGGTGAGATCCAAATTTTTCTTTGCATTTTATCTTAGTTTAATCGCTTTTATTTTGTCGCATTTTTTTATCGTCATTTTGTTCTTCTAGAACTTAAAAAATTAGTCATCACGATTTTGATCCGCCACCGATTCCGAATTTTCATCTCATCATCGCAATCTCTCCGCCTTCATTTTCTGTCTCTCACGATCTATCAACTCCGACCACACACGGTGGTCGGAGAGTCGGATTCTAATCCTCCACTTTCGTTGAATCCCCATTCACTTTCTGATTGTGTAAATAAATAAAAAAACCATTTGTTTCTTTACCTCTAACATTTGTTTTGCAGGATCACTAATATAAAAAAATAAAAAATAAAAAAAGAGGAATTTCTATAGCTTTTTATTTCCTATTTTTCGGATTTACAAAAAAAATAAAAAAATTTCCTCATTATTATCCACTATTATCCACTGTTACATAAGAAAACATAATTAAAAATAATAATAATAAAAAAAATTTCTGCAGCAGGCGGCGGACCGTCACCTCCGCCGCCCGCACCTTCTTCTACAGGCTCCGCCTGACCGCTTCTGCCGCCATCCGCGAGCCCGCCTCCAGCGCTGCCCTCCGCAGAAGTCTGTCGGCAGCCCCTCCCGCGCTGCCCCGCTCTGCCCTCGGCCGCGCGACCTCGCCCCGGTGCGCCCCTGCATCTCCGTCTCTTGCCAACGTCGGCCCGACCTCCAACATCCCCAGGCGAGCCCGCGAGGGCGGCGCACCCGCCGTGCACTCCCTCCACGCTGCCAGCCGGCGTAGCAACCGCGCCCGTCAGCGTGCCGCCCCGCGCCACCTCTGAAGCATGCGCCCCACCGCACGAGCCACGCCGCACCAACCGCCACCCTTCCGTTGTAGCCGCGTCCTCCCTGCTCCCCTGTAGTCGCCCCGCGTGGGGAGGAAGAAGAGGGGCGGCACCCTTGAGCCCTTTGACTTATGCCCAAAGCAATACACAGGAGAACCCTATGTGGGGTTTAAAAAAATTATATTTGAGAAAATTACAAAAGAAGCCCTTCGAAGTCTCAGAAATTGCCAGTAAGCCCCTGCCAGAGCCTTAAGTCACATGCTTTGCATACTACTAGGTAAATTGCGAAATTCCTCTTGATTTTAATTATTGTTCTAATTTGAGGAAAAAACAGTGACTATTTATATTCAGTTCAAAACTTTTGATTATTTACATTTTAGTCCCTGAACTGCAGAACATTGAATTTGCATGATCTTTTATTGAAATAAATGTTATTCATGATCCAAAAATTTTGAGAAAATTGTGCTATGCTCCTGATGTGATTATTTTCTTAGCATAAATTTTCCATTGCATTTGTCCTTCATTTATCATTATTAAAAAATCAAAAACAGTGCCTTTTTGTCTTCTTGAAATTCGAAAATTCATAAAAATTCGAAAATACCTCTAAAAATTCTAAAAAATTAGAGTAGTTGTATTTCATTGTCTTTTAATTTCTGACCAATTTTCACGCATTGATCATTTATAAAACTCAAAAAAAAGTTAAAAATATCAAAAATCTTCTAAAAATCATAAAAAATTCTACAAAAAACCCAAAAATTGTGATTTCAGTTCCTGTTTGTAGATAATTATTTCTAGTTTATCTTAAAAATAGTTGCAAGGAGTTTTGGGCATTTAAAAGATTTTTAAATTGCAAATTACTCCAGGCTGTCCACATTTTCTTATTTTCTCCTTGTTTGATTTTTAGAAAAATACAAAAACATCCGAAAAGTCTATAAAAATTCTCAAACACATTTTAAAACTTTTAAAACCCAAAAATATTTTCTTTGAATGTTTCTGATTATTTTTGACTAATTGAAAAAACTGCAAAAAGAGTTGGTGTGTGTAGCGTTGATCCTTTGAATCATTGCTTCATGTCGTTTTGAAAATTAAAAAAATTGCAACATCAAAATCATTAAAATTTTGAAAATCAGAAAATAAAAAAAATTAGAAATAAAAAAAATTTAAAAAATTAAAAAGATTCAAAAAAATTCACAAAAATCAAGGATAGTTGTCCTTTGAGATTCCTGTTTTCTTTTAATTAGTTTCTGATTAATTGAATAACCCTCGGGAATTGTAGCCTCCCTGAGTTCGACCCTGTCCGCTATACAGGTTAATAAGTAGCAAAAAAATAAAAAAATAATCTTTTGTTGACACGGGTTTTGGGGATAAAAGCAACGACCACCCATTGACAACATTTTTATCATTAATTTTCCAACCCCCGGCAATAAATTCCTTGCTCAACAAAATTTTGTCGGGAGATAAAAAAATTCAAAAGTCCCTCGAATTCCGTCTGTCACGCGGGAGATAAAGAAGTGCCCTTAGGCGCAACTTTATTTAGTTGAGTTTTTATTTCAATATTACAAACAAACCCTCTTGTTTGAGTCATTATTTTGACCTGTATACTTTATCCTTATAATAAATCAAAAATATCTTGTTGTTTAACATTTAATTCTCTATCATCATATAGTTAGTTTATAATTTTGCAAGCTTGCATGATTTATTAAAATTCAGGGAGTGAAGATCTAGGCTATTTTACCCATTTTCTATTTAAAAATTGCACGCCATCATTTCGTTCTTCAAAAATTCTCAAAAATTCAGGTTAAGTGTGTTTAATTGTGCTTTAATGTCTGCCCAACTTCTGTTGAAAATGGAGGTATTATGTTCTTGAAACAATTAGACGAGTGAATTTTGTAATTGATTTGTAATTAGGTCCACACATAATATTTTTCTGCAAACTCAAGTTTCGTGGATTGCACATTAAGATATGTATTTGATATAATTTTGTTTCTGGATAATTGGTGGTGTGGATTTATTAGGAATTAATTGCTAAGTTTCACCCTATTTCAGTACAAAATTCATAAAAAATCAAATATTATCAGAAAATTCTAAAAAAATACAATAAGCGCATTTCATCATATTCGAGTATCCATCAAAGTTTCATAATTTTTGCATTCTGTTTGTTCACAAAATTGCATAAAAAGACATAAAAATCAATCATTTTTCATTATTGCATTTTAACCCTAAAAACCCAAAAAAATATATTTTGCATGCATCATTGAATTAGGTTTACAAAAAATATCATTTGCCTAATTTTATCTGATTTTGAATTAAAAATTAATTGGGCTAGGTTGCCTATTTCTCCTAAGAATTTAATTCAATCACATTTTACATTTTCACTCATATCGCATAAAAAATATAAAAAATTCCTCTTTGAAAGCGTGCATTGACCTAATTTGATCCTTAAGTTGTTCCTTTCCTGCTTTAGTCGACTCTGGGGCTTGACCAAGTTAGGTAAACATAAAATCATACTTGATTCACATGATTGATTTATTTATTTTTGTGATTATTTTTAATTGATCCTGATTGCCCGACTACAACAATTCAATATAAATAATTAGGGTATTTTTTAGATCGTCACTGCCCATCCCACCTCTCCTTTTTCTTCTTCTTCTCTCCCTTGCAGGAGCCCAAGATCCATCCTCTACCTTTCCTTGCCTAAAACTGATCGTGAGGAGGTTCCTCATCCTTCTTGGAGCTCCATCGAAATCTTGAGCTCTGCCTGAACTTAATCTACCACCAAAGAGAACGAGAGCAAGAAAATCTCTACTGAAGCATCTTTTCTTCATCGCTCCATCAATTGCTGCCCACATTTCGGACCGAGGAAGAAGAATATCTACCTGCAGAAGCATAAGTACCGTAGGATCTTGCCTTTTCGACCTTGGTCTTACAATCCCTATTCCACCTCCTCTCGACCTTTGATCAACTCACCATCCAACACAGAAGGAAGCATCCACATGGAGATATCAACCCTCCCCGCCTTGGGTGGATCGAACCAAAGGGAAGCGCCATGTGGAGCTTCGTCTCCATAAATTGATCGATCCTCGCCTTCACATGTGACTTGGGGAAACCTAGACCCCCATAATATCCAATAATTACATAAGAGTCTAGTCACGCGCCTCAAACACTTGACTTGAGATATTTTACATACGTGCCCCTCAACCTTCTAATTTTTATAGAAATGCCCCCACCTATGGCAAATTATAGAGGTGCCCCTCCATCTTTTATGAATTGTACATTAGTCCCACCTAAGACTCAATTTGAATAGGAAACTTATTTTTATTACGTTTTAGTTTAATCCAAATTTTACGTATTTTATGTCATTTTAAAGCTTGTTCCTTGCTCTATAATTTTTTATAATTTGTGAACTAATTAGAAGATTTTTATAACCTATTATTATTTGAGGTTTTATTCAGGCTTAGTTTAACTCATTTAAATGACTATTTGGAGAAAATTGATCTATTTCTACATGGATTAAATAAAAGAGACATAATTAAATATCTCCATGATAATTTATTATTTGAGGATTATTCTTATGGAGTTAATGTGCATGGAATTTGGAGATCTAATTTTCAAAGAATAACTCAGATATTGATCTCAATTAATTGCAAGATTTGATTATTGAATATTTTGAACCGACAACAAAGGATTTTATTGATAAATACCTCTTGGAATTTTAGATATATGAATTTATTTGAGGCTTCTATATATTCTTTTATTGGAATTAAAATTCATCATCACAGATCCATTTCTTCTTCTCTCTTTTATTTATTTACTTCTTCTTTAACTTTCATTTGTTTGATTCTATCCTCATCTGCATCAGCATTATTTCTGATATTGGTATTAATATTGAAAATGATTAATTATTTAGGCTAATTTGAAAGCATGCATATAAAGTAAACCATAGCTTGGGTTTGACCTTTGTACACTTACCAAGCAAAAATACTCCACCTATTCAAAAAGGTGCCCTTTAATGATCAGACTTTCATCTCATATACTATAATACATTATTCTTAAAGAGGAGCAAATTAGGATCATTAAATGGTGCCATTGCAGAAGAGTGACACATCTTTAGGTTTTAAATTAATTGTTGTGATTATTTTTTTGATATTGATTCTTGCCTAAATTTTATTTAATTACTTTTTTCTTTTGCATTAATTTTTCTTTTATCCACTACTTTCCTCTCTTACATATGCTAACCACGGAATCTCTCTTTGCAGATAGATCAGAGAAACTTTTTGAAAAATTCAAGTATCCACAAAGAAGATTTTCTATTTTCATTTTGTGAGAGAATTAGGATAGATTTAATTTTCTGTAATTCTTCTTTTTCAAGGGCCTATTTGAACCCTAGTACTTGTAATTGAACTGGACTGACCGTTGGGTGATGAAGTTGTGATTCATCACTCTAAAAGATGAAAATAGAGCTCTATTACCAAGTAATTAGCTACATTTAATCATCTATTTTACATTATTATCGTTCATTTACATGTAAATAGGATTCACATTTTAGCATGCATAATTGCATTAAATAAGAAGCCCAAAAACCTTAGTAAATTATCACATGTATAATACCATATCTTCTCTAATTTTTAGTTATTTGTTCACTAATTCATAATTAAATAAAATCAACTTTATTGCATATATATTACTAACACTAATCAAAGAAAAATAACAAAAAAATACCAACTTGTAAATTTGCCTAATAAAACCCAAACCCTAGTTCGGAGATAAAAAGCCGTAAAAGTGAATATCTCTCTCATACAATCTCCTATGGACCCTACTCACTTTAGAATTAATGTATGTTCAGTTATCTACAAAACAAGATCAAATTCAAAAGAATCGGAGTTCATATGTGGAACTTGGGTTTTGGAGCCTTATTGTATATTGTACATATTGACTAATTTGACCTTATTATTTTATGTACAAAAATAACTCTTTTTGATTTATTTCTTTTAAATTTTTTCTTTGATTTATGTTTTAATAAATCATGCAAAAATCCAAATAAAAATTGAAGCAACAATCAAAGAAAATTAATCTACCTAATTCTATTTATTTAGTCTGTACATATGTCCCCTTTTATTTTCTCTTTAATTTCATAATTATTAAAAGTCTAAAAAATATGTTAAGTTGTAAATATTTATTTTATATTTTCTCTGATTTTTTTTATTTTTACCTTATTAAAAATGACAAAAAATTGTAAAATACAAAAATACTATATTTTATATCTATAGAGTACCACCAAAAATAGTTTTTGTACATATGATCTTTTTTGGTTTTGGTTCCTTCACAAAAGTTGTAGATCACGTTGAGACGAACAACTTTTATGTACTTAATTTTTTTATTTGACATTGGTTGATATTTATTTTAGTTTTTTCTTTTGATTTATTTTTTGATTTTTCTGGGAATGACACATGGCAGCTTCTTGTGCCGCCACATATCACATCCATTTTATTTTATTTTCATTTTATTTATTATTTATTTATTATTTTAATTATTATTATTTATTTTATTTATTTATAATTATATTTCCAATTTTTATTATTTTCCTAGCCACGTAGCAGCCCCGACGCCTGCCACGTGGCCTCTTCCCCTTTCCCCTTCTCCTCTGCCACTCTCGGGCGGTGCACACGCCCGCTCCCAGCCTCGTACGATGATGTGCAACCACCACACTCCTTCTCGACCCATGCTTGCCGTGAATCATTCCTCGACACCTCTTGCTAACCTCCCCTAGCCCGTTGCTGCTATCATCTTTAACCAATCCCTAATGGCTCAGCAAAGAAAGCCATGTCACCCATCTATGCACCTTCATCTACCATTCACGAGGAGAGGCCTAGCTCAAATTCCCACTAGGGGGTAGCTTCAAGGGACTCCATCGAGCGATGATGACCATCCTCAAGCGAGGTCCAATGAAGGAATCTCCTCCATTGCAGCTGCTTTCACGTACTGATGAGCTCTACCTAGCCATGACGTTTGAGTAACTAATCACAAGAGCGCCAACGAGCTCTTTGACCCCATGCATCCATTCATTCCACATCTCTAGGTATCCTCTTCTTTTCACTACTCCTCTCTCCTCCTCCTCCTTCTCCTCTTCCTCTTCCTTCTTCTCTTTTCCTCAGCTATTCCTCTCTTCTTCTTCTCTGCTTCCTACAACACCACACCACCTTCACCGTTCCCTAGTCGTTCGCCTTCCATCGCTCATCGCCACACCACTCTACCATCCGCCTCGTACTTCTTGCCACCTCCATCGCCATTAGGAATACACCACACTCTTCTTCCCCTTCGCGGTGCTCTTCATAGGCTTGAACCTCGCCAACCACCCTCACCGCCTCTACATAGCCTTGGCCGCACTCTAGAGCCACCTTCCCCATTGGATGCCCCCGGCTACATCACAGTGCCTTTGCCTCGCCAAGTAACTCCACCTCGACACTAGTCGCATCACACCACAAGCAAGCTCCGAGGCCTGAGATGCTTGCCACCAGCCATGCCCAGTTCCACCTCGACTTCGTCCTTCACCATCGACAGTCTCGCCTGCCTCGACCTCTGCGCCCGCCAGCCCTTCGTCCATACCTCGGGGCTCGAGCGGGCAAAGATGCCCCAAGCACCCACATGGAGGAATGGGAGCTCCGAACCACCACCTGAAGCTTAGCCGCCACCTGATTTAGAGCTTTCGCGACCTGAAGAGACAACAAGCCCCTGTGTGGAGCCTCCCCACCTTCCAACCTTTAGCTCCATGCACCGACTCTCCTTCGCATGTGCTGCACATTCTCCCCCTAAGAAATAATGCCGAAGGCCCTCACGTTCCAGCAAATTCCAAAATCACCCCACCAACCGAGGCCACGTGCCGTACATGCGACCTGCTAGAAATTGCATACGACACTCGGGTCTCGGTAATTGCATCCCCAATTTTTTGTATTTATTTTATTTTTTATAATTTCACTCATACCCCTATATTTGCGTGTTTATTTGGACAACCATTTCACATCCAATTTTTATTCTAAAAATGGCACTTTGTAGAGCAATTTATTCTCTATCTTGTGGATGTTTATTGGTATTTTGTGAGTTGTGGTTGATTTATTATAATTAGTTTGGTGGAAATTTGCATAATTTGCCCACTACATGCTATTAAATTCATAATAAATTCTCCATTTCTCTAAAAATTCAAAAATTCACAGTAGATAGAATTAATTGTATTCTATTTTGTGCCCAAAAATCATTTCGTTTGCATGTATATCGAGGCTAGAATAAATTAAATGGTTATTTTGGTAATTTTTTTAACAGGATATAGACAAAATATTTTTAGGATCTACTATTTTTTTTTAGATTCCTCTCACATTGACCTATCTAGGATAATTTTATTTATAAGAAATAAATAGGTTTGATAATTATTAGAACTAATTCACTAAAATTCACCTTACCTACATATTTTATTCATAATAAATTCATTTCATATCGATAAATTCCAAAAAATCACAATAGATTATTTATACATATTTCACTTTCCAACCATGTTTTAGGACTTTTGAACTTCATTTGGCTGAAAATTGCATTTTAGCCCTAAACTTGCCCGAAATTGCATTTCATTATTAATTGCATAAAAAACATATATAAAAAATGCTTCTTTGAGAACCTATCATATAGATCTTCTAGTAAATGATCTAAGGAGATAGTGGACACCCTGATATTGACCTTGGTCTTGCCCAAGTAAAGAAATCCAACCGCTTGCTTTAATTAGAAAATTAATTTTAGTGGTCTTTCATATTAATCCCAATTGCCTTCTTACAACGAATGAACATTAAAACGTTAATTTTACACGACTAGCAAGGGAGATCTAGAGTTCAAAAGATGGCACCATTACCGGGAGGCACAACTTAGGTTGATTTTTAGAGGATTTAGACTTTAGGTTTTCCATCCCCCAGGTAGTCTGACCCTAATCTTTTTCTTGTAATTATTACTCCTTTTATTTTTCAGCATTTTATTTATTTATTTCATTGTTTATTTCTTTCTTTTATTTTTTGTATCTCAATTTATCCATCATCTTGTTTTTGTGTTAGGGACCCAACGTGACGGAGCCACTGCTTAGGTAGTCAAGCAACTCAGGAGCATTGGAGACTGGCTTCTTTGGGAAATAAGCTGACTGAAGGAAGCACGTAAATTTAAGATCAAGTCGAGTCGTGAGAGAGTGTAGAGTCCTTAGGATTTTATATCAGCTTTTAATTTGATTTTTGTAATTAATTTATAATAATTTTGGTAATTTTCTATTTCCAGAAAATTCTGTTTGGAATCTCATGTGTGTATCCGAATAAGACTTTGGACATTCTTATGCTATTTGTAGTGTGTCGAGGCCTATTTCACCCATGTGTAAAGGGTGGGGCTCAACTTGAGTGGTTCATAGGGTAGACCTGCACTTGCGACTCTTAGAGCATTTTTATTAGATTGTTATACATCTTGTGACCACACTTTACATAACAAGATGCACCCTAGATCATTCAATCTAGTCAAATTCAAATCAAATTATTCTTTATTAATAGAATTTTCTACTAGGAGAAGTTTTTGTCGGCTTGCATTTCTTTTAGAATAATATTCAATTATATGTTTTACATCCCTTAAGAATAAAGAGAGGAAGCATTGTAAGTCTCCTTATTTGGAAATGCCATCATTATTTTTCATGTGAATTGGATTTTCTCGATTCCCCCCTTGATTTTCTCACATAAATCTAAAAAGAAATTAGGACTGGATGGTACATGATCATTTTGGCTCATTAAACATTTTAGTTATAACCATTTCAAAATTGGGACTGCTAAACAAGACCGACTTAAATAAAAAAATAAGATCAATAATTGTATCCGGGAGAGTAACCACATCCTTGGAAACATGTACTTACCCCTATATAGAGTGAGTGAGGATGCAACTACTAAGGTTAGAGCCCAAATCCCCAGACTTTCCCCCCAAGTCTCCATTTCCGACTCTCGTGGATTTGGGAGCTACAAGGGCTTGCCTTCGACCTTAGACTACATTTTGATTGTATATGCCTTTGCATCTCCTTTGGGGTGTGATATTGAACCCGATAGCCAAAGAAGATCACCTCATTTATTGGGAGCATACATGAGCGAGATTGAGCGTAAGGCAACATGTTGTGTGTAATGGACATATAAGATTGTTTTATAACCAACATAAAATTGAAAAGATAATTGGCCCGACCTTTGCGGCCTTCACTATGTCCAGTTGGTCAAATTGGGGTTTGTATTGTGTATGCATTGTGTGCGTTTACCAAAGACCGATCATCAAAGACCGCACACTTGTGCCTTCACCATTTCTCATGAATTCATTATTCATGATCTCTCTCTGAATCGCTTGACATCGAGAATGGAGGATTGGGGTGATTTTTGCTTGGACTTCACAAGCCTCTCACTGACCACCCCAAACCTATCGTTCTCATAGGCTAGGGGACACTATCATCCCAAGCCCCTGTTGTTTCATAGAAACTCTTCCCATGGGACCACGACCAATAAGTCACCTTTACTTCTAGAGGGTGGACAGACCTGGACTAATCCTCTCTTCTCTCACCACATCAAGGACGATTCTCACCTCGATGCTTCTAGATCTAATTCTTTCAACTTTATTAAATAAAATTCTCTTTATTTTGAAGGTGAAGACGATAAACCAAATATTAAGTGCATCCTAAGAGAAACCCCGAGGATGAGGATTACAGAGGTGACCCCATGCAACAGGTCCTTGCCCATTTAGATAGAGCTGAGCAATAGAATACCGACCTTATGGATCAAATGGGAGATGTGTTTGAGGTGGGTGGAATGGACTATCCTATGGTGGATTCTTACAACCCAACATATAATGAAATGCACAGGTGACTATTGTCAGAAATTCTACCTGATGCATTTGAGCTAAAGTCCCATTTCCTTAGGTTGTTACTGAAGTTTAATGGGAATGCAACAAAAGAGCCATATGCATTCTTGGGAGACTTTGAGTTGGTGTATAACAACCTTAGTCATCCTAGGGTTGGAAAATATTATATCATGCTGAAGTCTACCCTATTTGCATTAGAAGATAGATGTTAGCCATGTGAGCCTAAGGCGAACCATTTATGCAATAAATGTTATTGTAATATTTGATATATCAATAGAAGTTATTGATTTATTTCTCTCCCTATCTGAGATTAAATGAATGTATGCACTATAAGGTCGAGATAAGTTACGTTAAAGATTTGATTTAAGGAAATCGAGATAACCAAGACCTATGTTGTATACTATCATGATATATGCATGCATCCTCTGTTCGGAGATAGATGTATGGCTATATGTCTAAGTATGTTCACTTGGCATACCAATAGGTTGATGACATGATGAAGGTCTATAAACTGGTGAGCTGGTGTGCATACAAGGGCATATGAGTAATATGATCTCTTAAAGGGATCATATAGGTTCACTATTGAACCAGAAGTCATGAGCACATTCATGAGGTATTTTAGGAGTATGGGAAAATCCTTAAGCGCATCATGGAAGCATGGAGATCGCATCATATGTGATCGAGAGCGAGTAGTCATACTAGTTGCTTAGGGCAGCGGAATTTAAAAAACTTGAACGATGAAACTACATGATCCAAGAACACTTCTCAGATTGTTTCATCTAAACCACAAACAAGTATTAGGCTTACCACTTGAAGCATGGTTGCGATCGAATCTCTAAGCGGAGAGACCTCCTGTCTTAAGTCTGATCCAATGGAGGAGATGCTTGCAAGTGCGTTGATGAAATGTGTGCTCCTTCCAATCCATGTTGATGATCCAAGCGGCGAATCTCTTGATCTTGTCTCTCGAGATCCGATGTCTTCTTCACGAATGAGGTGTACCGAAGGAGACAGAGATCCACGAGCAGTCGAAGTGGTTAAACAACGGCGTGGCGACGACGACGACCCTCTCTAGGGTTTAGGGTGGAAAACCATTCTAAGGAGGAGAGAGAGAGAGAGAGACTTGGCATGTATAGAGAGAGATGGAGAGAGTTTATTTTCTCTTGGAATTATGTGTATATTCTAAAAGGCAAGGTCTACCCTTCCTTTTATACTAGTTGGATGTATATGGATCTCAATCCATGCTCCCTCTTAATCCAATAGTTTAGATTAAGAGGTTATTAATCAATGGCCATGATTTATTGCTACAAATTTGTAACAATTAATTTAATTAAAATGAATTAATTATATGACTTTATCAAGATGCAAATTAATTCCTTTTAATTTCAATTATAATAAATAGATAATAAGGGAGGCAACTACCACCCTAAAACGATGGTAGCCATCCCCCCTTTGACTTAGTCAAGGTGGATGACCACCTTGTTGGTGGTTTTGCCTTCCTTAATATATATTTATTATATAGGATAAAATACAACAACTATTATTGCATTTATCTTCACAAAATTAAATCCAAATTAAATTTGTGAAATATCAATCATGCCATTGATAAATACGAATCATATTCTTATATCGAACATAATATGTAAATCGAATTTACAATTAATTGTTTATTGTGATTCCATATCACAACAACATATAATTCGTAATTCTATTTACAATTAAATCTCTTCAACATATTATAAATCATATTTATAATATACATGATTATTATGATAGAGATATCCACATTAATAATATCTTTGATAATTAAATCATATTGAATTATCCAAGATGACTCTTCTCATGTGCCCAAATAACATGAATCCATTCTCATTATTTGCATCTTTGATAATTAAATCAAATTTAATTATCATAGATAACTCTCCTTATATGGCCAAATAATGTAAATCAAAGTCATATTATTTATGATAATTAAATCACATTTAATTATCAATATCTCAATTCTCAGATACATAATTCAACAATGGAAGTATTCTTGAACTCTTTCAAGAACAATGCACTTTATCTGTGGATACTTGGAGATAAGGACATGGTGATTGTACGTCCCACATATAGTGACTTGGATATTGAGATCACATCTCAAATCCAGATCTCGGGGAACTCCCACAAATGTTTGATTAAATCAAAGCCATATATCTAATATTCTCATTGCATCTGAATAACATTCAGATTACTGTCCAACAATTAGACCAAGATTAGATTACTTCTCTAGTGAGAGGAGTCACTATAATCCAGATATGTTTCATCACTCCATCAGAATGCCAGCATCATGGTTATACAATCATTTTTTATCACATCACCCTCAGGTATTCCTAATACCTACACATCCTGCATACTGGAAGACCTAGAATAAACCCAAAGTTTTAGATCTATTTAGACTGTCTTCTTCAGGGTTTTATCATTAAGTTTCTCATTTGATCATTGGGAGTTGGTATTTATCAAAAACTTTCCAAAAGCATATATCATACCAAGGTATTGATCACATACTTTCCAAAAGCATATATCAAACCTACAAATTCAGTGAAGCTTCCAAAGAGAGATGACCGTGCATGAAATTTGAATCCCAATATCTCATGAGTGAGCTCATGTCTTCCTGTTCAGTAAATGAACATGTATGATCCTTTGAGAGAGCGTATTACTCATATGCCCTTATATGCACACCAACGTGTCGGTGTATAGACCTTGATTAGATCATCAACCTATAGGTCTGCAAAATGTACATACTCAGACATATAGGAACACATTTGTCTCCAGTCAGAGGATGCGTTCCCATATCATGACAGCATACGACATTGGTCTTTGGTTATCTCGATCTCGTTCAGTCAACTCTTTGACCTAACTTATCTAAACCTCTGAATCTCTATTCCTATGCAGAGGACCTGAATCAAGAGGTCAGTTAGATATCAACCCATTAGAGAAAGGATTGGCATCTCCTACTCAGGGTGGAGATGCTGTCTTAATAATCATTTGATGGTGTTTGATGAGTCGTCAGTCCAACTCTTTAGATATTCATCCAAGCACCAACCTCTATGATTCAACAATCGAATCAACAACTGTATGATCATCAAGATGGCCATGTTACATAAACCTATTTATACTAAGGGATCTATTATGAAATTAGTTATTCTTCATTTCAGATTAGGGAATGATATTTGCAATAGCATTTATTGCATAATGGCTCGCCGTGGGCTATAATGTCCAACAATCTCCTAGCCCAAACAACCATTAATGGGCTAATCTTTAAATCCACAACCATATGACAATCATAAGCTATTTAATATATCTATGTAAGTTGATCAGTTACTCTATTCCTGAGAGACTACACCAATTCCTTTTATGGTACTTGCATATCTCCTAGTAACAGTGCTCGCATCCAATGCAAATGTTGCATCTTATGCAATCAATACTCAATTTTGTTAGTTTTTTCGTCATTGACACTACAGCTCAATCGTTATTATAACCTGTATGTAATTTCCATTATCCTTATCAGAATACCCTAAATACTGTAGATCTCTATCTCCTAAGGTATCTATAGTTAAAACCTTTTAGATCACTATCTATAAAGTCTTAACTTCTTGAAGATAAGACTCAGAGATCACCATCTCTAATGTCTTGTCATCTTTGAAGATACAATTATTACAACAATCAAGTATTTTATTTCCATAGTAACAATTTACTACTCACTGCAAGGCAGACATTTGACTTTTGTACGCATCTAGCATACACCCAACTTCTCATAACTAATGCACAAGGGCAAGTGGTTTTAACATTCATTTCCTCAACTCTTTGAGGTGCTATCCCTTCAGATAGGTCACTACCATATCTTAAGGGAAAGAAGCCTTCCTTGGAGTTTTCCCAAAAATGGAATATGTCCAAGGTGTATCACTAATGTGATGGTTCCAATACCCTCTTCTCTTTGCTTCTGAAGATCTTCAGAACCAAGATCTTAGAGGTATCCTTGAGATCATATCTCAAGGTATGGAATAGACATATTATAAAACACTTATTATCATACTTATATCATTCAAAATGATTAGGATATCATCTATATTTAGCATGATGGACACAATGGCACTCCCACTAAGCTTCACATGGTTCATTAAGATTCTATCTGAAATATAACATTAATAATTTCATCAAATCTGATGTTCCAACTAAAAGAAGCTTATTTGAGTCCATAGATGGATTTTATTAAGCTTGCATACCTTGCATTCCTCATCCATAAAGCCATGGGGCTATTTCATATGAATATCCTCGATGAGGAATTCATAGAGGAAAGCAATATTGACTTCCATCTTGAAGAAGTCATAGTCAAGTTGTGTAGCTACAATTAGCAGTATTCTGATGGGTTAAAGAATGGTCATTGAAGAGCAAGTCTCATCACAAGCGATGTCTTATATTTGTGTGTATCTTGTGGATACGAGTCGTGCTTTAAAGGTATCTACCTTCTCGTCAGGTTCCCTCTTTCTCTTGAAGATCCATTTACACTTAACAGGTCTTACCCTTATAGGATTATCCTCGAGGGTCCATATACAACACTTATATATGAAGTCTACTTTAGATTTTATTGCTAACATACATCTTTCCATATCATGATCCTTGGAAGCTTCATCATATGAAGTCAGATCATTGTCAGACTTAACTAACACATGGAATCCATCCTCAACCTCATTTGAAGAGGTAGGAGTGTTTCATCTTTAGTTGTCCTTTTAGTTTCTGATTTTAGGAGCCTCATCATCTTCTGAATAATAAATGAGTTCCTTCACTTCATTTTCATCTTGATTGTCAAGAAAGTCATCCCCTAAGAATTATATCCTTAGAGATGAAATCATTTAAGAATCTCAAGGTCATAAAGCAAGTATCCAATACCATTCTCTATTTTCCTAATGAAGTAACACTCTCGAGTGCTAAATTCCAGCTCACTTGCATAGAATCTTATTAAGGATATATATTGTAGTCTCTACTACATATATACCTTTGAAAGTAAGAGGTAATTATGCTAAGATTCATCATTGATCAAATCATGTCACATATGATCCAATTGCATCTCCCTACAACTCTATTGAGTTTAGGTGTATTAGGAGGAGTGAGATAGGAATGATATTCCTGTCTCCATAAGGTTTTCATTGAATTGATCTAATAGGTACTTGCTACCTTGATTCGATCAAATTGTTTCATCTTCCTTCAAACTTTTGTTCTAAACCAAAGCATGAAAATTATTGAACATTTCAAAGGTTTCTAAGGTGAAGAGAAGAAATATCATATTACAAATAATCATAAATAGATATCACATATCCATAATGTTTATTATGATATAGATGGTCCATATACATCAACATGTATGAGAACTTGAATACCTATGCATCTTACAACATTCCCAGAGAAGGGTGTATTGGACATTTTTCTTTGAATCTCTATTCACAAGTATGTAAGTTTTGAACTTTTAGACAATCTAAAGTTCAATATCTTATTAGTCTATTGATCATATCATTGGACATATGTCCAAGGCTTGATACTAGATCATTGTCAAATGATCTTCATCCTCCTATTGATCTTTTAAGGTTTAATTTTCAGTATTAGAAATGTTAATGAACCATTCATTAATTTTTTAATTTAGTAGATTCATCCAGATGTCAGATTACTATCTGAAATATATCCATCATAACTCTTTATGATAGGTCTATTCCAGAATTCATGTTTATTTCAAACATTTAGAAATAAATAATGAGTGTATTCTAATATCTAGTTCATAGAGACATTCTCTAAGACTATGGGCTCTCGCACTGTAAATATGAAGTCTATCTATCCAATAGAGACTGTTGCAACAATTGCATCAATATCCATGTAGATGACTATTAAACCTTAAGATCGAAATTTCCAGTCTTCTAAAAATATGCAACCAATTGCAAGTGTTAGTAGAAGATTGAGATATAATTATTAGACTTTGATATTATCTAATAAGCAAGTCAATTTCAATGATTTTATGTAGATGTATAATTATGCCAATACACTATCCGAGTCCTTTTCTAAGGATCCTAGATAGACTTGATAGTCATAATATCAATACATCAACATCTTGCAGTATTGGCATTCATCTAATTCTTTGGATGTAATATGTGTGGAAACCACAAAAGTACAACCAACTCTTTGACTTTCCTTCTTACTTGGGTCAGACCCATTCTTCCACTGCACTCCCTTCATCTATAAACAACAATTGCTTAAGACAAAGGATCTCTTATGTTGAATTCAAAAAATTTTCAATATAAGAGTATTTCAACATTTTCCATGCTTCATTCAATTCAATATGAATATTATGAAGCTTCATGAATGACTAGAGCATAGATAGTAGAATGATGACATTCATCGTATCTACATCCATCTTAACTCTTAAAGACTTTTGGTTCAGGCAGGTACTCAAACATTTTGAGTCCATAATCTCTTATTGAACCACCATTCTATATAATGTAGTGAACCATGTCATTCATGATTAAATGTTGAAAGCACATGTGCATGCCAAAACATCTTCTTAGATTTTATAATGATAATTTGGCAATTACGATCATCATCGACATGATATTTCCGAAGAAAACTCGATGAGAGATCAAGACTATAGAGACATACAAACCCTATGTTGTTGTCCTATTGTCGATTTAATTGTCACTCCTGATTATTATGAGGAAACTTGCACATTGCAACCACATACATTATGTGTCCAACTACAAGCACAATATCTTGATCATGGATCCAATCCATGAAATTTTACTGATTTTTATTGAGTATAGTATTGAGTGGGTTTAATAAGGATTATCTGAAATAAAAAATTTGTATAAATAAATATATAAATATTTATACTAATTTGATTTAGGAATTTTTATATCAAAGTTGTCTTGCCTTGTCAACACTGAAAGTTCATTCCCTTAACAACTTTCAATGTAAGAGATATACTTACCATTATATCTTAATCAAGATATGAGATCTCCTTTCATATCTTTATTACATCCCAATAATATGAGAAACTGTAACCCGAATAAAAAGAAACAGGAACTTATTACACCTTGCAAGTCCAACTTGCATTTCCCAATTCAATATTTATCACCGGAGCCCACCACCCCTAAGGTGATGTTGACCCGTCATTAATTGAACCAACCATAAATAAGAATAGAACTCTCTATGCGCAATCCAATATTGCCACAATAATATAGGAATCGATATTAGGGTCACTACACATACGACCTTACTCTTTCGAGAAGCAAAGAGCCTGATCCAGATGCGCTTGTATGCAATAGCTGTCACTTTGGACAGATGTCTCGTACATACAATCCCTATCGACGAAATCCTTCACCTTGACGGAAGAGGCCATGCATGTCACTTATGTGATTGATGAATATGTGATTCATGACTCTAAAAGTTGAAAATAGAGCCATGTTCCTGAGTAATTAGCTGCATATTTTCACTTATATTGCATAATTAGCATTCATGCATGCATTGATAACATCTGCATTTTAGCATTCATATTGCATAAATAAGAAGCCAAATTCATCTGTAAAAATCACCTGTATATTCTCCATATTTCACCTATTTGTATATATTTTATACTAACTCCGAATCCAACAAAACCAACTCCATAGTGTGTATATTACTAACACTAATAAAGAAAAAATATCAAAAAATACTAACTTATAAAATTGACCAATAAAACCCCAATCCAAGTTTGATACTAGAAGCCTTAAAATGCGCATGTCTCTCTCATACAGTATCCGATTTAGGTCTACTCACTTTTAAAGTAATATATATTCAGAGATCTTCAAAATAAGACCAATTTCATTAAAATCGGAGCTCGTATGCAAAACTTGGCATTGGGCCCCTTTTGTATATTGTATAGATTGACCTTTTTGCCCCTGTATTTTAACCTTTTATTTTCTTAATTATTAAAAATCCAAAAAAATTAGATTAAGTTGTAAATATTCCTTTTATATTTTCTCTATTTTTATTTTGATTTTTCTCTTATTAAAAAATGACAAAAAATTACAAAAGATAAAATGCGGTATTTTATATCTATAAGGTACCACCCAAAAATACCTTTTTGTACATATGACTTCTTTTGATTTTCGACCCTTCACAAAAGTTGTAGATCTCGTCGAGACAAACAACTTTCGTGTTGACCACATTTTGATTTAATCCTTTTGTTATTTCTTTTTTATTTTCTTTACATTTAATTTTTGAATTTTCTGGAGCGACATGTGGTAGCTCCTGGAGCTGCCACGTGTCACCCCATTTTTTATTTATTATTTTAATAATTTCGGATTTATCTTATTATTTTCAGATTAATTATTTTTTTATTATTTTACTATTGTTATTTTAATTATTTTTAGTAGCCTACTATATTGTTTTATTAATTATATATTTATTCCCCTTTTACCTCTTCTCCCCTTACTTGTCTTCTACTCCAAGCCACATTACCCCACTTCCTCCACTATTCTCTCCACTTTCTCCATCTCTTCTCCAACTTCCTCCTCCTCTTTTTATTCACCATCACCTCCATCATTTCTGATCATCCGCCATTTCTTCAACTGAGAGGGAGAGACCACCAGCCCCTGAGTGTTGTCGGTGACAGCGTCAATATTTTTTTTCGGTCGAGCAACGACAGTTTTTAAGGCGAGATCCACGAGGACTCCTCCTCGTGTCGTTGTGCATCACTTCAGGTCATAACTGAGCTTCTTCGATTTTTCGTCGAATCGAATCGAGGCGACGACGACGGAAGCCGCACGACGCGGCTCCACAATCCGGCGAACCGCAGGTAAGCACTCTATCTTTTCTTGTCAATTTTTTTATCTAACAAATTTCCGTCCTTGTTTTATCATCATCATATAAAAATTACATCATCACCATCATCAAATTGCCATCACCATCACCAAACCACATCATCATCTTCATTTCATTTCATCCATCACAAAAGTCAATCCGACAACACTAGATAGGTAGTCCACAGCTCGTCAGATGGCGCCATTGCCGGGGAGGCAAACAGCTTAGGATCATTTTAGAAAGTTAGCTTTACGTTTTCCATTCACTCGGGTAGTCGACGCATCTCGAAGTGCATCGGAGGCCGACGATTCTTGGATCAAGTCGGCTGTTGGACGTCAAAAATGATTTTTGTAACTTAAAAAAAACAAAACAAAAGTGTCTGCATTTACAGCGATTCTCGTTTGGGTTCTCGCAAGTGTAAACATAGTGAAACTGTGTCCCCGTCTGCTGTATGGTTTGAATTTTTAGAATAGGCTTGCACTAGCGGCTCCTCGATCCACTCTAGGGTTTGCTTGTGCTCGTAATATTTAGGACCACACTTCACATAAAAAACGCACTTAGATCGCATGACTTAGCCAAATATAATCAGTTCTTCACTCGCTAATAGAACTGCTTATCTAGGAGTGGCTTTTGTTGTTTGCATTTGCATATAGTGTAAAAGATCTCAATTCTGTTCTGCATCCTGCATAAAAGCAAAGGGATCACTATAAGTATTCTCTACTCAGCATACGCATCATTGTTTTTCGTGCATCGACTTTCTCGATTTCCCCATCTATTTTTCAAACTTAATTAAACAGAAATTGGGACTGGACGATAGGCGTGCTGTGTGGTTGGACTAATAAGCGAGAACTTAACTTAAAATCGAGACTGCTAACATTATTGACCAAAAAAATCAATAAAATTAGAAAAACGGTTTACGGGAGACTAATCCCCGACCTTGTTTTCAGGCTGAGTGAGGGTACTTGAGTGTGTGTGAACACCTTAAGGCAGAGCCCAAATACCTGCCTTCCATATCACGTTCCGACTGATCCTAGCAAATATCATAAGTTGAATTATTCAAGTTCATTGACTAGTACCAAGTAGCCTCAGCCTATCTAAGGGAGTGAAATTGCGGTACTTCGCGACAAGTTGCCAGTAACCCCCCGGGGTGAAGTTCTGGCCTTTCAACCTCCGTATGCTTGCAGGTAGATAGGGGCAGGTCTTTGAATCCATCAACTTGGGATATGAGCGAAGAAAGGAAGGACCGACGGTATCTTAGGCGACATGTAAACAGGGAAGACACATCCGGCTTTGAGCCGACTTCCCTATAGGCCGCGTAACCTTTGCTATCTTGTCTGATAAACTCACACTTAAAATCAACCAGATTAATCAAACTCGGTTTCGGGTCCTTCTCCGTGTTGAGTGTGAACTCGGGTTTGCTCTTGCATTTGTCTGTGTGTTTGTCCGTGTATGTTATCCTGTGTAATTGCACATTTTCTACCACAATCTTCTTACATTCATCCTTTCCTCTTCAAGATGTCGGGATATTGGTCCCCATACCCTGTGACCTCTGGTCAATCCTCATCGACCATATACCGATCATCTTCACCTTCTCATTCTTCCATGTATCCTCTGCCAACCACGGGAGACCCTTACCCATGGTCGGTTCCATCTCAACTCGATTATGAAGTCAGAACTTCGACTGACTTCTCCACTTCTTCGCATTTCTCACCTACTCTATATTCCACCACTCCGAATCCACTTCCATCTTGGGTTGGCTGTCCTTATTCTCGAGAGCTTGCAGGAATCAAAGAATCGAATGAAGAGCAAGCCATTGCTGAGACAGATGATTGGCAAAATTATATGCCCCCACATACTTCATTCTCACCTCAAGTAGGGACCAGACAACAATTTACATTTACACATCCCAACTTGACCTTAGGGCATAACTTGGTCGATCGAACAACCCGAATGGAGAGGCCTGCACATCATGATTTTCCAGACTTGATTGACTTTAGTGATCAAGCCTCCATTAACCAGCCTTCATTCGAAGAGCCTATACATTTAAAAGATTGGACTCATGAGCTAGACTTATCAGTTCCTGTTTCATCATATGAGGCTCCGAGCAATATTTGCCATTTGGATAGTCCATACTCAATCCAGCATTACATGCCAGAGTCTAGGTATGTTGAGTATGAGACCCCAACATCTCGGCAGTCTCCTCCAATTGAGCAGAACTCTCCCATGATTTGTCATGAGAATATTTTGGAGGATGACATTTCCAGACTTATTGAGAAAAATGAATCATTAGGTAACAAGTTGAGATATGTCATGGAAATATTGCACTCCATTTCTGCCAGCTTGGGAATGAAAGTGGAAAAAGACGTAAGTAGATCTGATGTTGAAAACCGAGCGAGCATTAGGGAACACACATCTTCTGTACAGCTGGAGTCCATTCTATCTCCCTCTTCTACTAACCCCTTGCCTTCCAATCTAGAGTCTGATCATTCATCCACTAAAAACACCAAAAAAAATTGAAAATCCCCAATAGACCAAAAACATTGAAAAACAAAAAAATCACATAAAAATTGAAAATGAAAAAGACCTAAAAAATTGGATCGTGCCCTAAGGGAAACACTCGATGAAGAATTGATTTTTAATCTTCCCTTAATAAAGGCCATATATCACTTTCCCAACCTCAAACAATTTGTGAGAAGTAAATTGATGCCCAAGAGGTCGGGCAATAAGAGGGCAAGGACTGAAAGACACATAGTGTCTATGGCCACCTCCTTGGTGATGGGGAGAAAGACCAAAAGCCGCAGAGTGAAGCAGTTACCCCAAGTTGAGTGTGAAATCAAAGACACTATCTTTACCCATGCTAGAATCGATGATGACTCGCTGATAAATATCCTCCCGACCTCTGTGTTTGACAAGCTCAAACTCAGGCCAATCAGAAAGTCGAGAGAGATCGTTCAGCTGGCTAATCGATCCATCAAACGGTCTAGAAGAAATATTTCAGTCATCGTTATTTTCCAAGGTGCTCTACTCCAGGTAGACTTCACAGTCATTGACATTGAGCACCGAGGATAGTTCACCCAGTCTCCGATTATTCTTGGGAAGCCATTCTTAGCCTTGGCTAAGGCGACTATAGATCGCGAGACTCGGGAAATCAATTTTACAGCATTGAGAGCGCTTCGACCTCATCCATTCTTTGATAAACATTACTCTAAGGTGACCCGCACATCCGCTGACAGTCGTGACCATCGAGAGGAAGATGAGTCCCACCTCTCTACCACACCTGAGAGACCGATTGTCCGGACGACCGTTGAATCAGAGACTCCCCACACCTCCACTTCATCAAATGCTTGCACCACCACTGTTACAGATTCTAAGGAGGACTCACAATCAGAAGCTATCATTGAGCCGGACACAACCTTTGTGGATTGCCTTGATCATTTCGGTGATCTGACACAATAGCCTAATAATGCCAAGCCAACTGAGATCACTAGCACTTTCTCGAGACGTATGCTGACCCTTCAGGAATATTCCAATCTATATGGTGACTCGTCTAATGAGGAACCCACGGTCAGCACCGCACCACATCCTAGACCTTTAAAGGAAACAAACACGATTACATTGACTACACATAAAAACACGGTTGCTCCCGCTTTTAGTCAGCTTTCTAGTGAGAGGAAGTCGAGAATTGATTCCTCGAGGTGTTCCCCCAAACCTCTCAAGGCGCGTCGCTCTCATCTCCCTCTCCATGATTCAGGTTCTAGAAAACCGACCAAGAAAATTTCCTTCAACATTCCGGAGAAGGAATTATCAGAGGAATCCTCATCAGGTCCGGATAAGGTGATTTATATGAGTGAGCTCAGTTCGACTGTTCTCAAACCTTATCTAAGCAAGCAACCGTGTGTCGACCCGCGTTGGACGATCCCTTCACCTCACTACTATTCATCTGAGGACGATTCCAACAATGACACACTTGTATATTACCCACCTCCTCGATCCTGCAAGAAGGTTCGTCACAAACCTTCTTGACCCCTGTATAATCTCAATTCTCCTTGTATATATTTTCCCTCCCTCCCCAGTGATTCGAATCTCTCACCCTGGCTCCATATCATTTTATTTTATGGCTATACTTAGGATGATCATATCCTAAGTATAGGGGGAGAATGACTCGAGTCTCTTCACCGTTCGTTGTATGTTCTCTAGATCTCATCGGTTCTCACACTTAATCCTGTCTTATACTTAGGCTGACCAGAGCCTAAGTATTGGGGGGATCGATGCCCGCCGTGTATATACTCCTCCACTTCCCCTCTTAACCTCGTCCGCCCCATTTTTGATCTTCGTCTACACTTAGGCTGCCAGAGCCTAAGTATAGGGGGGGCATGACGACTTCTTTAAATTTTTGTTATTTTAGCTCTCCTACGCTTAGCACGAGCTATGTCTTTTTCCTCGCTTTTCGTGCTGTAAGGACATAGCACACGCTAAGTATAGGGGGGCGTGTATATATTACATATATACTTTACCCATAGCTCGTTCTTTTGCATATTTTCGCGTATTTTTGTATATATTTTGCAATAATTACAGGTGGGTAAAAATTGAAAATTTTTTTTGTATAAATACGTGTAAATCTTTTGTAAAAAAATTGTATACTTGTATATTGTATAACACTTGTATAATATGTATAATACTTGTAAACTCTTGTAAATTGTTGTAACATAGGAGGTATACCAAAGTTTAAAAAAAAACAAAAAAATAGGCTTCTTATTTACTCTTGCATATCATCTCTGCATTTGAAAAGAAAAGAAAAAGAGTTTTGCATTTCATTCATCTACATAGCATGTCATCTGCACCTTATAGGCATATCTTGCAAATGCAAAGTGAAAAGCTAGTGGGTTCTGAACCAAGTTATGAGTATATATTGAGGATGTAACTGATTTGACCTTAATCCACCTAATTCCAGAGGAACCTTCTAGGAATTGGAGTTAAGATTTCTCAGGTCAAGTGACTTAATTCTTTGAGTCCGCAAGTCTATGTTCACATGTCATCTTATTCAGTCTAAGTAGAATATCTCGTGCACACGCATGAATCTTATAGACAGTGACCTAACTTGGACAAGCACAATGCACGTAGCTCTTCATTGATGAGGTGGTGAGGAGGTAGAATCCTTTAGCTTGGAGTAGCACACGGGTGGAAACATCCGTCCTCCTCTAGGGTGGGTAATGCATCTCAACCTAATCTGGTGATGTTGACATCTAAGGACGAGATGCTGTCGGTTGCAATAAATAATGCTTCAAAAGAGGGATAGTCTACTGGCTCAAGAGGAAAAACTCCTGATGTACATGCTACACCTTGTATATAGTTCAAAAAAAAAAGAAAAGAAAAAAGAAAAAAAAATGCAAAAACTTCAAAAAAACCAGACAGGTCCAAGTGAAAATAAAATACATGTCGGAGTATGTATATTAGCAAGAAGTCTACAGCTGGATGACTTAGCTACACTTGCCAGGCATCCCGGGAAAGGTAGCTACACTGGCTACCGTCCATTCTTTTCTCTACCCCCTCATCTTGAGCTGGTCGCACTTGAACTTAGAAGGGAATACCCTGCTCCTCGAGGAAAGAGTTACTGGACCGGGTTATTTGAGTTACCTTGTTAGATGAAGCTAGTTCTGAGCCATTTCTGATGTGGAGAGCTATTTTACACTTACACCGTACAAGTAAGAATCATAGTTATCAGAAATTTGCGTCTGAGGATTTGTTCTGACCTGACTGTTGAGGCGTCTTGAATAGAAGACTTGTGGAACTTGAAGTCTGTTAGGTCTTAAGTTCAGGTCCCAATGAGGTTCCACCACACAATTAATCCAAAGGTCGAGTCAAGCTCCATTTTCAACTTTTGTTCATGACCTTGGTATGGAACCCAAAATCATTTCACTCTTGCATTTCATTTTAGTTGCTCGGGGACGAGCAAGGTTTAAGTATAGGGGGGTGATGAATATGTGATTCATGACTCTAAAAGTTGAAAATAGAGCTCTGTTCCCGAGTAATTAGCTGCATATTTTCACTTATACTGCATAATTAGCATTCATGCATGCATTGATAACATCTGCATTTTAGCATTCATATTGCATAAATAAGAAGCCAAATTCATCTGTAAAAATCACCTGTATATTCTCCATATTTCACCTATTTGTATATATTTTATACTAACTCCGAATCCAACAAAACCAACTCCATAGTGTGTATATTACTAACACTAATAAAGGAAAAATATCAAAAAAATACTAACTTATAAAATTGACCAATAAAACCCTAATCCAAGTTTGATACTAGAAGCCTTAAAATGCGCATATCTCTCTCATACAGTATCCGATTTAGGTCTACTCACTTTTAAAGTAATATATATATTCAGAGACCTTCGAAACAAGACCAATTTCATTAAAATCGGAGCTCGTATGCAAAACTTGAGTTTTGGGCCCCTTTTGTATATTGTATATATTGACATTTTTGCCCCTGTATTTTAACCTTTTATTTTCTTAGTTATTAAAAATCCAAAAAAAAGATTAAGTTGTAAATATTCCTTTTATATTTTCTCTATTTTTATTTTGATTTTTCTCTTATTAAAAAATGACAAAAAAATTACAAAGATAAAATGCGGTATTTTATATCTATAAGGTACCACCCAAAAATACATTTTTGTACATATGACTTCTTTTGATTTTTGGCCCTTCACAAAAGTTGTAGATCTCGTCGAGACGAACAACTTTCGTGTTGACCATATTTTTATTTAATCCCTTTTGTTATTTCTTTTTGATTTTCTTTACATTTAATTTTTGAATTTTCTAGGAGCGACATGTGGCACCTCCTGGAGCCGCCACGTGTCACCCCATTTATTATTTATTATTTTATTATTTTCAGATTTATCTTATTATTTTCGGATTTATTATTTTTTATTATTTTACTATTGTTATTTTAATTATTTTT
Organism: Ottelia alismoides; assembly: GCA_037367405.1. NCBI lineage: Eukaryota > Viridiplantae > Streptophyta > Magnoliopsida > Alismatales > Hydrocharitaceae > Ottelia > Ottelia alismoides. The sequence continues at coordinate 40,696 of JAZKJV010001869.1, read as the reverse complement.
AGTAGCCTACTATATTGTTTTATTAATTATATATTTTATTCCCTTTTACCTCTTCTCCCCTTACTTGTCTTCTACTCCAAGCCACATTACCCCACTTCCTCCACCATTCTCTCCACTTTCCCCATCTCTTCTCCAACTTCCTCCTCCTCTTTTTATTCACCATCACCTCCATCATTTCTGATCATCCGCCATTTCTTCAACTGAGAGGGAGAGACCACCAGCCCCCGAGTGTTGTCGGTGACAGCGTCAATATTTTTTTCGGTCGAGCAACGACAGTTTTGAAGGCGAGATCCACGAGGACTCCTCCTCGTGTCCTTATGCATCACTTCAGGTCACAACCGAGCTTCTTCGATTTTTGGTCGAATCGAATCGAGGCGACGACGACGGAAGCCGCACGACGCGACTCCACAATCCGGCGAACTGCAGGTAAGAACTCTATCTTTTCTTGCCAATTTTTTTATCTAACAAATTTCCTTCCTTGTTTTATCATCATCACATAAAAATTACATTATCACCATCATCAAATCGCCATCACCATCACCAAACCACATCATCATCTTCATTTCATTTCATCCATCACAAAAGTCAATCTGACAACACTAGATAGGGTAGCCCGCAGCCCGTCAGTGATCCTCCATATCATGTTCAAATTCTAATTAATTATTATGAATAATATTTACATAACTAATTCTTCCAAGGGAGTAACATCTCTATTCATAATGGAGTGTTTATTTGGATCTAATTAATTTAACCATATTAAATCAATTATAATGCAATTAATCAACCATGAAACAATGTTGAGTATTACTTGAAGGATGATATAATCTCAAAAAATGTATTATTCGAATTTTAATAGTTAGAAAAATACATCATGATCGCTTCAAGCATTATCCTTTCCTTACCTATTGTCATGGCCAGTACCAACGGGAGTGGGGCATACCACTCATGGAGCAACTTGCTACCCCAACAAACCTTGACTAGACACCATATCTACCTCAGGTCAGGATAATACGATTTTATCATTTTATATTTGAGATGATAATCAATCTTTCAATAGAAGTTATACCATATAATATATATTTATCAAAAATCATTTTGATTAATATTATAAGGAGTTTTGCTAAACAAATCCCCAATCATCAATGTTTGTTGGAAAGGATGTAATTAATTGTGATCAAGATCAATTATCTTATCCTTTTTTATTAAGGAAATGCCATTAAAAGAAATAATCATCATCTTTAAATATTTCACAAATATTCATCAATAAATATTTCAGGAAATTAACCATCAATATAAATGAATGACAATCACAAAGTTCACGATCAAGTGTGTAATTTCCAGCAGTGACCCATACTAACATTAGAATAACTCGATCAAATAAAATCCAAATCATGCAAAATAAGTTTCTTTGATTTGCCAATTTGATTTATAATAGAACCCAAGTGATAAACACACATTTATAGAAGTTTTAAAACAATGGTTATCTCTTAATTACGTTCTAAAATAACGATCCCGCAACATTGGATACATGCCCACTAAAACAATCATAACTTGAGCAAATAGATTCCAAATCATACAAAATTAAGTCCTACGGTTTGATAATTTAATGGGAACATAATACAAGTGAATAAACTCATATTTTAAGGCACTTAGCAGGGCAAACAATCGAACTAAATAGGGCTACATGAATAAAATGCGACGAAACTTCACACAACTTAAAATGCCCATGTCATCTTAGGTTTATGGATCATTCCCTAAACCTCCAAACTTATGGTTCTGATACAACTTGAAGATATGGGAAAATCCTTACTTCATAGAAGCATGGAGATCACATCATATGCAATCGAGAGCGACTAGTCGTACTAGTTGATCGGGGCAGCAAAATTTAAAAAATTTGAACGGCAAAACCACATGATCCAAGAACACTTATTAGATTGTTTCATCTAAACCTCAAACAAGTATTAGGTTTACCTTTTGAAGCGTGGTTGCGATTGAGTCTCTAAATGAAGAGATCTCCTATCTCAAGTCCGATCCAACGGAGGAGACGCTTGCGAGCACGTTGATGAAATGCGTGCTCCTTGCAATCTATGTTGATGATCCAAGCGGTGAATCTCCTTATCTCGTCATACGAGATACAACGTCTTCTTCACAAATGAGGTGCACCGAAGGAGACGGAGATACATGAGCAGTCAAAGCGGTGACACAATGACGTGGCAACGACGGTGACCCTCTCTAGGATTTAGGGTGGACAACCATTCTAACGAGGAGAGAGAGACTTGGCGTGTATAGAGAGTGAGACGGAGAGAGTTTAATTCCTCTTGGAATTATGTGTGTAGTCTAAAAGGCAAGGGCTACCCTTCCTTTTATACTAGTTGGATGTATATGGATCTCAATCTGTGTGCCCTCTTAATCCAATGGTTTAAATTAAGAGGTTATTAATCAACGGCCATGATTTGTTGCTACAAATTTGTAATAGCAAATTTAATTTAATTAAATTAAATATATCCTTTATCAAGATACAAATTAATTCATTTTAATTTCAATTATAATAAATAGAGAATAAGGGTGGCAATCACAACCATAAAAAGAGGGTGGCCATCCCCTCTTTGACTTAGTTAAGGTGGACGTCCACCTTATTGGTGGTTTTGCCTTCCTTAATATATATTTATTATATATGATAAAATGCAACAACTATTATTGCATTTATCTTCACAAAAATAAATCCAAATTAAATTTTTTGAAAACATTAATCATGCCATTTATAAATATGAATCATATTCATATATCCAACAAAATAAATCAGATTTAAAATTAATTGTTTATTGTGAATCCAATTCACAACAAAATATAATTTGTAATTCTATTTAACAATTAAATCTCTCCAATATATTATAAATATATTTACAATATCCATGACTATTATAATAGAGGGTGACAGAGGGCTTTAACTAGAACTCCCATTTGGTCTTTTTTCATGCTTTTCCTGAGGGCCTAGAGAAAGTGGAAACATTAATCATATATTTGATACTTAAATCACATTTAATTATCCAAGCCGACTCTTCTCATGTTCCCAAATAACATGAATCGCATTCACATTATACACATATTTGATAATTAAATCAAATTCAATTATCATAGATAGCTCTCCTTATATGACCAAATAATATGAATCAAATTCATATTACTTATGATAATTAAATCGCATTTAATTATTATTATATCAGTGCTCAGATACATAATTCAACAATGGAATTATTCTTGAACTCTTTCAAAAACAATACGCTTTCTCTGTGGATACTTGGAGATAAGGACATGGCGATTGTATGTTCCGCGTATAGTGACTTGGATATTGAGATCAGATCTCAAATCAAGATCTCGGGGACCTCGCATAGATGTTTGATTAAATCAAAACAGTAGATCTAATCTTCTCATTGCATCTGAATTACATTCAGATTACTGTCCAGCATTTGGACCGAGATTAGATTACTTCTCTAGTGAGAGGAGTCACTAAAATCCAGACATGTTTCATCGCTCCCTCGTAATGGAAGCGTCATGGTTATACAATCGTTTATGATCACATCATCCTCAGGTATTCTAATACCTGCACATCCTGCATACTGGAATACCTAGAATAAACCTGAAGTTTTAGATCTATTTAGACTATCTTCTTCAGGGTTTTATCATTAAGTTTCTCATTTGATCATTGGGAGTTGGTATCGATCATATACTTTCCAAAAGTATATATCATACCCAGGTATTGATCATATATTTTTCAAAAGCATATATCAAACCTACAAATTCAGTCAAGCCAAAGAGAGACGACCGTGCACGGAATTTGAATCCCAATATCTCATGAGTGAGCTCATGTCTTCCTGTTCAGTAAATGAACATGTATGATCCCTTTGAGAGATCATATTACTCATATGCCCTTATATGAACACCAACGTGTCGATGTATAGACCTTGATTATATCATCAACCTATAGGTCTACCAAATGTACATACTCAGACATATAGTAACACATCTGTCTCTTGTCAGAGGATGCACGCCTATATCGTGACTGCATATGACATAGGTCTTTGGTTATCTCGATCTCATTAAGTCAACTCTTTGATCTAACATATATAACATCTCTGAATCTCTATTCCTATGTAGAGGACCTGCATCAAGAGGTCAGTAAGATATCAACCCATTAGAGAAAGGATTGGATTCTCGTACTCTGACTGGAGATCCTCTCTTAATAATCATTTGATGGTGCTTGATGAATCCTCAATCCAACTCTTTAGATATTCATCCAAGCACCAGCCTCTATGATTCATCAATTGAATCAACAGCTGTATGATCATCACGATGACCATGGTACATAACCCTAAGTTTACTAAGGGACCTATTATGAAAATTAGTTATTCTTCATTTCAGATTAGGGAATGATATTTGCAATAACATTTATTGCATAATGGTTTGTCATGGGCTCACATGTCCAAAAGTATTGGGACCGATAAAATTCCATGCATGGTCATCTTGGTTTGGAAGTACGACAAGAAATTATAGGTGTGATATATGCTTTTGGAAAGTATATGACCGATACCAACTCCCAATGATCGATTGAGAATCTTAATGACAAAACCCTGAAGAAGACAACTAAAAAGAGATCAAATTTGGGTTTATTTTAGGACTTTCAGTATGCATGATGCACGTGTATTGGGAATACTCGAGGGTGATGTGATCATAACAATTGTATAACCATGGCGCTTCTATGCTAAAGGAGTGATGAATCAGTTTGGATTTTAGTGACTCCTCTCAGTAGAGAAGTAATCTAATCTTAGTCCAAATGTTGGACAATGACCTCAATACGATTCAAATGCAAGGAGAAGATTAGGTTTATGGATTTGATTTAATGAAGCATCTTTGAGAGGTCCCCAAGATCTGAATTTGAGATATGATCTCAATATCCAAGTCACTATATGTGGAACATACAATCATCCTATCCTTATCTCCAAGTATCCACGGAGAAAGCACATTATTCTTGAAAGAGTTCAAGAATAATTCCATTGTTGAATTATATATCTCAGCATTGAGAAATTGATAATTAAATATGATTAAATATTGTAAATATATGTGAATATGGTTCATATTATTTAGATGCATGAGAATGATGATCCAAGATAATTAAATATGATTCAATTTTTTTGGATATGAATAATGTGGATAGTACTATCCATATTAATTATATATACTATAATTATGATTTATAATATATTAGAGAATGCTATTTGTAAATACTATTTACAAATAAAATGTTGATGTGAATAGAATTCACATTGAAGAATTAATTGAAAACACAATTTACATTTTATTTTGGATGTATGAATATGATTTTTATTTTCAATGACATGATTGAAATTGTCACAAAATAATTTGAAAATATTTTTGTGAATAAGATTGCAATACAAGTTGTTGAATAATGTGAGATACATGATCTCACATAATTGGAAAAGAGGAAGCCCCTTCCATATAGGGAGGGTGGACGACCACCCTTGAGTCCTAAATCAAGGTATCCCCCCACAATTGGAAGGAGCTTTTACTTCTTTCCTAATCCTTCAATGTATATTAATTTGATTGAATTAACTTATATTGAAATTTAATTTATTAATTGTAGTTGTAAAATTGTACAAAAAAATCATGGCTATTGAAAGAAAACACACATTAATCTATACCATTGACTTTATGTAGTACATGGATTGTGATCCATGGACTCCTTAAATATTATAAAAGAAGAGACAATTATAGCTATTGTTTTACAACAACATATTCACAAGTGCTCTCTCTCTCTCTCATTCTCATCACAAACCCCCTCTCTCTCTCTCAAGATTGGCCATCCACTTCTTGACCTAAAGAGTTATGTCGTCATCGCTACGTCGTCATGATGCTGCTTTGACTGCTCGTGGATCTTCATCTTCCTCAGTGCTCCTTTCACATGTCGAAGACCTAGGATTTTGTGCGACAAAATAAGGAGATTCATTATTTGGATCTACATCTTGGATTGCGAGAAGGATGCATATCATCAATGCGCTCGCAATCGTCTCCTCCACCGGGCCAGACTTGAGCCAGGTGGTCTTTTGCTTTAGAGACTTCGATCACAACCACACTTCAAGAGGTATTCCTATATCTTCTTTGTTATTTAGATGAAATGATTCGAGAAGTGTTCTCAAATCATGTGGTTTCATTGCTTTAAAAATTTTAAATTCATATACCTCGAGCAACTAGTATAACTAGTCACTCTCGATCGCATATGATGCGATCTTCACACGTCCGTGATGTGTTAAGGCCTAAATCCTACCCTTCAATAAGGTTGCCCATTGGTCGAAGAATCCCAGGGTTAGATGTACGACCTGGTTGCAATTCAAAGACTTCATTTTGAAGAAGTTCTACCCACTCAGTATGATTAACCCGATGAGAACACAGATCAGAAGTTTCTCCCAGGCTCCCCATGAGCCGTTCTATGAAGCCTAGGATTAGATTCAATGATTTGACATAGAAGTGCCCTTGCCATGGCATTACCAAAGTAGTCTTCATCCAGACCTTGTTCTATGGTATGACCCTTGAGATGTAGGGGCTATTGAGTGCATCTTGTGGAGGTAGTTATCTGAACAGGAATGAAGATGCCATATGGAAGATCATAGAGCAGATGGCTAAAACAGGCAGATCTCATGCCACCAGGGCCTATCAGGTGTCTCCCTCATGTTTATCTCGTGAGACACCTAGGAGGACTGTAGATGATGTGATAAATGATGTCATTCCTAGTATGGGGATAATAGTTGATAAGCTTACTGTGGTAGAGCGAATCCACAAGAGGGTCACAGATGTTGAGGTGCATTCACGATTGTCGAAGCAAGTGGAGGAATTATCTGAGAAGGTAGCCAAGATGTGGCTACCTTCCCCTTCTGCACGACTTGCACCTATACATCGAGTTCACCATGTACAAGAGCAAGTACAAGGGCCACACGACAACTGGGTTGAGGAGCAACAATACACTAAACAGAAGCATCACACACTCCTACAGGTGGAGTCAGTCTATGAGGAGTCACCATAGGTGTTTTAGCTCAAAGTTTGTGGTACAACCATGACCCCATCGACAAACAATCGGGAATAGGGAGGGTTAGCCACATCGACCCTCCCTAGCATACCAGAACATCAGCTTCATCCCCACACCATGCTTTGTAAAATCCAGGCCATGGATACCAACCTCAAAAGCACCAACAGTAGCAACACACTTTTCACTCAGGTCAGTAGGGTTCACCACGACCTTACACCTCATAGTGCCATCAACAACAACAATATCAGTAGAGCCAACAAGGAAAATATAGACAACGGAATCACCCATCCTCTTGCCGACATCAGTAAACCCCATCCATGAGCGATTTGGGGTCCCTCACCTTTGCCATTCAATCCTTGACAGACAGAGTTCAACAGATGCAGAATGATTATCATGACATAAGGGCAAGCTGCAACCGTGTCTTATACCACTAGGATCTACAGGTGGCACTGAGGACTCCGATTCCCACACAATTTTAGACCAATCCCAACAGCCTGAATTGGAGACAACAATGAATACGAGATCCAGTATATGATGAGAGAGATTTGCAGAGGGTCGTATGGTTTCACAAGGTGAAATCGCAGTCAGTGTATTAACCACTCAATAAACCTCAATCGATCAATAATCAACCCACTATAATAATCAAGCAATGAATAGCACAAAATTGTGAGTCAAAATTTATCATTCTCTACAACTAAATGTATAACGAGTATGTAAAGGTCGAACCACAGAGAGCAAAATCGGTAGCCTACGGTTATTTTTAACCATAAAGCATTATGTACAAGCATGCCATTTATTATATATATATATATATATATATATATATATTTGTGGGATTTTAGTTTTGTATACTTTTTTGTTTTTGATTTATATTTGTATTTTCTTTTTACATTTTATATACTTTTTTATATTTTCTTTTCCTTTTTAATATTTAATATAATATATAAGGCTATATATGCCAAAATAGATAATATAGTTATAAATATAACTAAAAATAACTGAAAATTATAGAATTAAATATTTTTAGGTTTTAAATAATCTTTTAGTGTTTTTATGATTATTCTAGCATTTTTTGCTAATTTTTATGGATTTTTAAAATAAAAAAGATCCCAAAACATGGATAAAATGCTAGGACGAGATCAAAAAGGAAATTAAAAATAGTAAAATATGTCCAAAATTTAACAAAAAAAATTTATTATATAAAAAAATAATATAAAGAAATTTATGAAACAAAAAGTCTATTTTTGGGATTTTTGATAATTTTTTAGATTTTTATAAAATTTTTTGGGGATTTTCCAATTTTTAAGGGTTTTCTTTTTCTATTTTTAGTGATTTTTGGTCCAAAGGCTAAATCACTTACATAAACAAAATACATTTTTTGGGAATTTCTCAACACGTTTTTATATTTTTTTAGTATTTTATAATGTAGACATGGACATTTTGTGCTCTAAATGATTTTTATTAAATAGCACATTTGTCCAAAATTGCAAATTAAAAATGTAGTGCGAACTACAAGCAATCAGAAGCCTACAACTAATATTTCGTGATTTTTGGTGCACAATAGATATTTTAAATAAATCTAACAAGCACACAAAAATACAATTGCTGGTAGGGGCATATATGTACAAAAAATAAAATCCAAGGGCCTTTGTGCAATTTTTTCAAAAATATACAATGTACTTTAAATTATCTTGGACCAAAAATAAATGCAAAAAGTAACATGGGATGATGTAAAACAAAGACATGGATCTACATGCAATTTTACCATTTTATTCACACTGGATACTTTATTTATAAGACTTACTAATAAATATAAGAACTACACAGGGCTAAAGGTGCAATTTACCCCTTATTAGGCGCTAGCGGACGACTGGACGCCATCCGCTAATCCACGTGTCGCCTCCATGTGCAACGATAACACTTCGCAAGGGATGGCTACGATTAGATCCTAGCTCTCGATTGGGAGACTGAGACGAAGCGCACTAGATGGCTGCTGGACCTCACAAAGAACAAGGATAATCGAACGACGATGGAGGCCACTAGGAGAATAGGGAAGAACCCGTGCACGGGTGAGCATCGATCGACCGAATCTCAACGTCCCGAGCTCCTGCTTCGCTGCTGATGGTCAAAATGGTTCCTGACTGGCCTCTCTAGCGTTTAGATGGCGAAAAAGGCTCCGGTGATGCCCGTAGGTTGCAGACTAGGTCGAGGAAGCTCAATAGCTTTAGGAACCTCAGGCGGACTTAAAAACCATCTCCAGCTGGTCTTTGGTGTTCAATCCTGCACATGTGTTAGTCGAAACTAAAGGATGGTGCTCGGGGAAGCACCAAAAGCGGGAATGGGAGAAGGAGTGCATCTGGCGGAGTTCTTCAGTGGTTGGTGAGGAATGGAGAGAGGATCTCCAGATCCACGAGGGATCTGGGTGAAATGGGATTCCTGGAGTGATGAGAGGGCGAAAGGGAGCGAAGTGAGGGTGAAATGCGGGTCAATCAACGGTGGGGCACAATGGAGAAGGTTCGCCGGAGCCTAGCTCCGGCGAACTACGAATACGACGATTACCACTAGAACTATTAATTAATCCCTAAACTAAATGCATAATTAAAAGAAGAATTAAAATGCTATCTAAAGAAGGTAGAAAGGACATCTCTTAAACCTGGCCGGAGACTAGGGAGCAGGGTGGCCGGAGGACCACTGTGGACCAGTACCTTGTCCTCGCTATGCTGTCCCTAAGCACTGGGAGGATCACAACTGTCACTTGGACCTTGACACACACGCAAGAATACTCGGCGAAGCTCAAAGGTGGATGAAAAAGGGAAGGAAGAGCTTGGTGGCTTATTTTATAGACAGGCGATGCACCCTTATGGACTGGTGATTTTGGAAGAATCGAAACGATGTACAATCGATCTAATGCTATGGCATGAATCATGGAGGATCAGGGAGGAGATCTTATGAAGGGCTTGAGGGCAGAGGAGCAACATGGTAGTTGGGAATAATCAGAGAAGGCATGCCGCTTGAGGCTTCTGACAGAAGTCAGAAGAAAGATGGGGAGTTGACCGTGGGTTAGCTATCCCTAAAGTTCTATTGGTCCATGCAAACGACTACAGGACAAAATAGGCCCTTTTATTCGAAAATAATTATTTAAAAATAGTAAATGATTTTATCAATTTTCGATTATAAATTTTTTTATTTTTTATTTAGTATTTTGATATGATTTTTATTTTTTTTGATGTTATTTATTATTAGTTAAATTTTAGGGGTGTATTTATATGTATATTCATCTATGTTTTGACTATTTTATTTTTAATTTGTATATTTTATTTTATTGATATATTCTCTTATTTTATATATTTATAACGAATTTTTAGGTATATAAAGATATTTTTATTATATTTTTATGATAATATATACACTTGAAATAAATAAGGATATATATTATGTAGGTATAAATACATGTATTTTATCCATGTATTTAGCCATATTATTTATTTTGAAGTGTTTTCTTTAGTTTTATTTTATCACAATAGTATAATAATATAAAAGAATAAATAATGAAAGAATGAATTTCACCTTTATTTATTTACAAGTATTAGCATATGTATTTTACCTAGATATTTATGTCAACTTATTTTATTTTGTGTTTTATTTGTGGTTTTATTTTAGTTTTAATACTTACATATATTATAAATAATATTTACGAAATTGTAAAAATATAAAATTATGAAAATAATAAAGAATAAGTAAAAATGAATATTCTATTCAAGTATATTGTACAATAGGGGTCCAAAACCTAACTTTCACTCCTTAACTCCAAAAAATATGAAGCCACCTTCATTAAATAGCTTATAAAAAGTTATATAAATTAAAGGTGATTTTGATAAATTTTGAGTTTTTATTTGAGAGGTAAGGGTCTGGGAAATTGGTATTTTGGAATTTTATTTAGAGTATATCTTTTACACTGTAAATTATTTTTATATGAAATCAATTTTGTATTTTTCTATGTATTATAATCTACAACTTTTATGTACGGATTTTCTTTATTTGAGGTATAAAGAGTAGAAAATAAAATGGGTTCCAAAAATTAATAAATAGATAGAATTTTTATTTGATTATTGGCCCTTATCCCCCCCTACTTTATTCCTTGTCGACCTAGTCATCAAGATGCCTAGGTCTCGGGGTTTAGGGTCATAAAATACCTTTGGCATTTTATTATTTCTATTTTCTTTTATTTATTCTATAATGTTGGCATTAAAAATAGTATTTTGTACAATATTTATAGAACAAAGAATGAATGTTAATTTATGCAAATTAAGGGTATTTACATGCATTAACTAGGGTTTTTAAGGCCAAAGTGATTTAATAAAGGTAATGGAATGGAGATTCATCACCCCCCAATACCTGCCTTTTCTAGTCCCTAGCAAACACTTATGCAATAAATGTAGAAAATGAAAAAAAAGAAAATATAAAAAATAAGTGGATTAAGTTTAATGTTCAAACTTGTCTTCACAAAATCGAAATTTGGAGCTTAAGTCGGACCCTTGAAATTTTAGTGCAGGCGGAACCATATTGGGAACCGGATTTGAAACACTACAACCTTCGAGAATCCCAAAACTCTGCTCAAGTCTCCTCAATAGCCAGGTTAAAATACTTCAACTCATACTCAAACCCTCACGACTATGAATTCGACTTGTACAGTGTATGTAATAGTGGCTCTCCCTAACTGAAATGACAAAAGACTGACTCTCCATTATGACAACACAAAGATTCCACAATCCAACAAATCTTTGCTCAAGGAGTGGGGTATTCCCTTCTAAGTTCAATTGACAACCAACTCAAGAGGAGGTGGTGAAGAGAAGAATGGACGATAGCCAGTGTAGCTACCTATCCTAAGATGCAAGACCAGTGTAGTCAAGTCATCCAGCTAGAGGCTTACATGATATGACTTTGAAGCTCAAGCTTGCTTATTGACTATACATATATGTACACTCCGACATGCATTTTATTTTCAATCAGGCCTGCCCACTTTCTTTTTGGAGTTTTTGCTTTTTGCTTTTTTTTGAAATACTACACACAAAAACATTTACATAAAACGTTTTTCCTCTTGAGCCAGTAGAATATTCCTCTTTTGAAGCATTATTTCAACCACACTCTCCTATCTTTAGACGTCTCTTCTACTGGATGGGTGGGGTGCACCTACCTTCCTAGACGAGGACAAATATTTCCACTTGTGTGCATCTCATACTGGTAAATCTAATCCCCTCACCACTCCAACTGAGTTGAGCCAAGTGAAAGGTGCATGTGTCCAAGTTAGGTCATAATCAATAAGAGCTATGCTTGTGCTCCAAAATACTCTACTTAGGTAGTCAATAATCCATTGAACCGTCTCATGATTCTCAAAGAATTAAGTCAACTAGACCTGAAGTACCTCAATTCCAGTTCCTATAAGGTTCTTGTTATTAGTTATATTTAAGGTACAACCAAGCTCCAATCTTTAGATTTTACTTAGACATGTTCAATTATCAAACTCAATCCGAAAAATGCGAATGCTATGCAAATGCTATGTACAATGCAGATAAATATTTTTGTGATACAATTTTAAAAGTTTTGAACTTTTTATAAGTTTTTGGAAAAAGGTGATGCAAATATAATTCGATTAGGATTTAAAAAAACAAAATATTTTGCAAATGTTTTTGTATCCTTGGTTTTGAAAATGTTTTTGTGATTTTTGAAAACAAAAGATTTTGGCTAAGAAAAATAGGCACAAATATTTACACGAGGATGCATCTTATATTTACAAGAATTGGGTTTTTAAGAATTTGATTATTTTTATAAATATGTATATACAGTTGGTAAAGATTTTTGGTGCGGTATATGCATTCCTCAAGCTTATTGAAAAAATGTTTTTACAAAAAACTTTGAAAACTATATTCCAAAATAATTTTTATAAAAATTTTTACAAACAATTACACACATTTGAAAATCATTTTTTATAGTTTCCACAAACAGTATATATAGATTTTTCAAAATATTTTGGCAACCATTTTTCAAACCATATGTAAATCATTTTTCAAACATTTTTATTTCACACAAAAAAGAAGAAATTTTACAAGAAAAATATTTTTACAAAGGTTGAAAATATTTTACAAAGCATTTTCCAAATAATTTTTAAAAGATTTTTCAAAAAGATTTTCAAACTATTTTTCAAAAATTTTGCAAAATTATTTTTACGTGATTTATTAATCAATATATAAAAAGACTTGAGGAATGGTAGACAGCTTTTTATTAAGTATTTTTAATGAATTTCATAGATTCTTTATACATTATTCTTAGCCATATTTATTAAAAATATGTAAGTATGAGTTATTGCTAAAGTATATACACAATATGTACAACCCCCTACACTTAGTTTTATCTATGTCCTCATAGATTAGAGAGAAAAAAGGGAAGACATAAATCGTATTGAGTATAGAAAAGTCTAAAGAATAATCGAATAAGGAAGGAATAAATGAATGAGAAGTTGACCGTCCCTCCTATACTTAGGATAAAATAATCCTAAGTATAACATATTGTACTAAGGCAGGGAGGGTCAAGGGTGGGAATGAATGGATCGTACTGAGAATGTCTCCCCCTATACTTAGGGTAATATATCCCTAAGTATATACAAGAAGAGGAGACACGAGAGAGGATCAAAGAATGAAATAACTCGGGGTGCCCAACCCCTATACTTAGGACAAAGTACGTCCTAATGTATAATACTAACAAAAAGAGGTGATGCACACATTTTTTCTTTGGATAATGAAAAATGAAAATAAAAAGGAAAAAAAAAGAAAAATATAAATGCTTAGAGAAAGAGTTTTTGAGTGGTATTATCTGAATCTTGTGATGTTGTTACTGTTGTGGATGTATCTTCAGTCCGCAATACTTGCATAGAGTCGACAACGACCAAGAATGTGTCATGTTCAAGGTATGTCTTCAATAGTTGATCACTGATGAAAAATGGTTGTGCGTTAAGAGACATTTATGATATCACAATACTTCCATTTTCATGCACTTCTTGAACTTTGAACAACCTTGTCCATTTGCTCTTTAATTTGCTTGGGAAGATCTTAAACTTTCCATCAAATAGCCACACTTTCTGTCCAGTCTCGAAGGTCTTTTGTGTAATGTGCCGGTCATGCCAGCATTTAACCTTCTCCTTGTACATCAATGTGTTATCATATGCATAGCCTCTGATTTCCAGGAACCTGTTCAGATCATCCTTCCTCTTCTGACCACCTTGCTGTGAGTCCAAATTACAAATGTTAACTGCCCACAATGATTTATGAATCAACTTAACTGACAAGTAGCATGGCTTCCCATATACAAGATGACAGGGCAACATGCCCAGTAGAGACTTGTAAGCGGTTATGTATGCCAAAAGTATTGAGTCAAAAAGTTGGGATAAATTTTTCCTATATGGCTTGGAAAGCTTCTAAAGTATGGTCTTGATTTCTTTGTTGGATAGTTCCACCATACTGTTGGTTTAAGGATGGTAAGGATATGCAACTTGGTGCTCGATGCCATACTCGTTTGTTAATATCTTAACCTCTCTATTAATGAAGTGAGTACCCCCATCTGATATCAGTATCTTTGGAATCCCGAACTGCGAGATGATGTTTTCTTTCAAAAAGCGACACACTGTACGGTTGTTTATGGCTCAAGCAGGGATAGCTTCAACCCAGTGGCTCACATAATCAACAACACGAAGGATGTGCTCGTATCCCTAACTGTTGGGAAAGGGTCCCATGAAATTGATCCCCCATGCATCGAATACGTCTACAATCTAAATGATCTTCAGGGGCATGGAATCTTTAGCTTCAAGGGTACCTTTCAATCGCTGATGGTCGGTGCAACATTTAAAATATGCTATATCATCCTTAAATAATTTAGGCCATCATACGACACACTGCAATACTTTTGTTGCCGTTATATCTCCAAAATGGTGTCCGCTAGATTCGAGCGAGTGATAATGCTCGAGGACACTATGATGCTCCTCCTGAGGGATATATTATTGCCAAATACAATCTGTCCCTTCCCTTAATAGAAGTAGGTCTTCCCATTGGTAGAAATGAATTTGGAACATGAACTTGTCCTTCCAAATCTTTATCCAATCTTGCGGGACTACACCGAAAATGAGGTAGTTCACAATATTGGCATACCAAGGGAGTGCATGCCAGAATCAACTCATCATGAAAGGTGTTTGTGATAGGTGTGGTACTCAGTGGAGGCTCTTGCTGCTCAATTCTAGAGAGGTGATCTGCTACCACATCCTGAACTCCATGATTGTCTTTAATTTCCAAATCGAACTCCTAGAGGAGAAGGATCCATTTGATCAGTCTAGGCTTGGCATCCTTCTTCTGCTGTAAATATCTGATAGCAGAGTGGTCAGTATAGATAGTGACTTTTGATCCAAGGAGATTGGATCTGAGGGAGAGTACCATAACTAGCAATTCTTTCTCTGTTACAATGTAATTTCTTTGATATTCATCTAGTGTTTTGCTGGCATAGTGAATGACATAGGGCACCTTGTCATTCCTCTTTCCTAGAACAACCCCAACTGCAAAATCTGACACATCCATCATGATCTCAAAAGGATGAGCCCAATCTGGTGACTGTAGGATTGGAGCTTGAGTGATTAGCTCCTTTAGTCGGTTAAATGAAAGGAGGACCTGTTGATCAACATTGAACTCCGTCTCCTTGTAGAGCAATTCTGTAAGAGGTCGGGTGAAGCGGCTGAAATCACGAATGAATCGTCTGTAGAATCCCACACGCCCCAGAAATGACCTCACATTATTGATCGTCTGAGGTGGCTCAAGATTGACAATCACATACACCTTTGCCGATTCAACTTCCATGCCACATTTGGAAACGACATGACCCGACACAATCCCCTTTGTGACCATGAAGTGGCTCTTTTCCCATGATAATACCACATTGACTTCATGGAATTTTTGAAGTTTTCTGTCCAGGAGCTCAAGACAAGAATCGAAGCTATCACCATAGATAGAGAAGTCATCATAAACAACTCAAGAAAACTTCCTACCATCTCGACGAAAATTGCATGCATGCATCTCTGGACTGTCGCTGGTGCATTGCAGAGTCCAAAGGGCATTCTCCCGAAAGCATTGGTACATAACGAGAAGGTGAAGGTTATTTTCTCTTGATCTTCAGGGGCGATCACCACTTGGTTGTAGCCGGAGTACCCATCCAGAAAGAAAAAGAACTCCTTGCCAGTCAATCTTTCCAATACTTTATCAATGAACGACAAGGGGAAGTTGTCCTTCTTCGTTGCTGCATTCAGACATCATTAGTCAGCACATACATGCCAGGTTATCAGTGACTGAGTAGAGATCTCCTCTCCTCTGTCATTTGTAATCACAGCGAGACATGATTTCTTTGGAACTATGTGTAGTGGGCTCACCCATTTAGAGCCAGAGATGGGATAAATGAAGCATGGTTGGGTTCTGTCTTCTTTGAAACTCTCAGGATGACTTGGCATCTTCTTCCAAATAGATGTGGTGTGAGCACAGAGTAGGATTTATTCTGCGGAGATCTGAAACATGCCAACCAAGTGCTTGCAGTTTTTCTCTAGAACGTCGAGGAGTCATGATTCTTGCTCCGGGGTCATCCTTCTGCTGATGATGACCGGATACATGTTATCTACACCTGCAAGGAAATCATACATAAGGTCTATCAGAAGTGGCTTTAATTCAGGTTCTATTCTGGTCAGTTTCTCGCTTACCTCGGAAACTGTGCTGGTTAGGGGATGATTTGCTTGAACTTTGGAGGAAGTGGTTACCTCAATATCTTGTTGATCTTTTGAGGATGTGCTGAACAGATATGCAATGAACTCATTGTGTTCAGGCTGGAGTGACTCATCTAAATCGAATGGATGCATCAACAAATTGGATTCTGTCTCCCATGTGTCGTCGAAGCTTGCATCGACTGTGCTTTCCAGGTCTTCCTCAAGAGAGAGGATTTCCTATGTCCATGTGTCATCCAAAGAAAGTATTGTGTCTCTAATATCTGCAATGAAGTCACAGTCTGCTTCAGGCGGTGCTGCATGACTTTCATCAGTTACGACATTAGGCTCGCTGATCATGTCTATGGCAACTCTATTGTTGCTCGAGCTGAAAGTGATCTTTTTAGACCCACAATCAACCATGGCCTTTGTAGTGAGAAAGAATAGCCAACCTAAAATAATAGGAGTATGGAGTAAAGGTGCAGGAGAGTCCATATCAAGGACTACAAAATCAACTAGAAACTGCATGTCCAGCACCTTTACCACAACATCATCCAAAAGACCTCGAGGTCGCTTAATGGATTGATCAATAAACTGAAGGATCATTCGTGTCTGCTTGATAGACTAACCTGAATTCTTGCAATAATGAAGAGGGTAGGAGGTTGATGGATGAATCACTATCAAGCAAAGTTTGCTCGAAGACTTGATAAAAAATCTTGCAACTGATCAAAGGTGCTCCTTTGTCTTGTTTCTTTTGTGGAAAATTGCCGATGGTTGCGACTGTGGCCATGGTAAGAACGTACTTCTCTACCTGTTGGCGCCTGTTGTTGCATGCTGGATGATGCTTGTTTGTACATGCCTCTTTCAAATCTTTCTTTATAACGAGCATGTATTCCATGGCCTTTATCAAAGGAATCTCAACAGTCAAATTATTAACAATATCCTCAACTCCGGGATCAGATAATGAACTTTTTTTTTCATTTTTTGGATTTTTCTATAGCATCAAGAAAAGTAATATTCACATTATTAAAATAAAAAATAGAGTTTTTATTTACAACACAATCCTTGTCCACAATATTCTATACATCTGGATCACTAAAAAGGAGTACAAGATGGAGACAAAGAAGTTGGTGCTTGTGGACAAGCAAAAAGCACGGCTTCTGCTCCATCCGGTGGCATAGGACCAGCTACTGCTGGCGGCCCCTCCGTGGCTGGCATGGCTTCACGTCGACTGTGAACATCTTTTTGGTATTTTTGAGTTTTATGATTTTTTGTTGTTTTTACCGGTATCAATGGAAATGGATGGCAACTGGCATGGCTCCTCCTTATTCTTCTTCCTCACCCGTTCTTGTGGTCAGCACGACTGATGCAAAAGATAATGATTCACCTGTAAAAGATTTATTTTTCCTGTGGCTTGTGGCAGATGGAGGCACAGTCCTACTGCTCCTGCTCTTTTTGCTTAAAACTATTGGGATTTTCTTCAGCCTAGGCCGGGATAGAAGTTTTTGTGGACGTCAGGTCGTCTAGCTTCTTGTTCATCTCTATGATGCCTTTCATAAGTTGGGCCAACCAATCCATGGTAGGGTTTATAGGACTTGCCTCAGAAGTTTCAGCGTGCAGAACACACTGTTGCTGATTGTTTGTGGGTCGAGTCTGTGACTGTTGATGGTGATAAGGAGGTGGAGGAAGCTGGTACTATTGATATGGAGGAGGAGGGTAATGCTGAGGTGGTGCAGCTGCCTACTAGTGGTACGATTGTGGCTGGCGGTACTACATCTGCGAATACTGCTGATTCTACCTCCATTGATGTTGGTACTACGCAGGCTCGTGATATTGAGGTGGAGGTTGAGAGGACTGTCCATAAAGACCACCTTGAAGTTGGTGGTCAGCCTTGTTGGCTGGTGGATGTCCGTGTGGGTGTCCGGTAGGATGGGCTATCTGTACATCGTTACTCCATACATCGTTGACTTCTTAAATCAATGGTGGTGGTGGGAATGCTGGATCGGAAGGTTGAAGGAAGTCTAGCTGGTAGACTACCATCTGTTTCTGCGATGGGCCCTGATTAGGTGCCAGCATGTAGTACACGTGCTGGACTGCTAGTGGCCGCTGACTTGGCTGAGGCTGTTATTGCGATGATGGTTCATCCTTCTTCTCAACAGGAGTCTCTGTAGATGGTTTTGCTGATAGGACAGAATCGATGGTGCTCACCAACAGTTCCAACTGCTTGGTGATCTGATCCAACTTGTCTAAGTGTTGCATCCTTTTTTTGATGATAGTGATGAATCCCCATTTCATCACCTTTATCCTATCATTTTGTCCATAAAAACCATAACTAATGCGTGTAAATAGCATCAATTTGTAGAAAATAGCATTAATCAGTTATTGCATTTATGGTGTAAATTATGTTGTTTTTAAATGCCAAATAGAATAAAGAGAAGAAAATAAAAAGTATAAAATATCAATGATATTTTATGGCCATAAACCCCGAGACTAAGTTAAGAACTGAGTTGGTCGAAAAGGAATAAAGTAGGGGGAAATAAGGGCTAAAAATGCAATAAAAACCCATTCTTTTAGTCATTATTTATTCATTTTTGATACTTATTTTATATCTTATTATTTGTACATCAAATAAAGAAACTTTGTACATGAAAGCTGTAGATAATAATGTAAGCAAAAATACAAAATTGAGTTTGTACAAAACTAATACATAGTGTACTTTTTATACACAAAATAAAAACCAAAATCCCAACTTTGCAGACCCATATCTCCTAAATAAAAACTCAAAATATATTAAACTCATCTATAATTGTATATAACTTTTCATAAGCTTCTTAATAGAGGTGTTTTCATATTTTTTAGAGTTATATGTGAAAGTTAGGTTTTGGACCCTCATTGTAGATGATACTTGAATAAAATGTTCATTATATTCATTCCTTATTATTTTTACAAATTCATATTTTTATAATTTTGTAATTATTATATATAACATATACACACATTAAAATCAAAATAAAACCAAAAAGAAAACACAAAATAAAATAGGCCTATATTAATATATAGGCAAAATACCTATATCTATACATGCATATAAATAAAAGGAGAAGATATAAATAAATACCTAGATCAATCTTCTCCCACGTTTTCCACCCTTTTTCGCACTCACTCCATCCATCTATCGTCATCGCTTCCTTCAGAGAAAATGATCATTGGTCATCCTTCATTCATGCCAAGCTTGTAGATCCGTTGGGCATTGCTCATAGCTCCGCCATTTGGCTGGTTAATAAGGTTGATGTCTCTTGTCTATAAAGAACTCCACCTTCCCTTCCTTCTAAGTCTGGTCACCATTTTGAGTCTAGGAACCCTCGTCATTGGTCTAGAAGGTCTTCTTGTGACAAGGGAAGTCTTCTTGTGGCTGGACGGAGATCCAAGAGGACGGAGGTGCACCACGACCACCGCATCGACGACCCTGCTCCCTGGCCGACCCCCAAGTATAATAGTTGTCTTTTCTTCGCTTTATTAATTGCATTTCATTGTATGTTTCATTTTCCACTCGTAGTTTAGGTTTTGATTAATCAAAGTAGCAATGAGTCATCCGGGTAGCTCGTCCGAGATGAACTCAGGCGAGCTCCTCTATGCATGATTACACACTCCCCGCCGATCATCCACCTTCATCTCGATTCCCGTCGCTTCCTGTATGCCCCACACATCATCATTCAACCATATCCCACACGGATTCGGATTTCGAGGTCAATCTCCATCGTGTACTGTCGGATCTCTCCGCCCATGCCACCAGTCGTTCCCCCTTCGCCAATAAGCCCCCAGGACCCATCTATTCGTTCGCTTTATCTATGTGCAGGCACTGGCGGGCGTAAGGAACCCTGGGGGGGGTTGAATCTGACCAGACCGAAGATACCTAGAGTCACTTATTTTCCTGAGCTCGCTAGCCATCACAGGGGCTCCGGTGTACCTCCTGAACCATCATTAGACATGGAGGAGCCTGGCCGATGATTTGCGCTCCTTTCAAGAAACCCAGGTGTTCGACGATGGAAGCTACATCGGATAAAAGCTCGGGAGGCATGAGGTTCTTCCTTGTTCTTCCGAGCATCTTCAGAGCCGTAGGATTGGGCCACACTTCCAGATCTCCCAACAGTTTTTTGATCACATTACATTTTAGTCGTCGATAACCCTCGAGCGATCTAATCTCCGTCGTGCATCCGTGAAGTGTCATCATGCGATGAGGTGCCGCCACGAGTATAAGTGGACACAATCTAATCGTCCACCCACGCCTTATATGGGGTAAATTACAAACTTTTACCCTGCATTTTTGTATATTAATTATTAGTGTTGTAAATAAAATGTGGTCTAAAATAAATGGGAATTTAGCCAATAGACCCATATATGTCTATGTAATTACATTTGTGTCCTTCCTAGTCCAGTCATGTGTAGTCCCCACGTGATTGGGAAAATTGCATGTAAAGCCCTGGCATTTTTGCATATTGTAAAATTGTTCACAAATTTAGAATAAACATTGTATATTTCTGGCAAAATTGCACTTGTGCTCCTGTTGATTATTTTATTTGCGCTTTGCCTCTGTCAGGACATATATTCTTGTGCTTTTTATTTATTTATTTATCAAAAATACCTGTTGTGCTCCTAAAAATACACAAAAATATGATTAGAGCTGCTTGCCATGTATTTTCACGCCATGCACTTCTTTGGCATTTTGAGCATTTTGTCTATTTATTAAAAATGAAATAGAGCATATATATTCCCTGTTTGAAGTATAAAATAGCAAAAAATAGAAAAAAAACATGTCTACAAATCCCCAAAAAATTATATATTATCTAGCATATTATTGTCTACTATAGGACCAAAAATCCCTAGAAATAGAAATAGAAAAACCTTAAAAATTATAAAGCCCCAAAATATTTTATAAAAATCTAAACAAATCATTAAAAAAATCTAAAAAATGTTTTTCAATCTTATAATTTTCTTTATATAATTATTTATCTATTAGAATTAAATTGAGTAATGTCAGACCATATATACTATTATTAGTATTCAAATCAATTTTGGCCTATTTATTTAATTGCTTATTTGTGATATTTTAGAATTTAAAAATAAATAAAAAATAGCAAAAATTCTAGAAAAATTACAGAAACATTAGGTGTATATATATAAACCACAAAAATAGTGTTTATTTTGAATTTTATTGATATTTACTAAGTATTTATAAATACATCATTCTATATGCATATATATATCCTTATATCTCATATATATATTGATAAAAGAAAAATAACTATAAAAATATGAAAAAATATAAAAAGAAAACATAAAATTATAAAACTAAAAACAAATACAAAAATATAAAACAAAAAATAACCTAAACAATATATATAAAATAAAAAATCCATAAAAAGATATATGCACATACATGATAAATGACATGGTTGTAAATTAATAACCGTAGGCTACCCATTTTGCTCTTTGTGTTTCCACCTCTACATGCTTAATCACTATGCATCTTTTGGTAGAGATAATAAATTTTAACCTCACATTTTTGTTATTCATAACTTTATTGATATTTTTGGTTAATTGCTGATCAACAGGAGATGTTGGAGTGGTCAACACACCGACTGCAGTTTCGCCTTGTGAAATCGTGTGACCATCTCTATTTTTTCCTTGTTATTAGACAACGAGCTTCTCAATATCATGTGATCGTTTCTCGATAATATCAACCTTTGAGAGGTGGCCCTTGATGATACTATGATTGGAGCTCTCATCTCTCTCTGTCTCACGAGATGCTGTCATGTGTACTTGCTTCTAGATGATCTGAGGTTGTTTCTGATATGTGTGGGATGAAGGGAGCGTAGCCTCTCCTTTGGTCATTTCTTCGAAAATCTGCCAGACCACGTCTTCATCTTTGTTGAAATGGGATCCCCCACAGGCTGCATTGACGAGACTTTGGCTTTATACATTATGCCCCCAAAAAAGATTTGGACCAGACTGGTCCCCGGTATCTCATGATGTGGGCATTTCTCCTGCAGGTCCGTGAATTGCTAGTTTCATGGGCCGCTTGGGAGAAGTTGCTAATCCTGGCTTGCATCTGATTGGGCCGACCGAGAGGATAGAATTTGTGAAGGAAGGCAGATTTGAGTTCATCCCATGTCGTCACAACCTTTCCCAAATGATTGACCCAGTATAAGGCCTTGTTTTGCAAACTGAAGGGGGACACCATTATCTTTACTACGTCCAAGAGAACATTTGGGTAGTGGGTAGTTCGACAGATGAGCGAGAACTATTGCAAGTGAATGTATGTCTCCTCATTTGTGTTCCCTTGGAATGATGGTAGAAGATCCAGGAACTGAGGCTTGAGTTCAAAGTGAGAATGTACTAGTGGAACGAGAATCCACTCGGTCATCTAGTTGTCTCCAAGATTGTATGTCTCTTTAAGTGTGAGTTTTTGTCTCTCTGGTTCCGATTCTTCCTCGTCTAGGTCATCACGGGGTTTATCTCCCCCTCCTCCTGCTGGTTTGTCTCCTACTCCCGCTGGTCTATTCCATAAATCGTTCAACATATCCTGGAAGGCAGTCTGTGCTAGGGCCTACTTGGTTAGTTGCTGCTGTATGGCTTGGATGGAAGCCAACAACTGAGCGTTCACCTGATTCTGATATGGCATCTGCCCCTGCTCAGTGTGTGGAGGAGAGTGCATCCCTTGCCCTTTCCTTGGGGAGCCATTTCTGGGTCTAAGTCTGAGGAGATGAATTTCGTGTTGGGCCTTGAAATTGAATCCCAACTGCCAAGATGAATATGGAATTAGGGTCAATCCTAGAGTGTTGTGAATGAAAATATGTAGACTGAATCGACTCCCATTCACAACGGTGAATTGGGACAAAAGTGATTCCGATTTATTAGGTTGTCAAAGAAAAAATTACAAGGAGTCTGGAGATCGGCCCGCAAAGTCCAGATCAGGTTTTTGGGAATCACCTTGAATTATTGACGATGTCGAGTCTATGGAAATGATGTGGGAGTCGGTGGAGTCTCGACTGAACCATCCATGGATCGCCATCATGAAGTAAAAAGGATATTGATGCAGGAGGAAAGATACTATGGTCAATGAGGAATAAAATAGAGTGTGAAATAGTAGAAAGGCTCGAATTGAGCGGAGGTCAGAGATGAAAACATATATGATAAACTTTTATGCAAATGCGTAGGACTCGATCTTTGAACCTTAATCTAAATCCATACGAACACAATACAAAATTGGGTTCACCAACTCATGCCATGTGAAGACATGAACGATCAGCTATTTACTATCTTTTTAGTTTTAGAGTTGTTATTTCAGGCATATCTTTTAACAAGTCCTTAGCACACTAACCCTATAGAAGAGAGAGTACTGCCAGAAAAATATCCCGTACTTGTCCTCCTCCTTTGTAACCTGTAGTCTGCACTTTTTGAGGTCCTCATAACCCTTCATGGATCCCTAATCAACTAAAGAAATAGAAAGAGGAAGCCGACATGCGAATCTACTACTTCGGTCCTCTCTCACGATGGAATCATCCGTGAGGGTGCAAGGACCTACTCAGACGCAAACCGATGAGACAGACACACCCGTGAGGGCGTGTCCAAAGCTCAGTACTTCAAACTATGTCAGTGTTCCACACAAGGAGAGAACGCCATCATTGACAAGGCCCTACTCGATCACGTACGATAGAAACACCATTACTTCAGAAATCCAGGCAATACACAAGGCAGTTACAGATTGGATTTTTGGCTTTAATCATTAGCGGGTCGTGCTTCGCTCATGGGAGGGGTTTTGGTCCCCTCCTAAGGTACCTGAAAACAATGAGGGTTTTGTGAACCCAAGACAATGAAATTCCATTACAAATTTTAATCAGAGTCAAAATTTATTTAGTAGTCCCCTTATTTTAATTTTTGGGGTTTTCACTTTTTTGGATCTTTTTGCATACAAGCGCCTAACGTTTTTGTAGATTTTCATTTAAGTCCTAGGCGCTCAAAATCATGGGGAGATAGCAATAAAGCCATGCAAGTCGATTCAATGATGGAAATCTCATCATTGACCCTAATGATGCATGCTAATTTACAAGACTTATAATGCTTCCCAGCTCTCTCCATGCAGTATGCAAAATCGAATTCTTAAACCTAACTACATGGCAGTGTGTAATCTACAAAATCACCCTAAACATTAACTGCTATTAATCATGAAGAACCATTTGTTAATTATTCAGAAATGAGATCAAGGTCCGGTCTTTGATGCCGATCGGTGCCCGCCACAACAAGCCTTGCAAGCGCTGTATACGACCTCTCTTGGCGCACGATCTCAAATCCAAATAAGTAGCATTTACTAATTTGGCTAGATCCAAAAGTAAGAGACTATAGGTACATGCATTCTTATTATGGTTTGGACCTAATTAACGAGGTAACCAACCTAAGTCTAGGGGATCCATGCACACAAAACAAATAAAAAAAGGCAGAAAACTCAAAACATCATGAAACAAAATAAAAGAAGGCGATAAAAACATAGAAAACCGCGGAGAGGATCCCCGGTGAACAAACACCCGGGCACTGGACCTCATTGTGACGAGTAGTGTCTAAGTCTCAATTATTACAAATTAATAAGTCTCTCTCTCACCAATAAACAAATAAATCTAAGCTATTCTATGCTAAGTAGTTTTCTCCTTGCTTCATTTGTAGCCTCTCAAACTGGTCAAAGGGTGAAGACCAGTCTCCACCAAGCTCAGCTGCCTCGACCTCCTAAGAAGCCGTCCTCGCATAGTGGGCCCGCGCAACAAAGTCACAAAGAGATTTATATTAGCACATATAATTAAATAATGTAACAAAAATAAGATATATACAAAGAGTAATTGAATGAATATGTGCAAAAATCAATCACTAATTGCATCAATAAATCAATGAATATGCAATAATGACTATAGAAGATAAATGACAAAATAGGCTATGCTCATTGCTCCTTGGTGTCATTTGATGAGAGAGATTTATAGAGGGTCGTACGCTTTCATAAGACAAAACCGTTGTCGGTGTATTGACCACTCAATAAACCTTATCAATCAATAATCAACCCACTATAATAATCAAGCAAGGAATATCACAAAATGTGAGTCAAAGTTTATCATTCTCTACAACTAAATGTATAACAAGTGAGTATGTAGAAATCAAACCACATAGAGCAAAATCGGTAGCCTGCGGTTATTTCTAGCAAAAGAGCATTATGTACAGGCATGCCATTTATTATATATATATTTGTGTGTTTTTAATTTTGCATATTTTTTTGTTTTTATTTTATATGTTTGTATTTTCCTTTTACATTTATATAACTTTTTTATATTTTCTCTTCCTTTTTAATAGTTAATATAATATATAAGGCTATATATGCCATAAAAGATAATATAGAGATAAATATAACTAAAAATAATTGAAAATTATAGAATTAAATATTTTTAGGTTTTAACATTTTTAATGTTTTTATGATTTTATTGGCATTTTTTTCTAATTTTTATGGATTTTTTAAATAAAAAGATTCCAAAATAGTGATAAAATACTAGTCCAAGATTGAAAAGGAAATTAAAAATAAAAAAATAAGTCCAAAATTTTCCAAATAAATTTTATTATATATATAATAATATAAGGAAAATTATAAAAAAGAAAAGACTATTTTTTGGATTTTTGAATATTTTTTAGATTTTTATAAAAGTTTTTGGGGTTTTATATTTTTAAGAGTTTTCTTTTTCTATTTTTAGTGTTCAAAAGCTTAAACCAATTAAATAAACAGAATACATTTTTCTGGAAATTTTTCATCACATTTTTATATTTTTTGGTATTATAAATTATAGACAGGGACTTTCTATGTCTAAATGATTTTATTAAATAGCAAAAAGGTCCTAAATTATAAATTAAAAATGTGTCGTGAAACTACAAGCAATCAGGAGCTTACTAATTTTTCATTATTTTTGGAGCACAATAGATATTTTAAATGAATCCAACAAGCACATAAAAATACAATTGCTGGTAGGGGCATATATGTAAATAAAATGAAACCCAGGGGCTTCCATGAAATTTTCCAATAAAAAGTAACAAGGGTGGACTTGCAAAATGGCCACCTCATGTGGGACGACACGTGTGGTGACCTGCATGGACCAAAATGTAATGTAAAACAGAGACATGGATCTACATGAAGTTTTACCCATTTATTCACACTGAATACTTTATCTACAAGACTAATTAATAAATAAAAAAACTGAGCGAGGCTAAAGGTGCAATTTACCCCTTATTAAGCACCGCTAGCGGATAGTTGGATGTCGTCCGCTAATCCACGTATCGGCTCCATGTGCAACAATGACACTTTGCAAGGGATGGTTAGGATTAGATCCTAGCTCTCGATCGGGCGGCTGAGATGAAGCACATCGAACGACTGCTGAACCTCACGAAGAACATGGATAATCCAACGGTGATGAAGGCCACCAAAGAACAGGGAAAACCTGTGCATGGGTAAGCATCGATCGACCAAATCTCCACGTCCCGAGCTCCTGCTTTGCTGCTGATGGTCTAAAAAGGTTCCTGACAGGCCTCTCTAGTGTACGGATGGCACAAAAGGCCTTGGCAATGGCCGGAGGTCGCCCACAAGGTCAAGGAAGCTCAAGAGCTTCAGGAACCTCAGGCAGACTTTAAAATCGTCTCCAGCTGGTCCTTGACATTTAATCCTACACATGGGTTAGTCGAAACCAAAGAGCGATGCTTGGGGAAGCACTAGAAGCGGGAATGGGCGAAGGATTGCTTCAGGCGGAGCTCTCCGGTGGTTGACAGAGAATGGAGAACGGATCTTCAGATCCACGAGGGATATGTGTGAAATGGGATGCCTGGAATGATGAGAGGGCAGAAGGGAGTGAAGTGAGGGTGAAATGCAGGTCGATCAATAGTGGGGCATAATGGAGGAGGTTCGTCGAGCTCAGCTCCAGCGAACTACGAATACAACGATTACCACTAGAACTATGGATTAGTCCCTTAACTAAATACATAATTAAAAACATAATTAAAATGCTCTCTAAAGAAGGTAGAAAGGGCAACTCTTATACCTGGCTGGAGACCAAGGAGCATGGTGGTCGGAGGACCACCGCCTTGTCCTCGCTACACCATCTCCAAGCTCGTGGAGGCTCGCAACTATCACCTGGACCTCGACACACATGCAAGAACACTCGGCAAAGCTTGAAGGGGGATCAAAAAAGGGAAGGAGGAGCTCGAAGGATATATATAGATAGACGATGCACCCTTATTGACAGGTGATTTTGGAAGAATCGAAATGATGTAGAATCAATCTGATGCTACAATGTGAATCACGAAGGATCAAGGAGGAGATCATATGAGGGCGGAGGAGCAACAAGGGATGGTTGGGAATAATCGGAGAAGGCGACCACTCGAGGCTTCCGATAGAAGTCAGAAGAAAGACGGGGAGTTGACAGGGGGTCAACGATCCCTGAAATTCTATTGGTCCAAGCAGACCACTATAGGACTAAATAGGCCCCTTTTTCAAAAATAATTACTTAAAAATAATAAATGATTTATTAAATTTCGATTATAAAATAAAAATGTTTACTATTTTATGTAGTATTTTAATATGATTTTTATTTATTTTTAATGTTATTTATTATTAGTAAATTTTTAGGTGTGTATTTATAGGTATATTCATCTATGTTTGGGATATTTTATGTTTATTTTTTATATTTTATTACATTGATTTTTTCTCTTATTTTACATATTTATAACCTATTTTAGGTACATAAAGATATTTTTATTATGATTTTATGATAATATATACACCTTAAATAAATAAGGATATATATTATGTAGATATAAATACATGTGATTTATCAATGTATTTAGCCATATTATTTATTTTGAAGTGTTTTATTTGGTTTTATTTTATCTCTATATTTTGAATAGAATGTAAATAATATTTACAATATTATAACAATATAAAAGAATAAATAATGAAAGAATGAATTTCACTTTTATTTATTTACGGGTATTAGCATATGTATTTTACCTCGAGATTTATGTGGACTTACTTTATTTTGTTTTTTATTTCTGGTTTTATTTTAGTTTTAATACTTACATATATTATAAATAATATTTACAAAAGTATAAAAATATAAAATTATGAAAATAATAACGAATAAATAAAAAAGAATATTTTATTCAGGTATATTGTACAATAGCGGTCCAAAGCATAACTTTCACTCCTTAACTCCAAAGAATATGAAACCACCTTTATAAAATAGCTTATAAAATGCTATATAATTAAAGTTGATTTTTATATATTTTGATTTTTTATTTGAGAGGTATGGGTCTGGGGAGTTGGGATGTTAGAATCTTTGTTAGAGTATATCTTTTTTACTATAAATTATTTTTATATGAAATCAATTTTGTATTTTTCTATCTGTTATTATCTACAACTTTTATGTACAAAGTTTCTTTATTTGAGGTATAAAGAGTAGAAAATAAAATGTATCCCAAAAATGAATAAATAGATGGAATTTTTATTGTATTATTACCCCTTATCTCCCCCTACTTTATTCCTTATCGACCTATTCATCAAGATGCCTAGGTATCGGGATTTAGGGTCATAAAATACATTTGGCAATTTATTATTATTTTTCTTTATTATGTAATTTTGGCAATAAAAACATTATTTTATACAATATTTATACAAGAAATAATGAGTGCTAATTTATGCAAATTAAGGGTATTTACATGAATTAGCTAGGGGGTTTTAAGGTTAAAATGATAGAATAAAGGTGATGAAATGGAGATTCATCAGTATATCATTTAGATTACTGTATATTTGAACATGAGATCCTTTCGTATTATAATGTGAATCATATGTCCCTCAGGAGCTCAAGGACCATGATCGTACCTGATCGGGAATGGGAGCACGAGGAGGACATCGCCAAGTCTCTACCTGAGGAGAACTTGGAGGCAGACGGGCATCATTATCACCACCAACACCACCAAAATTTAGCAGAATAAGCGAGATGTGAATCCAAAAAAATCAGAAAAACAAAAAGAATAAAAAGAAGGAGAGGAGCATTAACAGTGAATCAAGCGAGCCCGGTGAAGAGATTGCACCTCCATCTGAGGAGGATGCATCGACATCAACAGAAGATGCGCCACCATTTTATTTTCATGAATTTATTCGAAGCAGAGTCAGAGTCCTAGTCTAATATAACTCATTTTCTCGTTTGAACAAGAATGAACATGTTTCAGTTTCAGAATCTAAGTTATCTTCAATAATCCCTTTCTCCCATGCACTTAAGGATGGAAAGAAGAAATCCAAAAAAATCCAAAAATATGACCCTAAGATGGCAGAGTTTTTAACAAGTACATCAAGGTCACAATCCCCTTTATTAAGTATATGGATATGACACCTGCATTTCAAAAATACCTTAAGGTGAGATGCACACCTACAAGGGTCAGCAAGAAAACAAGAAGCTGTGTTGAGAAGCACGTTTTGTTAGTTGCAACTACTTGCGCCATTATGAATGTGTTTCCAAGGAAATGAAAGGACATGGATGCCTATTATGTGGCGATCATGTCGATGACACTGCGTTTTCATGCACTCTCCTAGATAATGGATCCTCAATTACATGAGGCCAACAACCCTCTACGAGAGGCTAACTCTTGGACCTCTTAGGAAATCTAGAGCCTTATTAAGTTTGTTGGCAAGTCCACTAAGAGTTCTAGGGGAGAATTGAGGAACAATATCATCAATGTTGAGGGGCGAGATTACATGGTGGACTTTACAGTCCATGATATGAAGATCCCTAAAAAATGGAGAGATTCCCATATCATACTTGGAAGGCCCTTCCTGAGGTCAACAGGTGCCTTACTTGACTATAAGCTCATGAAGATTCAGTTCCAAACTCCGGGCGGAGATAAGGAACTAGAGATGAAGTAGATAAGGTGGCAGAGGCCAGATTCCGAATCCGACACCAAGTACTCTTTGTCGTAAGCATATTGCGTTCATGTAGACACTGTTGGGTGATCGACCCAAAAATATCCAAGGAACTTCCTTGTGGTCCACACAAGGTGGGTCCACTAAGTTGTAGTGATGACAACTCTCAAAGGTCAATGGACTAAGCAACAAGTACACACAATATATAAATGATCAAAGAATAATTAAAAGTATAACATACTGTATATTCATGAAAGGAGGATTGAGGGTAGAATAAATAGATCATCGACTCGTTCTGTCCCCCCTATACTTAGGGTAAAATATCCCTAAATATAGATCGAAATATCAACAAGAGAGGAGACTAGTAAGGGCTCAAAGAATTAGTAGTGTAACTCACTCTTCCCCCATATACGTAGGATGAATCATATCCTAAGTATAGTAGTGATGACTGAGAGGAAAGAAAGGATGAATGAGAAGAAAGAAAATAAATAGAAGAAAATAATAGAAGAAAAGAAGAAAATAATAAAACTAAAGAAAGAGTTTTATAGGAGCATTATCTGAATCTTTGGATGTTGATGGAGTTGTGGAGGATGCGTCATTGTAAAACACTTGAACATAGTTGACAACGACCAAGAAAGTATTATGCTTAAGGTAATAATTCAGTAATTGACCCTTGATGACGAACGATTGTGCATCAGATGACAACTCTGATATCAAAATTCTTCTGTTGGCACGCACCTCTTTCACTCTGAATGGCACTGTCCATTTACTCTTTAATTTGCCTAGGAATATCTTCAACTTTGCATCAAATAACCACTCTTTTTGTCTGGTCTTAGAGGTCTTTCTTCTGATATGCTGGTCATGCCAGCGTTTAAACTTCTCCTTATATATCAAGTTGTTATCATAAGCATAGTCTTAGAATTCCAGGAGTCTGTTCAGATACTTTTCTTTGTTGACCACCTTTTTGTGAGTCCAGATTGCAACTATTGACTACCCATAGTGATTTATGGATTAGCTCAATGAGCAAATGGCATGGTTTTCCGTATACAAGATGATATGGTGACATGCCCAAGGGAGACTTGTCGACGGTCCTGAATCTCCAAAGGATGGAGTCCAAGAGTTGGAACCAGATCTTTTTTGTCTTGCCTCACAAGCTTCTTAAAATTGTCTTGATTTCTCTGTTGGTAGCTTTGCCATGTCATTGGTCTGAGGATGATAAGGAGAAGCTACTTAGTGCTTGATGTCATACTCCTTCATTATTTATTTACCTCTTTATTTATAAAGTGACTACCCTCGTCTAGTATGAGAATCTTTGGTATCCCAAACCATGAATTGATGTTCTCTCTCAGAAATCGAGAAACTATTCGGCTATCAGCAACTCGGGCGGGAATAGCTTCAACCCAACGAATCACATAATCAACGACAAGAAGAAAGTGCTCAAATCCATGACTATTTGGAAAGGGTCTTTTGAAATAAATGCCTCAAGCATCAAATACCAAGGGAGAGTGTCTATAGCAAGAATCAACTCGTCAGAAAAGGTATCTGTTATGGGTGCACTGCTCAGTAGAGGTTCTTGA
Organism: Ottelia alismoides; assembly: GCA_037367405.1. Taxonomy (NCBI): domain Eukaryota; kingdom Viridiplantae; phylum Streptophyta; class Magnoliopsida; order Alismatales; family Hydrocharitaceae; genus Ottelia; species Ottelia alismoides. The sequence goes on along the minus strand of JAZKJV010001869.1, from coordinate 8,255 downwards.
TGCTCAATTCTGGAGAGGTGATCTTCTACCACATTTTGAACTCCAGGTTTGTCTTTGATTTCCAAATCGAATTTCTAGAGGAGAAGGGATCCATCTGATCAATTTAGGCTCTGCATACTTCTTCTGCTATTGGTATCGGATAGAAGAGTGGTCAATATAAATGGTGACTTTAGACCCAAGCAGATATGATATGAACTTCTTGAAGGCGAAAACCACAACCAACAACTCTATCTCTGTAAAAACATAATTTTGTTGAGCTTCATCTAATGTCTTTCTGTGGCAGTGAATGGCATAGGGTAATTTTTCTTTCCTCTGTACTAACACAACCCCAACTGCAAAACCTGATGCATCTGTCATGATCTCTAATGGTAGAGACCAATCTGATGACTGTAGGACCGGAGCTTGAGTGATTAGCTCCTTCAGATGAATGTTAGATAGGAGAACCTGCTGATCAACATTAAACTCAATCTCCTTTCATAACAATTTAGTTAGAGGTTGGGCGATGTAGCTGAAATCTTTGATGAATCGTATGTAAAATCCTCACTTTTCTAACATTCTGAGGTTGCTCTAAATTGGCGATCACATCCAACTTTGTTGGGTCGACTTCCATGCCACGCTTAGAAATGATGTGGCCCAACACAATCCCTTCAGTGACCATGAAGTGGCTCTTTTCCCAAGATAGTACGAGATTGACTTCTTGACATTTCTGAAGTACTCTATTTAGGTGCTGAAGATAAGAATCAAAGTTGTCACCATAGATGGAGGAGTCATCTATGAACACATTGAGGAAAATACCAGCCATATTAGCGAAAACTGCAAGCATGCACCTATGGAATGTGGTAAGTGCATTGCACAAACCAAAGGGCATTCCCCTGAAAGAGTAGACGTCGAACGGGCAAGTGAAGGTAGTCTTCTCTTGGTCCTCTGAGACTATTGCCACTTGGTTGTACCCAGAATACCCATCCAAAAAGTAGAAGAACTCCTTTCTAACTAATCTTTCTAGAACTTGATCAATAAATGGCAAGAGGAAGTGGTCCTTCTTCATTGTGACAATGAGGTAATGGTAATCAATACATACATGCCAGGATGTTGGTACTCAAGTAGAAATCTCCTCTCCTATTTCATTTGTAACCACGGTGAGCCCAGATTTCTTTGGAACTATATGTAGGGGATTCACCCATTTGGAGTCAGAGATGGGATAAGTGAAGCCTACATCACACCATCTCGCGATTTCCTTCACGACGACGTCCCGTAAGTTAGGATTGATTTTTCTATGAAATTTTTGGGACGTCTTGGCATCATCTTCTAAATAGATGAGGTGTGAACGCAGAGCAGGATTTATCTCGTGGAGGTCTGATATGTGCCAACCACATTCCTTGTGGTTTTTCTCTAGAACCTCGAGCAATCAAGATTCCTGGTCTAGAGTCAACATGCTGCTAATGATTACCTGATACATGTTTTCTGCACCCACAAGGAAAGCATACTTGAGGCATGTTGTAAGTGGCTTTAATTTCGGTTCTGATTGAGCCTGCTTCTCAGTCACTTTAGAAACTACTTTGGTAGGTGGACGATCTGCCATGATTTTGGAGGTGCTTCTCACCTCAATCACTAATGGCCTTGCTTATTATGTGTCGAACAAATCATTGATGAATTCATTATGTTTGAACTGGCATGAATCTTTTGCCTCAAAAAGGTCCATCAACAAGTAAAAATCTCTCTCAATTGACATCAGAGCATGCAAAGACTGTGTTTTCTAGGTACTCCTCTGGAAAGAGGAATTCCTAAACCCATATGTCATCTAAAGAGAATTATGTATCTATGATATCTGCAATAAAGTCATAGTTTGCTTCAGACATTTCTTCTTGACGTTTATCAGATACAACTTTTGGTTCACTAATCATATTCATCGTCACTTTGTTACAGCTTGAGCAGAACGTGATCTTCCCAGACCGAGTCAACCACGACCTCTAAAGTTTGTAGGAACAACCGATCAAGAATAATCGAGGTCTGTATTAATGGTGCATGAGAGTCCATATCAAGGACTACAAAATTAACAGGAAATTTCATGTCCTGCACCGTCATGACAATGCCCTCTAATAGACCTCGGGGTCGCTTGATTGATCGATCAACAAACTAAAGGATCATGGGTGTCGGCTTGGGCGGTCCCAACCCAAATTTTATAAGAAATGAGGTGGGCATGAGGTTTATTGAAGATCCACTATCAAGCAAAGTTCGCTCGAAGACTTGGTCGAAAATCTAACATCTGATCGAGGGCGCTCCTTTGTCTAGTTCTTTTCTAAGAGATTACTGATTGCTGCCACTTTAGCCAAGGTGAGGACATATTTTTCAACTTGCTAGCATCTGTTATTGCAGTTTGACCGACTCTTGCTCATGTATGCTTCCTTCAAGCCCTTCTTCACAATGGGCATATATTACATGGCTTTCAACAAAGGTAATTCAATAATCAAGTTCTTAAGAATATCCACAACACCTAGATCATGTAATGCATTTTATCCATTTTTTTGTTTTTTCAATTGTAGTAGGAAAAAGAATATGTACAAGACTGAAATCAAAAATACTTTTCTTATTTACATCAAAATTCATGTATGCAATATTTTGTACAACTGGACTGCAAAAAGGTATACAAGATGGAGCTGGGGTTGGACATCTAAAAGCTATAGTCTCCATTCCGTTGGCTGGCACTAGACCGGCTGCTCGATCTTGCTCCTCTATAGCTGGCACGACTTTACTTCGACCGTAATCATAATTTTTATCTTTTTTCATTTTTTAGTTCTTTTTATTGGAGATGGTGGTGGCCGGTAGCTGGCATGGCTCCTTCTTCCTCACCCGAACCTAAAGCTGGCACGATTGATGTGGAAGATGACGATTCACCAGATGAAGCTTTATTCTTCCCCTTGATAGTGATAGATTGATGAACCTCAGTTTCATCATCTTTATTTCCTATAATTAACCCCCTTGCTTAACAGTTTGTCAATAAAACCCTGTTAATGTCCTATAATTAACAGAGTCCTAAATAAATTAAAAACCACAAAAAAATGGCAAAACAAAAATCAGTGGTATTTTTAGACTCAAAAATACCCTCAAAAATATTTCGGATCCTTGTTTGATCTCTTTTCCAGTTTTGGTCAACATGAAACTTGTAGATCTCGTCAAGATCTACAACTTTCATGTTTTGAGTTTTCTCAAATTCGGCCATCTTGGCCCTCAAAAATAAAAAAATCTCTCGAATAAATCTGATTGGGCCACGTGGCCCGTTCTGGGTGCGCCACGTGGCCCTGGTTCCTTTGCATCATCCGCCTCCATGGCTAGCCGTTGGATCCGCCCTCTTGATCCAACGGCCAGCTTCTTTCCACGCCTCCTTAATCTCCTAAGCCCTCAAATCTCCCCCGCACTCCATCCTCACCGTACGTTTCCGCCTTCTTCTGCTCACGCCACGTGGCTCGTCCTTCACCATCTGATCACCATCTGAAGGTGCGATCTCAGCCGCTCCTCCCTATGACACCCATCAACCATCCGATCTAACCCTGGGGTCCATCTGAGCCATCTGTTCGCACCGCCCCCTTGACACGACACGTGGCTGTTCTGCAGCCCTTTGATCACTTCACCCCAAACTTGATCTGAGCCGCTCAACCTGCTATCCGTTTTCAGCCGCTCGATCAACCCTCACATCTCATCCAAACTGCCCGATGGCGCTTCACCCTCAATCCAACACGTGGCATCCTATCAGCCATCGATCGCTCCGCCCCCTGACTTAATCTCGACCGCTCTTTTGCGTTTAGATCTCCACCGTTGGATCTCCAGATCCAACGGTCGGAGGTCATCGTCTACCTCCGAGACCCTCTCTCTCTCCCACGATCCAGTGCACGCACACCTCGCCCCCTTCCCATTTCCTCGCCCTCACCAGCCATCACCTCCACGCGCCAACTACCCCACGGTCTTCCCCATTCCTCCTTCTCTTCCGCGCATCCCTCCAGTACCCACGACCACCTTCCAGTCAAACCATGTCGCCCTCGAAACCCACGACCAACGCCACGTTCACCGCCGGCTCCCCCATTAAAAACCTCACCTCCCCCTCCATTTCAAACCGTCCATCTTTACGTGGGGAGCGGCCCAGCCCTCCTCCGCCTCCCCGTGACAGGGGGAGGCGAGAGGATCGAGCGAAGACGACCCCTCCCTCGGTGAGACCCTCCGCCTTGAACGGCGGAGCTGCGGCGCCTCATCGCGACCGCCTGAGCTGCATGGACTGGCTGACCATGTCTAGCGACGACCCGGGGCTCGCTTAGAGCTCCAGCCCAAGCCCTCCGCTCCGCCTCCGACCAAGGTAAGTCTCCTTCCTCCTTCTTGTATTTTTCTTGAATTTTGTCGATTTAATTAAGCCGTTCCCGTAGCTGTCACCCTCCGATGAACCTCCTGTTAGCTTCACCGTCGAACCCCCTTCATCGCGCATCGCTCCGACCATGCTTCCCTTCTTCCATACCCCCCATCGCCTCCGACCACCTCCTCCGCCCTCGCGGCGGTGGAGCTCCGAGCTCCCCATGTTCTTCATACCCATTGAGCTCTCCATTTCACTCCACGCCGCATGCACAAACATTTGTTTGCTTCGGCTAGGCACTAACATTGCAGGGCAGCAAATCCATCAATGGCCGGAGACGTCGCCGGAGCGTGTTGACCGCGCATCGTTTCCAACCTCAGAGCTCCGATGGGCTACGCAAAGGCGTCCAACTTCTTCCCCGAGCTCCGGACTCCCTCGACGGTCATCCATCGAGCTTCGGGGAGGTCCATGGCGACGGAGAACAAGCGGCGGAGGAAGGAGTCCTTCGCCGGAGCCCAGAACGCACCGCCTGCCTTCGGCCGGGGGAGATGAGCAGCCACCGTTGGATGGTCCACCCCGGTGACCATCCAACGGTCCAGATGGAGCCACGTCCTCGCTTTCAGCAGCCCTTGGATCATCCCGATCCAACGGCCTCCAACAGGCCACGCGTCGATACCAGAGCGCCACCGAGCCTCAACCGCCGAACCTCAAGGTCTGGAGCGCCCGAACCTGCATCGAGCTTTGAACAGAACCGAGCCTACGCCGAAGTTCATCCGAGCCTCTGCCGAATCCGAGCCAACGTCCGAGCCTAGAAGGCGCGTGCCTGGCGCGTGCCTTCTGGGCAATTTGCAGAGACACCCCGCCGGCTTCTCCAATTTGCAGATAGGTCCTGACGCACGTGCTGACCATGCGTGCAAGGGAAAATTTACACTGAAGCCCTTGCGGATTTAAAGATTTACAAAAAAGCCCCTGTGCGTGTGGGCAAATTACAGGGAAGGTCCCGCTCTTTTGTTTATTTACTTTTTGGTCCTTCCCAGGGACCTATATGCAATTTTATTTTCATGTTTTCTTTTCAGTTATGCCCTTGCGTTCCTTTATGCATATCTTGAGCTACGAACATCCGATTGAGATGATTTCAGTTTCGTTTTAAAGCTGGTTTGATGATCTTTCAAATGGCATGCTTGATTACTGTTTTGGACACAATGATTTTGTTATGTATTATTTTATAGCGATGTGTCTATTTGAGCTCAATATGATGCCTTTCTTAATATTATTCATCACATCTGCCTTTTTTTAAGGAACTCGAAATTAACTCTTATTTATTTCTGCTCATTCTTTTCACCTAGGGCATATTTTAATTGCATTGCATGATCATTTAATTGCATTATAAAAATTGATAGAAAAATGCATGTTTATTTTATGTGTTAATGCATTGTCTTGTAGTGTCTACATGCATGATTTGACCTATATGCTTTAATTCAACACTTGAGTTAAACACACTTAAATCCGATTAATACGAGAGAGGCTCGTGTCCCTGAGTTCGACCTTGGTTTCTTGCCAAGTAAAATAAATAACGATCACCTCATTTTGATTTATCATCGCATATCTTTAAATGAGTCATCATCTTTATTTCCTATAATTAACCCCCTTGCTTAACAGTTTGTCAATAAAACCCTGTTAATGTCCTATAATTAACAGAGTCCTAAATAAATTAAAAACCACAAAAAAAATGGCAAAACAAAAATCAGTGGTATTTGTAGACTCAAAAATACCCTCAAAAATATTTCGGATCCTTGTTTGATCTCTTTTCCAGTTTTGGTCAACATGAAACTTGTAGATCTCGTCAAGATCTACAACTTTCATGTTTTGAGTTTTCTCAAATTCGGCCATCTTGGCCCTCAAAAATAAAAAAATCTCTCGAATAAATCTGATTGGGCCACGTGGCCCGTTCTGGGTGCGCCACGTGGCCCTGGTTCCTTTGCATCATCCGCCTCCATGGCTAGCCGTTGGATCCGCCCTCTTGATCCAACGGTCAGCTTCTTTCCACGCCTCCTTAATCTCCTAAGCCCTCAGATCTCCCCCGCACTCCATCCTCACCGTACGTTTCCGCCTTCTTCTTCTCACGCCACGTGGCTCGTCCTTCACCATCTGATCACCATCTGAAGTTGCGATCTCAGCCGCTCCTCCCTATGACACCCATCAACCATCCGATCTAACCCTGGGGTCCATCTGAGCCATCCGTTCGTGCCGCCCCCTTGGCACGACACGTGGCTGTTCTGCAGCCCTTTGATCACTTCACCCCAAACTTGATCTGAGCCGCTCAACCTGCTATCCATTTTCAGCCGCTCGATCAACCCTCACATCTCATCCAAACCGCCCGATGGCGCTTCACCCTCAATCCAACACGTGGCATCCTATCAGCCATCGATCGCTCCGCCCCCTGACTTAATCTCGACCACTCTTTCGCGTTTAGATCTCCACCGTTGGATCTCCAGATCCAACGGTCGGAGGTCATCGTCTACCTCCAAGACCCTCTCTCTCTCCCACGATCCAGTGCACGCACACCTCACCCCCTTCCCATTTCCTCGCCCTCACCAGCCATCACCTCCACGCGCCAACTACCCCACGGTCTTCCCCATTCCTCCTTCTCTTCCGCGCATCCCTCCAGTACCCACGACCACCTTCCAGTCAAACCATGTCTCCCTCGAAACCCACGACAAACGCCACGTTCACCGCCGGCTCCCCCATTAAAAACCTCACCTCCCCCTCCATTTCAAACCGTCCATCTTTACGCAGGGAGCGGCCCAGCCCTCCTCCGCCTCCCCGTGACAGGGGGAGGCGAGAGGATCGAGCGAAGACGACCCCTCCCTCGGTGAGACCCTCCGCCTTGAACGGCGGAGCTACGGCACCGCATCGCGACCGCCTGAGCTGCATGGACTGGATGACCATGTCCAGCGACGACCCGGGGCTCGCTTAGAGCTCCAGCCCAAGCCCTCCGCTCCGCCTCCGACCAAGGTAAGTCTCCTTCCTCCTTCTTGTATTTTTCTTGAATTTTGTCGATTTAATTAAGCCGTTCCCGTAGCTGTCACCCTCCGATGAACCTCCTGTTAGCTTCACCGTCGAACCCCCTTCATCGTGCATCGCTCCGACCATGCTTCCCTTCTTCCATACCCCCCATCGCCTCCGACCACCTCCTCCGCCCTCGCGGCGGAGGAGCTCCGAGCTCCCCATGTTCTTCATACCCATTGAGCTCTCCATTTCACTCCACGTCGCACGCACAAACATTTGTTTGCTTCGGCTAGGCACTAACATTGCAGGGCAGCAAATCCATCAATGGCCGGAGACGTCGCCGGAGCGTGTTGACCGCGCATCGTTTCCAACCTCAGAGCTCCGATGGGCTACGCAAAGGCGTCCAACTTCTTCCCCGAGCTCCGGGCTTCCTCGACGGTCATCCATCGAGCTTCGGGGAGGTCCATGGCGACGGAGAACAAGCGGCGGAGGAAGGAGTCCTTCGCCGGAGCCCAGAACGCACCGCCCGCCTTCGGCCGGGGGAGATGAGCAGCCACCGTTGGATGGTCCACCCCGGTGACCATCCAACGGTCCAGATGGAGCCACGTCCTCGCTTTCAGCAGCCCTTGGATCATCCCGATCCAACGGCCTCCAACAGGCCACGCGTCGATACCAGAGCGCCACCGAGCCTCAACCGCCGAACCTCAAGGTCTGGAGCGCCCGAACCTGCATCGAGCTTTGAACAGAACCGAGCCTACGCCGAAGTTCATCCGAGCCTCTGCCGAATCCGAGCCGACGTCCGAGCCTAGAAGGCGCGTGCCTGGCGCGTGCCTTCTGGGCAATTTGCAGAGACACCCCATCGGCTTCTCCAATTTGCAGATAGGTCCTGACGCACGTGCTGACCATGCGCGCA